>JAGFMF010011659.1:9624564-9768349 GCA_019455555.1 Galemys pyrenaicus | reverse complement strand
GAGGAGGAGGAGGGGGAGGGGGAGGGGGAGGAGGAGGGGGAGGAGGAGGAGGGAGAGGGGGAGGAGGAGGAGGAGGGGGAGGGGAAGGAGGAGGAGGGGAAGGAGGAGGAGGGGGAGGAGGGGGAGGAAGAGGAGGAGGGGGGAGGAGGGGGAAGAGAAGGGGGAGGAGGGGGAGGAGGAGGAGGAAGAAGAAGGGAGGTAAGGAGGGTGGTTCCACTTCCAGGCTCCCTGGTCTGGCGGAGCCAGCTCATTAACTGAAGACCCGGACACAGGGTCTGATGGCTTTCCAGTCACCAAGCTTACTGGTGCCCTCGCCATTACCCCCACCACACCAAACCTCCTCCACCACACCCCCTCCATGTCCCTGCTCCTACCTGAGGGGGTGAGGCTGAACGCCCATGTTCCGCTGGAGGGCTAGTGGCAGCAGAGTCTCCAGGGAGCCCGCTGGTGCCATGCGGCTGGCACAGCTTCCTATGAAAGAAAAGCAGGGTAGGTTGGGGGACTGCAGCAGTGCCCTGCTGGTACCCCAAGGCTCATTTGGATCTACCCTGACACCAGCTGGGAACCAGGGAAGATCACCCACAGCTGGTCAGCAGGTGACACCACCCAGCTTGGGGCTCAGCTGTAGCCAGAGGAGCTGTCAATGGCCTTCCATTTATGTAGATACCTCTTACCACGAGAATCAAGGAGACTCGTAAAACTGCCCAAACATTCAAGGTCCACACTGTGTCCCTGTGGGAGCTGGGGAAACTGGAGCACTGGCCCTAATTTTGTAAACAGCTATTTGACCCCCTAACAAGGCTGACTGCACAAACTTTAGAAAGCACAGGGCTTCCCTGGTGGCTCAGGGGTTAAATATCAGCACTATGAAGCTATCGGCAGCCACTGCGGCATGAGTTCGCTCCCTAGCCAGGGAGCTGACCCACATGGCACAGCAGACCTCTCCTGCCTCGCCCGCTGCTCCCCTCAGCAGTGTGTTTCAGTAGATCTGCCTCTTCTGCTCCCCGCTCTGTCTCTGGCGAATCCTTTCATCCCCACCTCACCTCCTCACCTCTGGCCTACACCCCAGCTCTTGTATACATAAATAAATCTTTAAAAAAAAAAAAAAGAAAAGCACAGAAGAACCAGGTGTTCTGCTGTGGGGAAAGCCTCATGTTCAGCACCCTACTTCCTGGAAGCCGAGGGCAAAGCACCTCCCTGAGAATAGTGTGGTGGCCATAGTCTACCTAGATTGAGCAGAACCATGCACCAGGGGACAAGAGAAGAGATACCTGATGGGCAAAGGACGGTCCTTACAATACCCTGACTTGAGGTGCTCCTCAGGCTGCCTCTAGCACACCCAGGGGTTGTGTGTCAGAACCCAGTCGGCACCAGATATGGTACCAGGAGCCGTTCACGCCTGCTATAGGCTCTCAGGCTGGGGCCACAGGGGCCCATCTGTGTGGTTTTAATCAGGGATAAGCAGAGCCAAGCCCACTCCCTAGCCAATGTCTGTACCTCAGGCCACACTGCAAACACAGTGGTCTGAAATAAGGAGAAACACGGGGATAGTGCCTCAGGCACACAGGTGCTTGAAGGGGGCATGTCTGCTGTGAAAGGGAAGCAACCAGAACTTCTGCGTGAAGACAAAGCCAAGAATAAGCACTTACAGCTGCTGTTTTTCAAACCCCCACTAAAAAGGAGGAATAGAAAGGCAAAGAGCAAAGATGTTTAATGCTGAGAGCACATGTACGGTGATGACTGTCTTGTAACAGGACCCATGAAACCCACGTCCCAGGCCACAGTCAGGGACCTCAGAAGAGGGTTCCTGTAGGGCTGTCCCCCAACCCCTGCCCCAGTTCCTGGTTTGTAACAGACAGCGAAGAAGGGGGCCCACAATGCGCCCAGGAGTGAAGGTGCCCAGGGCTCCAGGCTGCTGAGAGGTTGCTGGGCCACACCTGGACAAAGGGCTGAGTGGAGGCATGGCCTCAGAAAGGAGGGACCAGAGGCCTGGGACTGGGATCCAGAAGGTTCAGATTCAGAAGGTACTGACCCAAAAAAAGAGACAGGAAAATGCATCTGAAAGGAAAGACTATAAGGGAATTAAAACTTTATCTACGACCGAACACTAGCAACTGAACACCAGCCTATTGTCCTCAGACAGCAAAGAGCTTGGACAGCTCCCCAAAGATGACACACAAATAACTGGCGCACACAAAAAGCTGGTCGGCGTGGCTTGTCATAAGGGAACCCCAACCCGACCACAGTGGATACCACCTCCCCACTATCAGGACGGGCTGGGGTGAACGTTGGCTTGACGAGCTGTGGAGGATAGAGAAGTCAGACCCTCGCTTACTGCTGGTGGGACGGAAATCAGTGCAGCCACTACAGAAAACAGTCTGGGATTTTTTTCAAAAACTGCAATTCCATTTCTTGGTGTACATTTGTCCACACAAGTCCCTACACACGTGTTCACAATAGCACAGTTCATAACAGCCAAAAGGTGGCTAAGCAATGATCCATCCAGAGCAGTATCAGTCCGTCCGGAGAGGGAGTAAAGCCCTGACATGCGCTCCAACGTGGATGAACTGAAATCATGATGCTGAGTGAGAGGCTGGACACAAAAGGCCGCACGGGGTGTGACCTGTTTATACAACGTGTTTGGAGCAGGCAAAACCAGTCAGAAAGTAGATGAGTGCTTGGAAGGGGCTGGGGGAGGAACTGCTCGTGGGGAGGGAGGTCTCCTGGGGGTGATGGAATGAACTAGTACTAGAATGAGGATTGCACAACATTGTAAATGTGCTACGTGTACTGAATTGTCCACTTTAAATGGGTGACTTGTGACAGCATCGCAATCAAGTTGTAAAGAAATAACTTTAGTGAGGATGGATCAAAAATGATATTCCTCCTATGGAATAAAAACTGGATGCTACAAAACAAAACAGGTAAGACACTGGGGAACTAGAAATGATGACCAAATAGGATGAGAAGCAGAAAAAAAATTTCCCAAAACAGTGAAAAAAGAGATGGAGAAATGACAATGCTAAAGACACGCCCCTCCCTAGAAGACAGGGCGTGCGTTCAGATGACCAGGGTTGCCTGTGATAACAGGACATGCACAGGACTGGAGCCTTCAAGCACTGGACAAGCTTCCCGGCCGAGGCCGTGTCGTGTACTGCACATTGGCACAACTGCCGACTCTACGCGACCATCACCCTTCAATCATGGAGACATGGAGACAACCTCCCGAAGTCCTCAGGGAGGCTCTAGGAACACCAACCCAGAGCCAACACCTGTGACCATACACCCAAGTGTTCATATATCCCAGAGTGACCACACCCCCCCCCTCCCCGAGGCACACATGAAGGGGAAGGAGATGAGAGCTGGAAATACAGTAAGCTCCAGAGATCATGCCTCTGGGAACCTCTCACCAACACCCCTTAAGATTCAGTGCAAGGGGCCTCCCTGGTGGCATAAGGTTAAGTCTCAGCACTATGAAGCTATAGGCAGCCACTGCTGCATGCATCTGATCCCTGGCCAGGGAGGTGACCCACATGATGCAGCAGACCTCTCCTATTTCACCCACTGCTCCCCTCAGCAGTGTGTTTCAGCTTATCCATCTGTTCTGTTCCCCACTCTGTCTCTGGTGAATTCTCTCACCCCCTGCACCCCTAGCCTATACCCCAGTTCTTGTATGCATAAATAAACAAATCTAAAAAAAAGACTCAGCTCCAAACACCATTTCTGACCAACAGTCCTCCACACCTGACATGAACAAGTATACACACAAACATATACACATGCACGCACACACGTTACTCATTCTCAGATTTGCCCCTCTGAAATTTAGTGAGGCCAAGGCCTAGCAGGGTCTGAGGCACCTTTCGAGAGGCTCGAAGGGAAGGACAGAGGGCCTCCCTGGCGGCGCAGTGGATTGAGCACTGCACGGCAGCACGAGTTCGATCCCAGGCCAGGGAGGGGACCCACATGGCGCAGCAGACCTCTCCTGCCTCGCCCGCTGCTGCCCTCAGCAGTGTATTTCAGTCAATCTGCCTGTTCTGCTCCCCACTCTATCTCAGGTGAATCCTCTCACCTCCCGTGACTCTGGCCTGTAACCCAGCTCTTGTATGTGTGAATAAATACATCTTTAAAAAAAGAACTCTTTGCCATAAAATGTGTAATGGATAAACTACCACAAGTCAATCTGAGCCAACAGGAAACACCCAGAGAGGGGTATTCTGCCAAGGTCAGCTCCTCTTGGCCTCCCAGGCACCCAGACCTCTCATGTTGGTCTCACAGCAGTGAGCTCAGGATAGCAAATAAGGGCCCAGAGGGCTGATGAGGAACTCTAGGTTCACCAGAGTGGCCCCAACTCAGCTCTGTTTTCCAGATGCAGTTACTGCTTTAAACATCTGTACTAAAAACAAAACAAAACAAAAAAAAAACACTTCATAAATAGTTCCAAGTCCCTGAGAAATCACTTAAGTACTAATTAGCACATTGGCCTGCTCAGAGACGTTTCACAGCTGTATTCCCGCACCAGGCCTGACCGGGAAGGAAATCATTAATTGCTGGCCTGAGCTGGGGGCCTATTACCCACTTATCCCCAGAGCTGCCAAGGCCTTCCTGACCTCAGGTGCCAATTAACCTGAGAGGGGAGGCATTTAATTAATGCACCTTAAGCATGTCTGCTGGGAGTTCTGTTTTGCGATGTTTCGCACTGCTTCGTGCTCGCCAACTCCTCATTAAGGAAGCGGTCTTCAGCAGACGCTGTGGGGATGGTTTGGGCAAAAGCATGACAGGAAGGGAAGGGGGCAACAGAATGGGATGAAGGTCTTCTCTCTGGGCACTCTGGGGCTCAAGATGGTGACGCCTGTCCTCTACCCCTTTCTGTGGAGGATGATCTTTTCCTTGATGGGAGGTCATGGCGGGAAACAGTTTCCATAGACCCTTCCATCTTGTTCTCAGGCTCTGCGGCCTCTGGGACCACACAAGGCCTCTCCAGCATCCTTGGGTGAGCTGCCTCAGTCCCAGGGAGTGGGCAAAACTGGAGATGAGAGGGGACATTACCGGACAAGCATTCGTTTCAGCAGCTGCTGGTCACCCTCTGAGTAGCCAGGCCAATCCTTCTGCACATCTTTGTACACACAGTCCTTCAGCATGCATGTGCCATCCTTGGCATTCACATTGGCCACCTGCAAGATAGAGCCAGGGTCACCTTCAAGGAGCCGGGGGTAGGCAGATATTCCTGAAAGCATTTGATGGGGAGGGAGGGAGGTAAATATATGCAAGGAGACAGAAATGGAAGGGAAAGATGGCAACAGCATGACCTCACACCTGCACACCATGGCATGATCCTTGAGGTGCAGAAGGGTCAGGGCACCAGGTCTAGATGTACGCTTACAGGTGCTGGAAGCCAGGCTGGTTATAATCTGTACACTCTCAAGACCCCATCACCAGCCTCCCCACAATGCTATGAACTAATGTTCTTTCCAAAATTCATATTAAATCTTAACTTCCAAGGTAGTAATGGTCTTTATAATGTGATTAGGTCATGAGTGTGAGGTCACCATGAATGAGACCGGCGTCCTTATAAAAGAAGCCCCAGGAAGGTCCCTCCTTCCGCCATGTGGGGACACAGTGAGAAGATGCCACCTGTGACCCAGGTAATGGCTACATCCAGCATTGAGTCTTCCAGGGCCTTGATCTTGGACTTCTAATCTCTAGAACTGTGAGAATAAACATCGGTGGTTTACAAGCCCTCACTCTATAGTTATATGATAGCAGTCCCAGATTTGCAATGCTAGGGTAGAGCTGGTTGAGGCAGGAGTGCAGGTTGCTTCTGGAGCCAAGCTATTCATGAAGGAGATTTAAAACATTTGCCTGAAAGGTGCCTGAAGGCTCTGTCCCAAGGAGGGTATTTTTCTGCATGTCTCTGGGCACCCTATCCCTGGTATGTGAATGTCAGTACAAATGATATGTGGTGGTTGGGGGCGGGGGGGGGGAGTTGTGTGGCTCCCACAGCACGTCTCTTTTTCAGTTGCTAGGCTATAAGAAGACTCTGGGTCCCAACAGTCCCACAGTTAGTATTTTTCCTAGGTGAGTAATATTCCATCAAGTGGATGGCCTGTGACTTGTTGGATGTTACTGTGTTTGTCCATGCCTGCCTGTTTTCCTTGGCCAGCTTCCCAAAGTGGGGTGAGCATGGATTGAAGGACCTGCCATTTTCAAGTTTCCTGATACATTTTGGTAAACCTCTCTGGACGAACACCCCTACGTTAGCAGCCCTACTGTGAAGGCTGAGTCTGGGAGCTCTCGGGCCAGCAGCTTTGCAACAGATGCCTTCAAAATTCTCACAGGAGAAAGGAGGAAGGCTCTGAGGAGAGCGATGTCATCAGAGCTGCTCACCAGGGCCCCATGTCACCTGGTGGGGTTGGAAATGACCAGCATGGTCATTAACTGCACCCTCGGTTCTTTCCCTTCTCCCCAGTGTGATGAGGTTCTACAATCACTGGGACACACAGGAGGGTAGTAAAAACTGTGGGACTAGGTACACAGACTGTTCCAGAGACTCAGGGGATACAGTGAAGACCCCTGTCTTCAGAGGCCAAATGCCCCTAGAAGCTGACAAACCCAAGTGAACTATAGAAGCCAGGGTTAACAGGGTGATGCTGGTCCCAGAAAAGGGTCAGAGCAGGTCCTGTAGGCAGAACCACATCAGCATCTCCAGAACACCCCTCTCCAGAGAAACTGAGCATGTCCCCACAAATCTAAAGGCCACTCAGAATGAATCTCAGGATGCTGATGTACTAGGTCAACCATGTTTGTGTGCTGTGTTTGAGGGGCTTGTGTGCTTCTTCTGCATTCCAGGCACAAACAGGGCAAGAAGGGGAAGTAAGAGTCACACCAAGGCCGATGGCCAGGCCAGTAAGGTGGCTGTGGTAGGCGCATCCAGGGGCAGCAGGGGTCTACACATGGGTCTTACATATGTTGTCAGTCCTGGTTTACTCTCCACCGTAATGTGCCAACCCTGTCTTGTCTCCCCATGCTATAAGAGACAGCTCTGGACAGTGTCCACCTGGGGGTGGGCCTCCCATGTGTCTCCCTCAAATTCCTCAGGGTAAGGCCAACATGTGTGACTTTCCAAGCAAACAAGCCCCCTGGTAATACCCTTCCAAGTTCCACAGCTTTCTGGATGCTCTGGCAAGTTCATTTGCCAAAGAAAACTCCTGAGCAAGGAAGCCATGGATTTATCTTCTAAGAGGTCCAGAGTCGAGTGCTGAGCTCACAGATAAAAACATCGAAGCTTGACCCAGGCAGCGTGACATCTGCATTCAAACAGCAGCTAGAGTGCCAAAGCCACAGAGGTGACAGCAAATGGACACAGGACAGAAACTACTGATGTGAGGCCACCGGGCACAGAACGGGTCTCTCCAGAGGTGGAGGTGGGAAGTCACCCCCAATGGACCCCAGTGTCTGTGGGTAGGGTAGGATCAGCACAGATCTACATCCAACGTGCAGACTACAGCTGTTTTTTACGCAGGGGGGAGAGGGGCACCCCACCTTTGGTCCAAATCTTTAGGGAGTGATGGGTCACAAGGAGACCCCAGTTGGAGTGCAAGTGAACAAACGCAAAAGCCTCTTAACAAGCATGCTGCATGGTTCCTACCAGCCTCAGGCTGCACTGCAAGGTTGCTAAAGAATGCTGCCAATGTGGACATTAATCCTAAGACACGGCTGCTGGCTTTCTGCTCTAGGAGGATCTGTGGTCCTAACAGCTGCCCTCCAAGAAGCATGCCTACTTCACAGTGATGCTACAAAGACCTACTCCCATTCCCAGGGCCCTCAACCTGACTGGGCCTGGCTGCCGAAACAGTCTGGGAAAGGAGGCTGAAATACCACTCTTTTGCAGTCATTGCTCTTCCTTCTGAGCAGCAGGCTACACCTGTAGGGCCCCTTCTCCAACCAGCTGCACCTGCAAGAGGCACTACAGGCCCTTCCAACAGAGGTGTAAGCTGGAGGGCCAGGCACAGCACCGTTGCCTGGAATCATGTTGCTAAAGGTGAGCCCAAACTCTTGCTAATTCACATGAGGGTCCCCAAGTTTCAACTGATGCTAAAATGCTTGCGCATTAAAGCCTGGATACCCTGAATTGTGCCATATTGCTTGTGTGGAGGGCACTGGCCTCAGTCTGAGTCACTTCCTGGTCCCTGGATACCTAGACCACCCCACACCCCACATCCAGCTATCTGTAGAAGTCACACTGATCCAGCCCCAAAGTGAACACACCTGCTGGAGGAGGCCGTCCAGCGCATCCTTGTCCGCTTGGGCCAAGCCATCCTTCTGTAGTCGCAGCAGCAGTTCAGCCTTCCGGTAGGGCCTCAGCGCCAGGAGGTGCAGCACCCTGTCTCGGAAGGGCCTCTGGGACACCCCACCACTTGTGCTAACACTGCTTTTCTTGATGGCACTTGCCAGGTTGATAGGGGTTGCTCGCTTCCGGGAGGGCACGGCATCTGTGGCTCCTGGGGCAGGTTTCCGAAACTGAACCTTCTTGCCTGCAACGAGAGCCAGAGATTAGGGACGTGAGGGGTATGAGGGTAACCACCATGGCCCACTGCTGGGCACAATGCCAAGGTCTCAAGCAAGCAGACGGATGCCTACAAGCTTGAGACACGGAAAGTGAGATACAGTCCCATCGAGCCCGAGGGAGCTGCCGTGCACCTTGGTCTGTCTGTGGGGATCCTGGGTGGCCGATAGCACCCACTGCTAATCCCACACAGCTCACTGGCACCTGCAGAACCCAGTCTTAGGAGTGGGAGCCACAAGAAGCAGAAGCATGTTTAAAGACTTAACTAGCTTCATCACGAGTGACCTAAATGCTGGGGACCAAAAATGACCATCCACTATATTAAAGAGAGCCCCAAACCACTTTACAGCCGTACACAGGTCCCCTGAGCCAGCCATGTTTTTATGGGGAAGAAAAAGAGAGAAAGAGAGACAGACATGACGATTCCGGTCCTAGCAGGGACAGCCATCACCACATGGATGCAGCAGCTTCCCACACAAACAGTCTAACACGGCATCTCCAGGCAGATGACGAGCTCACAGTCTTCCCAAGAACAGGGAATCGGTGTTTCCTTCTTGTTCTTGACCCCATGGCCTGTCGCTGGCCCCACCACAGCAGCAAGACCCCGGGCACAGGGGTCTTGGAGAGGAACAGCTGGGTAGGGAGGGCAGGGGTGGCAGGAGGGGGACGCAAGACACAGTAGTGCATTCCCAGAGGTGTGTCTCCCTGCCTGGCACAGGGCCCTGAGCCCACAGTATGGGGAAGAGGCCAGCAGACTGTGAGCTGGAGTTCTTTCTTGGGCACTGAGGCCACCTGAGGGTGGGAAGAGAGCAAATGCCGCAGCAGCCCCAGCGACACGCCAGCAGAGCAGGACTGTCCTTCCCCACCCACACGAAGCCACTAGTCTTGCGGGGACCACACCTCTGTCAGCCACACTCCTGTTCCAGCCTGGATGGGCCCTGAGGCTGTTTCCCAGACAGCTGTTTGGCAGCAGGAGCCCCATGCCCTGGTCCCCACAGCAAAGCCTGCCTGCTCCTCACCCATGTAGCGGCCTCCAGGCTTGATGACGATGGCACCACGGCTACGCGTCTCCTCCTCGGCCTGCGCCATGCTCTGCCGAGCCTTTTGGTAGGAATCGTCAGTGGCGCACACAGTGATCTTGTCCTGGATGCTGCCCAGGCAGTCCAGGTGGACATCCCCATGGCTACAAGACAAGGGCCGGAGCCCAGGTGAATACCCAGGGGGTCAGCACTGGCTGGGGCTACAAGACTTCTACAGGGCCTTCTTCCTTACTGGGAAGAAACAAGAGGCCCAGGTCCCAGGGCCAGAGGTAGCACCCAGGACATGCACCCATGCCTTGGACACCCTGAAACGAGTCACCGAGGCTTCTGAGAGAAGTGGCTTTGGAGCCAGAGGTCGCAGGCAAGGTCCAGACAGGGGCAGGGCCAGAAATGCCTGGTATAAGGGGTAGGGAGACGCCAGAGTGAAGGGTGGGGGGAGAGGGACCAAGGGTAGAAGCCAGTGAATGGTGGGGTTTGCCATGAGTGGGACCAGAGCACCTCACCTGGAGACGTATTGCTGGATGCAATCGAAGCTGCCTTGGGGGCTGTCACGGCCGATGTTAGAGAGGTAGAAGGAGAAGGTCCGAGCCTCCGAGGGGCAGTCGGGCTGAGGGATGCAGATGTGCTGTGTGGAGAGGGAGGATGTTACCAGCTGGTCCGCAGCATGGAGGGGACTGCAGGTCAGGCCAGTGCTGGACTCCTCCCCAATTTCACATCCCTTACAAGATAGCATGCTAGTGCTTCCCTTGAAAACACACCTTTGGGGCCTCCCTGGTGGTGCAAGGAGTTGAGTACCACACTATGAAGCATATGTAGCCACTGCAACACGAGTTCAATCCCCACCCAAGGAGGGGACCCACATGGCACAGCAGACCTCTCCTGCCTCACCCACTGCTCTCTTCAGTGGTGTACCTTCAGTCAATCTACCTGTTCTGTTTCCCACTCTGTCTCTGGTGAATCCTCTCACCCCCTCACACCTCTGGCCTGTACCCCAGGTCTTGTATGTGTAAATAAATAAATCTTTAAGAAACCCCAACAAACCCACACCTTTGTGTTCCTCACAGTGACAGGGCAGCAAGCCCTGTCCCCACACCATCCTTATCACCCACCCTCAGCCACACTCAGGGTCCTTAGTTCCCATGGGGGTGGGGGAGTCTGGTTTGTAATGGTGGTAGCATCCAGGCCTAAGAAGGACAGAGTGCTTCAGTCTGATCTGTTTTCTCACCCACCAAATGGAAGACGTGGCCTAGGACACCCTGGAAGATGAAATGAAGCAGATGGCACTGGTATCCAACAGAGCACACTGATCAGGCAGGACTTGCCACCCTTGCTCCTGCTCAGGAGCACCTTTCTCTGCCTCCCCCACTGGACATGACCTCCACCCAGTGTCCATTCACCAGCTTGTGGCAGGCAGGGCTCGCAGACAGGCAGCTCCCTGACAGACCAACTCAGTTATACATAACACAGGGTGCACAATCCTGATTTTGGAAAGTACCTCCAGAGCCAGCCCCCCAAGAACAGATTGGCATTCTGGACAGAGAGAGCTGCTCCCAGCCCAGGTGCCAGCTCAGTGCAGGTGGCAATGCACTTCACCCAAAGGCCAGTGAATTCCAAGTGACCCTCACAGGGTAAAGACCTAGGGGCTGCTGAGGAAGGGAGGAGGGTCCCACACACAGGAAGGGCCTCCAGGAGCCGTCACCAGGGAGACCCCGTAGAAACAAATCCCTGAAATTGAGTGCATGGGCTCAACACAGCTGGACAGATACAGGGGGAAGGAAGGTTATGAGGCACAGTACCCAGGCAGCGTCACCACCTCTGTGTGCTGAGGACGCCAACAAACCTTATCAGCACTGGACAGAACAGAGCACCAGACCAGACCCTGCCACTGCCCGAGCCCTGGGCTTGGGACACAAGACGGATACAGGGAGTAGCGCACGCACACCTGGTCCAAAGTTGGCCCCAAGACACCACGTGACTTCCCAGCACACAGCCAGATCCTGCTCCATGTGTGCACAGAGAGCCAAGTGCAGTGAAGCACTTCCCAGCACAGCACTGGGGCAGAAGTCTGGCCAGTCCCTGCCCCAGCCGCGCTGACTGTGCATGGCTGGCACTCACCAGTGTCTGAGGCTGAGACCTGTGGACCTACCAGCCTCGAGGCCTATCAGTACCCTCTCCAGCCCACCGCTGTCGTGCCTGTCCCTGAGGGGCTGATGCAGACACAGAAGCTGGTACAGAAGTGGACGCAGGTAAGGTCAAAGCTCTCTATGGGTCCCACCCAGTCACTGCCTCTCAGTGTGGAGGTGCCCGAATCCGAACATAACAGGTATACATTTCTTAGGATCCGAGAGGGAAGGAGTGGTTTCCAGATACTCTACTCAGTATCTAGAAAATCAAACCTGAACCTTAAGGTCAGTACCTTAAGCCAGAAGATGTGCACGAGTAAGCACACGTGTGCGCCTACACAGGTACGCAGGTGTACACATGTATGCATATATACTTGCACACAGGCACACATGAAAACACACACACTCTGCACCCACAGCCCCACAGGAGCATTTGGGATGCCTGGGCCCTCGGGCCTCTCCTGCCTACACTCAACAAATCCTCATCCGCAGTGAGAGCCGACCTGTGCCACTTGTCCTCTCAGATGTGAGAAGTCACTAGGAGCACTGCACTCACCCAGCACGTGCCACACCCAGGGGCACACTCCACAGCTGACCTGTGAGATAGCAGACCTGGGAACCACAGGCCAGCAAATCAACATAGGCTTCCAAAAGAACCCGAATCCTGATGTGTGAAATCTCCCCCCATGATGTCCCAGGTCCTCCCTCAACCCATTCTTGATCCTCCCTCCTCATATCTGTCCCAGGCCCTCCCCACCCGTCCTGACAAGACCCAGCCCCCTAGGTGGCATCCTTGTCTGTCAGTTCAAGCAATAGCTACCTTGAGGGACAGTGGGTACCCTCAGCTGGCTCAAGTCTAGCTGTGTATGATGTCAGCCCCAATTTCAGATTAGGAGAGAGGGGTGGAAATCTGCGGGCACACGTGAACTTGAAGCAGCAAACAGACTTGACCACTCCAATGGTCCAACGCACCCAGGAGGATCAACATCTCACTTCTGGGGCCCTACAGGTCCCCAGAACCCTTTTATCTCTTCCTTTGAACTCCACTGAGCCCCCAGATTTGTGGGGCTTCATTGCAATAGAGGTGGGAATGCTGAAGAGACAAAATAAGTTCTGAGGGGTGAGGGAAATGGTGGGGAAAGCACTCGATATTCTGTCAGGTAAAAACCAGACAATACGGGAGCACAGGAACCCAAACACTGACTGACCAGAGTGGTTTTCAGGCAATATATTTTTCTTTTTTTGGCTTTTACTTCCAGCAAAAACTAAAGTAAGGTTCCACGGAACCCTGAGATTTAAATACAATCTCAGTAGGACTTTCCACCCCAAGCGGACTGACCCTCAAGAGTCAGCTGTTTCTCCTTTTTAGGGGAGCCTTTCACCTCTCCAACTCAAACCCAAGGCCTTTCTAAATGCCCACTTCCTTCCTAAGCACTGTGGACTCCCAGAAGAACCGGCGCACACTCAGTTTTCCAGGCTGTCCAAAAACCCCTTACAAACACCAGCACACCAAGTACACATTCCTGGCTGTTCTGCAGAGTTGATCCCACACACAGACAGGTGCTGCCATCTCTTCTTCTAGAAACTGCAGTTCAGGGCTAGAAAAGCAGGCCCTCACACACCTGGCAGGGAGAAGGGAACATGGCCCATAAATGACCAAGAGAATAAAGATGTGGTCTAGTGGTCACAGATTGGGGCAGACGCAGGGCCTAACCTGAGAGACAGCTGCGAAACCAGCTATACACCAGAACAGTTATATACTAGCACACCCAGGAGAAAGGAAAAACAAGCAAAGGGTAATTCTATACCATTCAATAGTGGAACCCCTAACTCTGGAAAGGATATGGTGCTCTGGTTTTGCACAGGATCTGAGTGACATGGGGCATGTTTCCCATGAGTGACCACAAAGAGACACTGCAATGAGACCTTTCATCTTCCCTCAGCTACTGAGGAACGACCATGGACACCAGAGGGCACCACAAGGCCGGTTTGGCAGCAGATCTGGCTGTTCCCAACACTGACCTAGGACCTGAAAAAATAAGGGTGGAAGAAAAGGGTGGCCATAGACTCTGATGTGTTAAAAGGAGGAGGCGAGGCACAAAGGACAAGGGGTCTAGGTCTCTCTGGGATGTCTCACCAACCCTGACTACAGAGGGTGTGATCAATACAGTGGTCAATTCCTGCACACCCACCCTCTGACCCAGCCAGGCTGCAGCCCCTACAAACACCACGCACACTAGCCCGGGGGTGCCACAGAGATGTCCTGAAGATGTGGTGACATCCACAACCAACAGACTTTAAGACAATGATCCTCGATGTTCTGGGTGTACCACAGATAACCACGTGGGAACTGTAATTTCGCCTATAGACTTGCTATAGGCAATTTCAGACTTGCTAGCCTTACACCTGTGAGCTCGAGATAAACTTCCTGTTGTTTCTGTATCTCCACATACAGAAACATGTAGACCACTTGCAGACACAGGGACACATGTAGACAAAGACATGCACAGTAACACACAAACTGGACAGCTCTCCAAATTCCTATTTTGTAAGCTGCAGGCTGGCCCAGATGGAAACTGACTTAGACACATGTGGCAACTCATCAGGGAAAAAACCTTGCAACAAAATGAGTGTGGTCTAAGGTATGTTTAGTGGGCAGGGAACACAGGGATCCCAAGACCTGGGAGGCAGAATTGTGGACAACTCACCCTTTCCTTCATCCCCTAATTCTTCCATAAGACGGACGTTTAGATAAAACACATTTCAGAAAAAAGGGAGTGCTAAGTTCCCATTACCACCCCAATTTCAAAATCCACACCACCAACGCAGACCTCATCCACTGAGAAGGTGAGCATTCCCCCTGGGGAGACACAGCTCCAGACCTTGGGTTTTCAGGCTACTGTTTCAAATGATCGTGAAGGCTGGGTCAGAACAAGTGCTAAGGGACTGGGAGCCAAACACATATCAGCTACGTGAAGAAAGGGGGCGCTGCTAGGCAGGCAAGCTGCCTTCAGCACACAGACAACCCAAGCACAAGATCAGCCTAGGGGCATCCAAAGGAAGACCTTGGAATGTGCACAGAGAGAGATTGGGGGCGGGGGAGGGGAGGAGGGAGGAAAAGCCAGGCAAAATGCTGCCGCTACCTGTGGTTATGCCAGTGAGCCACACAGGCCCCAGACAACATCACATTCCTAATATGGTTAGGACAAAATGACTCACCCCTTGACTTCCTTGAAACCGAATTGATGGTCTCAGCGAAACAGAATCCTGCAAAAAAGCAAAATGGGAAAGCATCAATAAAGTTATCTGGAAATCCAATGACTCAATTCGCATTTACATACAGCACTAGGACACAGTTTTCAGGAATGGGAAGAGAGAACACACACAAACATGTCTGGAAAATTACAGAAAAGGAGTTCCTCAGAGAGCACAGGACCAGGGCTGGGGGCACAAAAGAGGCAACTGTGAAGATACAGGCATTAGCGAGTCCCTTATAGTTCTCCCAAAACAGCATCAGCCAAGGCCATCGCACCTCACAGACACCCCTATGAACAGAATGGCCTGCATGAGCAGGAGGCAGGCTGTACCGGCACCCACCCTGCCAGGACACCTACACCTGCCCAGCTGCCACATCACAGCTTCAGTGACATTTGTCACTGCACTTAGGGGAATGGAATTTCCAAATGTCACAAGAACACGTACACTAAAAATCCTCAAAATAAATATTTTAAGATCAGCTATTTAGAGATCAAGCTTCTGATGAAATTTTGGGAAGACAGATATCCAGATGGACGGTTACATATCCTCACTCATCTAGGCACCCCGTCCTTGCCATTCGGAACTTCCAGCACCCCCTCCTCACTCTGGGCTCCCAGAACCTGTTCCTCACACATCTGTGCTTCCACATACCCCCTTCCTTCCTCACCTGACAACACCTGCTGTACAGCACAGCTACCCTACACTGTGGTCCTCACCTATCACCAAGCCCCCTCTGTGCTACAGCGGGGAGCTGGGCTCCCTCAGCCTCACTGCCAATGTACATTGAGGCCTCCTGCTCACTCTTCCCAATGTCTTCTCCCCTTCCAGATGTCAAGATCTGGACAGGATGGGAAGAATAGCTCCACATGAATGGAGAGAGCCAACCAACTAATGGGCCATGACTCTTGATGCCTGTACGTCACCAGTCACTATGGGCACGTGAGAGATACATGCCATGCTTACCAGAGTCCTTCCCCTCCAGTTAAAAAGTCTCATGCTGAGTGCCAGAACTTACCCCCAAGGAACCTGACACTCCAGAAAGTGCCCTACACTCCTTAAGTACATTATCCCTTGGAGTAGACAAGGGTGGTATGCAGTATCTGTCCTGCTCGTGAACAGGGAACCAACCTGCAGGCAAAAGGACCCACAAGTTGCTGAAAAGGGGTCAGACTTCCCCAAAGCAGGTTCAAGATGAGCCAACGCACCCCACAACTCAACCATGTGCCTGTTGCAGGGCTGTCATTCACAAGAGAAGCACAGCACCACAGAGTACCTGGTATGGCAGGCCCTTGGAAATGTTCCAGGCTTTACTGGAACTGGGTTGAAGATAGTAACCTAAAAGAAGCCCATGAGTAGCTGGGCATCAGGACTCATCGTAAAGTGCAGACAGCACAAGGGGACAGTACAGGGGGTGGCATGCACCTGTCAGAATAGCTACAAGAGACTGACCATACACCAGAAGTCCAGCCTGCTGCAAGTGGGAACACACACAGTATAGCCACTGTAGAAAACTACTAGAAATTCCTCAAAAGGCTAAACTCATATTCAACATGCAAACCAACAATTCCACTCCTAGGGATACACCCAATGGATACAAACATAAACATCTACACAAAAATTTATATATAAACATGCAAAGTAGAGCTGCCTGCCCTAAGGGGTCCAAAAATGCAGCAACAACCCAATGGCAATCCACGGATGGACAAACAACAGACTACCTAGAAATAAAAAGGAACAAACTACTGACAGGCACAACATGCATACACTTCAAAGCCCATGGCCTAAGCGCAAGGGGTCCACCACGTAACAACCATGCACTTACACAAAAGATAAAACTAAAAGGCCAGAAAACAGATTCGCGTGTGCTAGAGCCGTATGGGAAAGGGGCCAACTGCAGACAGCTGAGGGACCTTCTTGGGTAGAACAGCAATACTGTGTGCACCACAGGCTCCACATTCAAGGGCATGACTCAATGGTCCCAGTTGGAGTGAGTGTGGGTGTGTATACGTGACGTGCCCCATGGCGGAAGGGAGTTCTATCCAGGGTGGGATCCTACCTTAACTGTGAGATGCCAGGATGGGCTTGCCTACCTGTGAAGTGGGTTGGGAACAGAATGAATAAATAAATACAGATTGTTGAATAGCCTAAGTGTTTAGGGTCTTTATGCAGAAGTGTGGTGGTATTTTTGTAGTCATAAATATACCATAAGAACAGAATTTTTGTTTATATCAATAAGCATTTGGCAAAACAAGTTTCATTCTGTTGTTTCACTTAAAGTCCCAGTTTTCAAGTCCCAGTTAACAATGTTGAGAGGACTCACCTAAAACTGGCAAGTTCTATAGCTGTTGATAGCCATGAACCTCCATAAAGCCATGACCTACAGTTGGGGTCAAGATGGTCTTTTTCTCTGAAGACTCGGTGTCTTTAAGCAATGTAGCCTAAAGACACAGAATTCTTCAGCAGGCATGGGATTCCCAACTGTGAACATGTTCAGTGAAAGGCTGACTTAAAGTGGGAGAAAGGGGGGCCTCCTGGTGGCACAAGGGGTTAAGGTGCAGCACAATGAAGCTATTGCAGCCACTGCTGCACTACACGAGTTTGGTCCCCAGCCAGGGAGGGGACCCACATGGCACAGCAGACCTCTCCTGTCTCGCCAGCTGCTCCCCTCAGCAGTGTATTTCAGTGGATCTGCGTGTTCTGCTCCCCACTCTGTCTCTGGTGACTCCTCTCACACATACACCCCTCCCCCTGCACCTTTGGCCAGCACCCCAGCTCGTGCATGCGTAAATAAATTTTTTTTTTTTAAAGTGAGAGGAAGGGGAGCAGGACGAGACATAAGAACACAACAAAGGCAAAGCTGAAGCAGAGAGGTCCTGCTCATGGGCACTCTCTAAAGCCACCTAATAGTCACAGTCAGGAAAAGCGTTCTAGGCAGAGAGAACAACAGGTGGAAAGCCCAGAGCAGAAATAAGGGATATAGAGAGCATGGGGCTTGGGGGACAGGGATCACGGCAGCAGTAGTGACTCAAATCGTGCTTAGGGTAATGAAGGAGAGGAAGAGGGTACTTCCTGAGGATGAGCCAGGGTAAGCCAGTGGTCCCCACCTCCCGGGACCTCACATTCCCCAAGGTTGTTCAGCTGTCCGAACGGTGTATTGGCTTCAAGTTCCTCAGTCAAGGACTGAAGACACTGACCCTTCATGGGGCACCTACGGGCAAGCTGCTGCTTCCACTAAGCCCCTGGCCAGGCACTCTCTAAAGGCTGCGAAACTCTGACTTGGAGCAGCCCTCTCAAGCAGGGCTCCACAATCTATTCCAAACTCCCAGTTCAGAGGCCTGATAATACTCTAACAGCACAGCAAATTTAAAATCCTTGTAAGGTTTAAGGAAAGTGAGTATCTAAGGAGCTCTAAAATGTACTAAAACTGACCTGTCTCCAACACTTACCCAGGGGCTGCAGGCAGTTATGCTGTCAGGGTAAGAGGAACTGCAATAGGTTTGGAGCACCGGACTATGGGGAGAGGCCCCCGAGCTCAGCACACAACCGTGGGCTTAGCCAGTGGCTGTAGCACCCAGAATGACCAGCCAAGTCATTCTGTGCTATGCCATGGCAGCCTGTGCTCCAGACGCTCAGATACACACCCTGGCTCCAGCATCGTGCCCACCGCTGACACAAGACCATGAACCTCAGCATAGGTGGGGTTTGAATCCACTTGTGGGGTGTTGGCTTTAAAGCCCAACTGGCTTTGAAAATGGACCTTTCAGGTTCAGGCTCCCATGGGTGCCATTCAAGGTTCTGAGACCATTCAGGTTTTGAAAACAGACCAGTTAGTCTTGAAAGACAGGCTCCCTGATGGGGATATAAGTCGACATTTTAAGACGGCACTAGACAGATTTGTTCAGACTCTCTGGTATAGACCTCCGAGACCTTCGCAACCTCCCAGATCTGGTCACTGCTGCCACCTGACCGCTGCTCTTGCAGTGGTGACCGGTGCCACTGGCCTATGCCTGGCACCCTTGAAAGAGCGTTATACTAGTGTCTGGTTCCCTGGCACCCCCTCTGGCCTATGTACAGCATCTCTGAAAAAGCTGTAACGGTGGTGCCTGATGCACATCGCTGATGGCTGGCTTGTGTCTGGCCATCTCTAAGAACTGTCCACCACTTGTGAGCTTGCTGTCCACCGTCTGTGACTGCCTCCAAGCACGTGTGGCACCACTGACTGGTGGTGGTGCATCGAAAGACTCCAAGGGGCAGTCAGAGGCAGTCTAGTCTCGAGATTTCTATGGCGCTGCTGCAGTGCTGCTTCAGCAGCTCCATCTGTAACTACCTCTAGCTGCTGCCACAAGTTCAGTCCTTGTATGCCACCAGCTCCAGAATCCCACCAAAGGGACACTGCCATCTCGCATGAAAAGCCTTTGGCTGTGGACTACTGGACACTGTGGACGTTATCTGGGTAGGACAGCCAGTCATTTGTGACCTTAGGAAACTTTCCATTTTCCCCTACTTCCCCTTTGTTAATAAACCCTGATGTTGCACCCTGAACCTGAGACGTATCTTATAGTTGTAAACACACAGGTCAGCACCCACAAACTTGACATACACCAGGTTTTGCACAGTTTCAGTAGGAGGAGGAACAGGGATATGTTTAGGTCAAAGTAAGATTTTTCTTCTCCTAATCATAAGTTTTCAATTGTTTACTGTGAGGCAAATACACTTTTATTTTTTTTTAAGATTTTATTTATTTATGCATACAAGAGCCAGAAAACAGGCCAGCGGCGTGGGGGGTGAGACATTCACCAGAGACACAGTGGGGAGCAGAACAGGAAGCTCAAATGAAACACACTGCTGAGGGTAGCAGCGGGCGAGACAGGAGAGGTCTGTTGCGCCATGTAGGTCCCCTCCCTGGCTGGGGATCAAACTCGCACTGCAGTGGCTGTGGAAGCTTCACAGTGTGGCACTCAACCCCTTGTACCACCAGGGAGGCCCTGAGGCAAATACACTTAATCTGAAAAATATTAAGCATATCCAACCCTGTCACCTCCAAAACTTAGTGGAAGGAAGTTGGCTATCAGGCTATGAGGGGAACTCGCTCCTCTCCCCTTTTGAAGTGGGGAGGGCCAGCTCAGAGAAAACCCAAATGCTATGAGCCTTTTGGAAACCCCACCAGGGATCGGTCACAGGAATGGAAGACTCAGTATCAGTCTTTCTCTTGCCACTATCAAACAAGGGTGGGGTTGTGTCCCCACTGGGCTTATTCCTGCTCCAATCAGTATGCAGTAAGGGCATCCCTACTTGGAAGTGGTTGGGTGTCCAGGGGGCACATCTGAACCACAAGCCCCAGTAAAGGCCTGTGCCCAGCCCAGCAGGGGTCACTGGCAGGCCGTAGGTCTGCTCACTTTCACAACAAAGCTGAGGCTGACTCTTTCCAAAGGTTCCAAGGAAACATGGGCAGCAACCAAGGCCCCGGGTCAGCAACTTTCAAACATCTATAAGCCACATATGCCAAAAGCAGATGATCTATGACCCTGAGGAACAGCACCCACACTTCCTGACTTAGCAGTCTGTGTGGCTGATGGAGGGTAGCAGGGAACGAGTCACCCAGAACAGTCCTGCAGGCAGTGGCTGAGAGCTGCACTTTAGGCTCATTATCTAAGTTCCACCCTAAACCCCAAGTTTCAGAACCCAAACTCACTGGTGTGAGGATTCACTGTGCCCCTCCCAAAGACCATCTGCTTTGCATTAGGTGGTACACATTAGCACTCTCCTTTTCTCCAAGCCCTATGGGGACTTTCAGACCAACCGCAGGCAGATACAGCTGGATCTGCTACAGTCACCTCTAGTTGTTTGTCTGGGCACCCTGACACTCAGACTAGGCATCCCCATTCCAGGCTGCTGGGAGGCAGATGGTCACCTGGCCTCAGGAAACATTCATTACATGGATGGGAGGGTACATGGACAGACAAGACAGTCAACTTGCTGGATCCTCTCAGCCCTGCAAGAGCCAGTGGACCACCTGGGACCAGACCTGCTGACACTGAGGGCAGTGGACAAACACCCAGCAGCAGTTTTCTGACAGTGGATGCCAGCTACACTAGTCACAGCTGACCAAGAGGAGAGAGTCCCTGAACACCTAGCTCGTTGCCTTGAGGGAACTTCTCAACCACGGCCAAAGCTAGCAGAAGCCAATGGGCTAGAATGTGTGTGCAAAGACCAAGGGAAGGCGCAAGCAAAGGGTGAGCTCCTGAAGCCTCAGTGATTCTTGAGCTGCTCCCCAGCAGGATGGCCGCTGAGGCTTGGGAGTCCCTGAGGTGTATCAGGGGCAACGGGTGGGAGACGAGCCCAAGTCTCAGCAGTAGAACTACACCAGTGCTCCAGTAAGCCTTCTCTTGATTTCCCTTACTAAGTTGGAGAAACAAGCTTCCGCAGGATCAGCTGATCTGCCACTAACCCAACTTCCTGCCTCAGCCAGCAGTCAAACGCACTTCAAGACAGACAGATAAATAAGCTGGAGAAACCCCTTTCTCCTCTAGATTTCATCAGAAATGCTAAATGAAGACAATTCAAGTAAAATGAATTGCCATTCTTGGTGTTCATCTCCCAAGGATTTTTCACACTATAAGACTCTCACACTATGTAAGAAGTAGGGCCAGACGCTGGATCCTCCCTCAGGTCCTCGCTTCCAAAATGACTAAGAAATGAAGGAATAACGGTCATGCCAAAGAGTGCCATGGCACCCTGCAGCCTACTTGCTGCACTAACTGGACCTCATGCACACCCAGGGACAAGGTCATCATCTCAAACGTAGTCATCAGGAACATTTCTGAAGCAAGCATCTTTGACCCCTATATGCTTCCCAAACTGTATGTGAAGCTGTCTACCCAGCAGGGTATAGGACAGCATCCTGGGGTTAGGAGGATCTGACAGACCAACCCGAGTACTGTCTGTTTCCTAGCAGCTTTTAGCTGCCCCAGACTGCAAATTAGCAAGTCCCAGGATAACTCAATACAACAATCAGAAGGACAACACTGCCCATCTGCACACCTGTTACAGGGCACCTGTGAGGACTGCACTGTAGGACCAAACAACACACTCCAAATGATGCCCCTTCTTTCCAGACCTTCTGAGGGTCACACAGCTCCCGCCACAGGCTCAGGGGTCACCTCCTTCCCCAGTACCACAAGAAGCAGGCACAGAGAGGGCCTACACCCCAACAACCCCAAATGGCAGACTGCCAGCCTTTGCTGGCCTCTTGTGATGCACTGTCTCCTGAGGACAGTGTTACCAGTGCTTAACCCAACAAAGAAACCATGTAATAAAGACAGTGTCACTGGCAAGGGAGAAAAGGAGGGAGCGGTTCACAGGAGGAGATATAAGTGCTGACCCCAGACTCCTCCTCAGAGGCTTTTGGCTGTGACTGGAGGTGGAAGGGTAGGGCTACTGCTACTTGCTGGGTGGAGGCAGGGGAGCTGCCTAGCACCCCACTGTACAGTACAGCAGCAGAGAAGCTAAACTGACAATGATTTGCTGGACAACAGTGCTCCCACCTGGAGCAGAACAGGTGGGACAGAAGCTGGGAATTAAGATTCCTAGGCATGGCATGATTAAGGCCTGATGAGGGCAAGAGGGAAAAGGGAGGAGTGTTATATGCTACCACAGATTTGACATCCACTTGACCCCGCCACATGAAGACCCTGCAGAGACAAGGGGGGTGCCTGAGCACTTGCCACACAACACAGAGGTTGTATCTATGACCCATCTCTATCAGTTGACATTTGACACTAGCACTGAAAAGCCACAGGTGAAAAGGTATCAGGGATTTTTTTCAAAAACACTCCAAGAAAAACAAGTAAAAATGGGGTGGGGGGGGCATGGGAAAAGTGAGATGAGCGATAGAGGCCAGAGGGGAGGCTGAGATTACATGGGTATCATGCTCATCTACACACAAACAGCCCCACAAAAATGCGTCAAAACACAAAGTGTACATAGGCAAGACTCCCATTCCACAGAACAGAGTGGGTAAGGGCGGAAAGGGGCCAAGAACAGGGTCACAGGGCAAGCAAGGAGGAACAGAGCAGTGCAGATGGGAAGTATAAGTGAGGACCAGGGCGGTCGTGGGGATAACAGTCCCAGTACCACCCCTCCTGCTCCTAAGTGCTCGCTGGGCCGCTGTCACTGCACTGAGACAGCACTCCCTTTTCGTCTACCTGGCCTCATGTCCTTGTAACACAGAGGTATCTGCAGAAAAAGAGGGAGGGGAGGTGCCTCTGCCCCTGAGAAAGTGTGCTAAGTCACGCAATGCACCGATCTCCATGAGCAGCTAAGGCTAGGAAAAGGGAGGGCGGAGTCTGAGTAAGGTGAGGCTGCCAACCTCCTAGCAATTGCCCTACCCCCCCTTCTGGTAAAGTGGACAATTAGGAAATGCCTTTCAGAAACCTGGCAAGTTTCTAGCAGGTTCCAAGTATATCAAGCCATAGAGAGGGTTTAGACAGAGTCTGCAACCATGAGGGGCCATTCCTGGGAGTCACAGACGTGGATAGTCTGCGACACGTGCCCAGAAAGACGGTCTAGTAGGTCTGACCAGTGGAAGGCTGAGGTAGGAAATAGGGATAGACAGGGGATGTCACTAGGATGTTTTAACTTGGGGAATGGTGTCATGATCCCTGATGGATCAGGAAGAAAAGGGACAGAAGGCCAGCACAGGGCTCAGCAGTTCCTCCCCTGAGCCAGGAGCAGGGTGACAAAAAAAGCAGGAAGAGAGGATCCAGGGCCTCCCTGGTGGTGCAAGGGGTTAAGTCTCAGCACAATGAAGCTGTCAGCAGCCACTGCAGCACCCCATGAGTTTGATTCCCTTGATTCCCATCCAGGGAGCTGACCCACATGACAGCAGACCTCTCCTGTCTGGCCCGCTGCTCCCCTCAGCAGTGTATTTCAGTAGGTCTGCCTGTTCTGTTCCACTGTCTCTTGTGAATCCTCTCACCCCCTGCACCCCAGTTCTTGTATGCACAAATAAATAAATCTTTAAAAAAGAAAAGGAAAGGTGATCCAGAGGATCTAAATCTGGTAAACAGGAGCCACAAAACGGCCAGCACAGCAAATATATCTATTAAATTCATGTGTAGAAAGATATAAAGAAAGAAATGTATAAAAATCTCACCGAAAAGTTATTAAGAAACCTTGAGAATTAGAAAAACAAATATTCAATCACCTGCAACCAGCCTCAACATGCTTTGTTTGCTCTTCTGGGTCAGCAGGTAAACTCAGCCAGTGTGTGAGCAGCTACCCACCCTTCTACTAGAATTTCCATGCACCTGGTTGAGCCAACCCTCCCGACACCCACCAGCACAAACTGGTTTTCTGTCCCTGTGCTTGAGCCTCTTCCAGAAGGTCACAAAAACGCAACGATATGGTGTTAGTGTCCTGTGGCTGCTGTGCCAAAGTTCCGTTAACAGCTTGGTGGCTGAAAATAATAGGAATGTATTGTCTTCAGTTCCAGAGCACAGAAGTCTGAACTCAGTACCCCTAAGCTGAAATGCACATGTCACAGGGCCACACTCCCTCTAGGGGCGCCTGGCAGGGGAACCATTCCTACCTACTCCAGCCTCTGGTGCCCCCAGGTGTCCTGGGCTTTTGGCCATATCACCCAGTTTCCATCTGTGGGTACACGGCTTCCTCTTCTCTATGTCAAATCTATGTCTCTCTTATATAGTCGCTTGTGACTACATCAGAGCCTGCCAGATAATTCAGGGTCATCTCCCCATCTCAAGATCCTTAACCCCATACACAAAGTCCTTTTTCTTTTTAAAGATTTATTTATTTATGCATACAAGAGCTGGGGTACAGTCCAGAGGCACGGGAGGTGAGAGGATTCACCAGAGACAGAGCAGGGAGCAGAACAGGCATATCTACTGAAACACACTGCTGAGGGGAGCAGCGGGTGAGGCAGGAGAGGTCGGCTGAGCCATGTGGGTCCCCTCCCTGGCCGGGGATTGAACTCGTGCTGCTGTGTGGCGGATGCTTCATAGTGCAGCGCTCAACCCACTGCGCCACCAGGGAGGCCCACACAGAGTCCTTTTTCCATGGAAGGTGGCAGTCATATAGTCCAGGGGTTCAGATCTAGATGTCTCCGAGTATCTCCTGCTGACCACATATATCAGCACAATACTGTCTCCAAGACTCCTCTTTCACTGCTGAGAACTCACCCACCAGGTTCCACCTCTGTCTGATCGTCCATTTGTGAATTGGAGGACAGAGCAGGGTAGAAGGTGTCCATATTCACCAGAGACAGAGTGGGGAACAGAATAGGCAGATTAACTGAAATACACTACTGAGGGGAGCAGCTGGTGAGACAGATGGTTTCACAGTGCTGAGACTTAACCCCTTGTGCCACCAGGGAGGCCCTCCTGGAACTTCTTTTTGGGGGAGAGGAAAGGAGTATCGGTAAAAATAGCAACTTATGAGTACTAATGAATAAAGCTGTTTAAAGTGTTCACATACGGGTTTTTGGTTGGACACAGCTGTGTCCCAGAATAGCCACATAATCACCAGTGATAAGGAGTTCCAGAGCCCCCTGCAAACAACCAGCATTTAGCCTCCCGTTCCAATAGTTTGAGAGAGCTGTCCTGATTTCAGTCATCATTTCCCTGAGTGCCAGTGACAGGAGCACCTTCACCAGGACTTTATCATTCAAACATCTTCATGGTGAGGCTACACAAATCTCTAACCAATTTTTCAAACTGTTATTTACTTATGATTGCATTTTGAGAGTTCTTTACTCTATGTTCCAGACACAGAACTTTACTAGATGAGTTCTGCAAAGATTCTCCTCCTCTCTTCTCCCCAGTCCATGGCTGTCTTTTCATTCTCTTCCAAAAACCAATTCTTTTGTTCCCAGGAGGTGGCTTTCCTTTATTTTTCTGTTTTTCTCTTTGATCTCATATCCCCCCTTTTTTCAATTAGTTTTAGTTAATGAAAATCTCATAAGTTGCTATTTTTACCGATACTCCTTTCCTCTCCCCCAAAAAGAAGTTCCAGGAGGGCCTCCCTGGTGGCACAAGGGGTTAAGTCTCAGCACTGTGAAACCATCTGTCTCACCAGCTGCTCCCCTCAGTAGTGTATTTCAGTTAATCTGCCTATTCTGTTCCCCACTCTGTCTCTGGTGAATCCTCTCACCCTCCCCCATACCTCTGGCCTGCACCCCAGTTCTTATACACATAAATAAATCTTAAAAAAGAAAAAGAAGCTCCAGGAAACTGCCAAGTCCCCTCTATGGAAATGGTCCTCAGATTCCTGCCTGCACCTCCCTGGGTCGACCACCACCAGGTGTCACAGCCCCCTGGGGTAGAGCCCTCCTCCCCACACCCACCCTCACCCTGAGTACACACATCAACAAGGCTAAGTTGGGCCTGGGATACACAAGGCAAGACCACCTCACCCCCCACCAGGCTTCCTGTCTGTCCTGTGTCAGCAGGGATGGCCCTGAAGGATGAGCACCCACAAGTCAGAGCATAGGGGACACTGGTCACAGAAAGTGCAAAAGGACCCTCAAGCAGGATCTGGGGTATGCTGTGAGCAGATGTGCTCTCACTGGAGGGGCCACGTAGAGCCCAGGCACTCCAGGGACATCACTGCCAAGTCGACCACAAGGACTGAGGGCTGACAGCCAGGCAGCCTCCCTTACAAACCACTCCCGTCCTCAACTACTCAGACCCCCGGGTTCCCGTTGTCACAAGGCAGGTGAGGTCTCCACCAGCAAGACAATTGCATGAAGACCAGCCCCACTCAGTAAAGCTGTCATCGGTTTCATCTCACTTTCACTTCACAGTTTACCCAAGCTTTTAATGAAACATAAGTGACCCCTGAAATAGTTCTGCTCTATGATTTCTGCTTCGGTCCCCTCTGCTTCTGAGCATCCCCACCATGTCCCAGGCCTGCTTCCAGGGTGCGTGGCTGTCCTGCTCGCCAACCTGCTGCCTCTGAGCCCCATAAACCTGCCAGGGTCAGCCCTTCTTTCAACACCGTCCCCCCATTACTATACCAACTCCCCTTCTGTATTTCCTCAAATAGAAAAAGAAGTTGCCCTGCACACAGCCTGCAGGGGCAGGGCCAGCCCCACACAACTGGATCAATCCCTGGGCCCCGTAGGGGCAGGGCAGAATCTGGGATCTTTTGTGTTAGCCTCCACTCCCCCATTCCCCCTCCCCGTGGGACAGAGCAAGCCCAGGCATGAATCCCCAAACCACACACCAGGCACAAGGGACTGGTAGCCCTGCCCCTGGCTCAACTCTGGTACCCCAGAGTCACAATCTAGGAAGCAGCTGACATCAGGGTGGTAAGCTCTTGACCCCTCCCCTCTCTCCCAGTGTCTTTAAAGAAGCCAACAGAAACAGCTAGTAAAGGCAGATAAACAGGTAAGAAAGCACTCTGACTTCACTCCCAAGCTCTTCCAACAACCTTCTCAGGCGCCTGCATACTTGGGGAGCTGGTTCTGTTTTTCCTTTTTATTTTTTTTAAAGACTTATTTATTTATGCATACAGGCACTGGGGTACAGGCCAGAGGTGCGGGGAGGTGAGAGAATCCACCAGACAGAGCATGGGGCAGAACAGGCAAATGGACTGAAACACACTGCTGAGGGGAGCAGCGGGCGAGGCAGGAGAGGTCTGCCTGCACCATGTGGGTCACCTCCCCAGCTGGCAGCAGGGATTGAACTCGTGTGCAGTGGCTGTGGTTTGCTTCATAGTGTGTTGCTTATTAACCCACTGCGCCACAAGGGAGGGCCCTGTTTTTCCTTTTTAATTGTTCACTAAAACTCAATGGTAGGCACTGAACTCATGTCAAACTTCACGGACAACCCCGCCCCCAGCCTAGGGGCGGCATGACAATGCCCCCCACAGCAGTGACAGGACCCACATTATGCAGAGGACTGACCTAGGTCCTGGATCCTGGTGCTAATGTTCCATGACTCAGCACCGGCCTTAGCTTGAATTTCTCTGGCCCACCCCTGCACAAACCCATCCCAGAGGACAGAGGCACAAATCACAGACAGGTTAAGAGTCTGGATAGGAATTTGAACTTCTCTTCCCATAGGGCCTGACCCAGACTCCCCAAATCCCATGGTCTCCAGCTACTGCCCACCTGACCCACCCGGCCCTGTGAATCCAGTTAGTACATAGGTAGCACCCCACCAGCTCCATGGCCCCCCACCCCGTAAGGGCCCCCCTACAGGGTCCTCTCCTGTGCCCCTTTCACACACATAGCATGACCTGCGATTCGGACCCAGGTCAGCTTGATGATGATTCAGCTGGTCACCTCAGGCATGTGCTCCAAGTCCAGTGCCTGTTCACCTGCCAGCCCTCGCAAATCCTTTAGGCAATACCAGCCTCCAGCAAACAGCAGGTGGCCCCAGACCATGCTCACACGCTACATCTTATAGGTCAGGGTGAAGCTTTCAGTAGCTGGTTCAGATCTCGGCCCCACTTAACAGCTATGTGTCTCAGAAGTACCCACCATGGGTCACTATGGGTCTGCCACAAAGGTGGCTGAACAAAACAAGCAAATGTTAACCTTGAGAGAAAAACCTAGTCCGGCTGAGGTTCTGCTGCCCACAAGGAGCACCTCCTGCCAGGTGTTCCGTTTCATCACAACAGAGCCAAGAACCATGGGTCCCTTTAGACCTGGCTCGATCTGCAACAGGCCCAGTGTCAGTCTTGGGAATAACCAGGTCCTCTCTCATCCAGACAAACAGAATGAGCCTTCAGCCTGCTTCACCCCTACCAGGCTGGGGCCCTGTGACCGCTGCCCACCCATAGTGAGCCCAGTTCCACTGACTGGCCAGGTGCCTGGAGAACATCTGCAGGGAGGCTAGCCTCAGCTACCCCACCACCTGGCCTTCTGAGAAACATGCCTATGCCCAGGCAGGTGACCCATGATCAAAGTTTGTCCCAGGTCACTTCTCCACACAAGTCACTGTTACATGGACCCCTTTACACATAAGATTCACCAATCTACTGCTCCCCAAAAGATGGCCATCTCTCAGTTCAAACAGCCCACAAGAAATGTGCAGCAGGCTGGCCAACTAAGGCAGTCACACTGGCCTCTCACAGCATTCTGCAGGTGCTTAGCACCCACTTTCCTTCCAGGGTCTGAAGGTGGGGGGGCTCCTGAAGATCAGGGCTAGTTTCTTGCAGAGGAAGAACCAAGTTCAAGGCCATTAGTTCAGGGACAGCAAAGAATACACTCAAAGCACGGACCCTCCCAGGTATAAAAGGGGCAGCCTCCTGTGTCACCTGGGGATGAATCTCTTCCTGCACGCCCCTATAAATAGGGTCACAGTGTGCAGTGTCCCATGTATACAGACCCTGGTGGGGGGAGAGCTTGCCATGCCGAAAGCAGGAGTAACCAGAGTCTGAAACTGCCAGCTGCTGTTCTCCAGAATGTTTTGTCACTTGCCTGAAAACTAAAGCAACTGATCTTAATTCAAAGTGGCAAGAGAAGTATTGTGTATTTGCCTGAAAGCTGATGGCCCAGAAACCAGGAGGCAACTCTCTCAGGTTTTCTAACATTTAGGGCACTGTCATTTTGGCTACCACAGGCCCCATTATTATTTTACTAGAGCATGTGCGTAGCTGACGGTGTGACTGATGAACCATACTGTACACTCCAGCTGGCTGCATGCCTGGAGGTGGCTGTGGCTCTGAGGTACCCTATTCAAGCCTTATGGGACCACTCTGCCCTGGTTCATCTTCCTCCTCCTCATGCAGTATGTTCAGCTCCATCATCCACAGTTCTGCAGTGGTTCCCATCTCTGCCATTCTCAGTATCCCACTGCAAGCAGGGGCCCTCCTGCACGCCATCATGCCCACCATCAGCAATGTGATTTTTTTTAAGTTTTTTTTTTTAATCTATGCGTAAGTAACTGGAGTATAGGCCAGGGGTGTGGGGGGGGGTGTGGGGGGGGGGTGAAAGGATTCACCAGAGACNGGGGGGGGGGGGGGGGGGGGGGGGGGGGGTGAAAGGATTCACCAGAGACAGAGTGGGGGATAGAACAGGCAGATCTACTGAAATATACTGCTGAGGGGAGCAGCAGGAGAAACAGGAGAAGTCTGCTGTGCCATGTGGGTCAGCTCGCTGGCAGGGGATCGAACTCATGGCACAGTGGCTGGCAACAGCTTGACAGTGCTGAGACTTTAACCTCTGTGCCACCAGGGAGTCCTGCAGTGTGATTTTTACGTGTCAACTTGGTTGGGCCATAATACTCAGTAGCTTGGTCAATTACCAGTCTAGATAGTGAAAGCACTTTTGATGAGATTAACATTTAAATTGGTATACTTTTTTTTCTTTCAAGATTTATGTTATTTATTTATGCATACAAGAGCTGGGATGTAGGTTTTGGGGGTGGGGGGGGGAGAGAATTCACCAGAGACAGAGTGGAGAACAGAACAGGCAGACTGACTGAAACACACTGCTGAGGGGAGCATGGGCGAGACAGGAGAGGTCTGCTGCACCATGTGGGTCACCTCCCTGGCCAGGCATCAAACTCATGCTGCAGTGGCTGCTGATAGCTTCAGTGCTGAGACAACCCCTTGCACCACCAGGGAGTCCCTAAATCAGTATACTCTAAGTAAAGAAGATTACCCTCTATATGTTGGGTCTCATCCAATAGAGGAAAAAAGACAAGGTCCCCAGAGGAAGAAAGAATTCTGCCTTCTAAAAGCCCTTGATCTCAAGATACAACATCAGCTCCTCCAAGTCTCCAGCTGTCCAGTCACCCTGCACATTTGCCAGCACCCTTATCACATTGAATTAAGTCTCTGTCGCCCTCTCTGTCCCCAATTTCTGCTTCTCTGAGAACCCTACACAGGCAGACACCTAACTGCCTTTTGCAATGGTCTCAAACCTATCAATCACAGTCCTTAATTATCTTGCTGCTGAGGTTGTCCTAGGCTGACCCGGAGGTCCCAGAGCTGGTTTCTGCCATGGTCAGGCCCAGCTGAGCCTCCATGATGTCGTGCCTGGCACCTCCAGAGGCTCCAGTTTCCTCCAGGTTGCTCTGGCAACAGCTGTGGGGCCACCAACCTCTGAGGAAATTCCAATTCTGAGACTAAGACCCAAAAGACAGCTCATCCATTGCAGCAGCTCATAGGCCCCACCTGAAGAGCTTCCAAGAGCCCTGCATGGAGGAAGCCCATGGGGCAGGGCTTACACTTAGGTGTCCTTGAATTTGGGTGGGAAGAAAAATCATCCATCTATTCCACTAATGGAAGTTAATGCTTCCTTCCAGGTAGTGCATCTCCTTGGTAAATTTGTGCATTTTAGTATCTGAAAGGGATCTGTACCTAGAAGGATCAAGGACCCTGCCATGACTTCCTGATTATAGGAGTCACACCACCAGCGACCCTGATCGGTGGCCTGTTCTACCAGGATACAGTAGAGTAACTTCTACCTCTGACTGGGTACTGATAACAGGAATCAACCAGAAATCCATTCCAGGCAGGTGGTGCACAAAGACCTCCAGGTCTTTCTACTTATTGCAGCCTCCTCCCTACTTGGCTGCTTGGTGCTCAGCGCACAAAGGACATTTCCAAGGCCCCATTTCTGCCCAGTTCGAGTCCTCTGAGACTCCACACCAGTTACAATGCTCATTCACCAGCAATTTGGTAACCAGTTAGAGGTAACCGCATATTCGTACCTTCTCTGCCTTCAGCAGAGAATCCTCATATACTTCCACCACAGAACAGGGAGTGCCTCAACAATTCTGCCAGTACCTCTGGTAAGATGCCATCTCAAAATCACCATACCCGGGATCTGAGAGTCAGGAATGAAGGCAGCAGGTATTATACCAAAAAATCCAGGGCCCAGCTGGGATGGGGGGATGACCCAGAGGACAACAGGACTAACATGGCCCTGCCCACTTGGGGTCCCTTGGTATAGTTTCAGAGTGAACAACAGTGACACAAGGGGACCCTTGGGGGGAGCACTGAGCTGAGCCCAGAAGGACGAGGGAAAAAGAAACCTAAGGAGAAACCAGGCCCAGGTGTGTCCAGAGGGGAACAGCTCAGCACCATATGCTCCTCACCCACCACCCTAGGTTACTGGGCACAGACCAGGAAAGCCCAGGCAGGAGGTGGAGGGGTCTGCTGTTCCCACTCAATTGCGGCCCCATCAAATGGGTGTAGTGTCTGCCTGAGTACCCAGGGCTATAGTCTTACTCCCACACAGTCCTACCCCCACAGCCACACCTCTGTCCCTCCATCCCCAGGACTTCATGGAATCTTCTAGCAAGCAGGATCCCCCCATGGGAGCAGTGTCCATCTTCCTCTATAGCTGAGGGAGAGGGATGAAAGGCACCAAACAGGCTGGTTACATGCCTACAGCCCTACTGGCAAGGGAAGTGATGATCCCATCCCCAAGCTGAGTTAGCAGAAGCCAGGTTCCTTCAGAGGAGTCTGCACTGGGGTGGGAGTGGACAAGCTGGCCCCCTCTCTCTCAGTTTCCCCTACTCTAGTCACAATCTGGCTGTTGCATTGCCCTATTGATCTGATGAGGGCAGCAAGGCAGGCCGTGAGTGTAGGCAGTCACTTTGAGAGGACCTCTCTGGTGCATCTGCTTCCTGCCTGTAGGGCAGATGTTTGAACACCGGGGTGATGGTGTCAAGGTTTGGATAGGCATGGAGATGCAGCAAGTCCCACCTCTTCTCCAAGGGACAATGACGAACCATAAGAGGCCCTTGCCTCAGTGCTCTACTCAGTCCCCTTAATCTTCCAACAGATATGACCAACTCCCGCCTTCCAAGGGGGATAAACTGAGGCTCAAGACCATACCTACATCCCAGGACAAGAAGAGGAGCATTCAATCCAAACTCACCAGGATTCAAGCATGCTTTCAGCACCACCACACAGACACCGGAACACACCAGCCGTAAATGCCAGCTGTGCCTCGTGTGCTGTGTGGCATGTCTGCAGGCAGCCACAGCCTCATGTAGCATCTCCTCTGGATGCCACAGAGGCCCCAGCACTGGCTCCACACCAACCCAGGCTGGAGTACTGAACAAGGCAGGCTCTGCATCTCAGAGCACGATTCAGAGTGACTGCCAAGCTAAGGAACCAGCAGTGTGCTGGGAGGAAGCAGGGACCAGGAGTGGGACCAACATGGCTCAGTTGCTGTCAGGTGAGACCCAACTGTGTACCATGCCTGGTAATTTCGCTATCTTCCAACTTCCTGGGTTCTAGATAAACAAAAACAGGGCAGATGCAAGAAAGTACCATTTGAAGGCTCCTAAAAGTACATCTGTCTAAGGGGCACCATGAAGCCAGCCACTCACAGGGGCCATGACCCCAGCTTTCCAAACGACAAACACCACTCCAGCAAAGATCAGGAAAGATGAGTCTCCTGCCTTCCTACTCATCAATGCTGGGTCCTGCAAACCATTTTATTTCAGGCCTGAAGTGATACGTCACGAGTGGCTTACCATCTGTGCTATCGCAGAAGAGCTGGCAGGACTCCAGTCCACCTCAGCCAGAGGACGACAGTAGCCTGTCTACTGATGAAGACAGGCTGCTCAGCCACACCTGGACGGTCCTATGTCAGCAGGAGATGGTGAGTACCACCCACACCCTTTCTGGACTTCCTAGCCAGGAAAAGGGAACTGACCAGGATATAGGGTCTGGTTAACTTGGGGCCTCCACACCCCTCCCTCACAGTCTGTGGCTGGTCAAGTCTGATGACACTACTCTGTCACTGTGACTGCAGGTGTCACACAGCCTAGGTCAGAGCACCCTCCTCCACACCAACCCAGAGCTGGGGGAAAACCAGCCTTGCTTGTGCCAAGTAAAAGCCACGTGACCAGCGCCTCCCTGGTGGCACAGGGGTTAAGTCTCAGTACTGTGAAGCTATCTGCAGCCACTGCAGCACGAGTTCAATCCCCAGCCAGGGAGATAATCCACACAGCACAGCAGACCTCTCCCACCTTGCCCGCTGCTCCCCTCAGCAGTGTGTTTCAGTCAATCTGCCTGTTCTGCTCCCCACTCTGTCTCCTCTCACCTCCTGCGACTCTGGCCTGTACCCCAGCTCTTGCATGCATAAATAAATAAATCTTAAAAAACAAAAACAATCACACTAATGCCAGACGAGAGCTTGGTTGCCAAGGTCAGGGAGACCCTGCTCCCCCCATCAGCAGATGCCCATGGGGACGATAGCTCTGGGGCTGCACTGTAAAATGAAAACAGGTTACTGCCTTTTGAAGGCTAAGCAGAGTGCTAGTTAGGTGACACCCTCAACCCCTACTGGCAGCACGGGGGTCACAACAGCCAAGTAACTGCCACAGTAAGAGATCGGTTGCACAGGATGATAGTGGGGAGAAAAGACGCTGGCACAAGGGGGAGGGGCTTGGGGTGGAGTTGGGAGGGTGAAGAGGGAGGGGGAATGACACACTAGAGGCTCCACCATGACAGCTAATGCAGCAGCCTTGCCCCCAAAGTGACAAACCATCAAAGCCAAAAAACCCTGCCCAAAACCACAGTGACAGTCAGGAAAGCAGTATGGTGTCATGACAAGGACAGTACGCGCTCCTTTAAGCGAAATAAGGTGACTGCCATGCTTGTGTCCCTTGTCTGTCAGTATGTGGCAAGCATCCCCTGAGGCCCCCTGTATACAGCACAGGACCCAGGGAATAGACACAGCCACCCTGGGGTGATAGGTCCCGTGTGTAGAGGCTTCCAGGATCTGTGCCCACAAACAAGCGCCATCTATGCTGATGGCATGCTTTCCAAGGGTTGTGGGTGTGACAGGAGTGAGTCAGGACAGGATGTAGGACAAGGGGAGCAAAGGGCACAGGTAGCAGGAAAGGATGAGGCACAGGCAAGCAGAACAGTGGGCATTCTGTGCAGCGATGGTGGGGCCACCAGAACCAGGAAGTTTACCTTAGTTTCTGGAACAGCTTACTTTCCTCACACACAAAAATTACTGCCAAATGAGCATCAGACATTCTGAATCAAAAGATCAGTACCCCACTAAGGACATTCCAATACTTAGCATGGTACTTTCCAAAACCCCAGCTTTGTGGGAAGGAAACTAAAGAGGCAGGGCAGCACAGAGACAACCCCACAGCCACATCACGAATTGCAGGGTGCTAGTTAGGTGAGCAGGGCACGGTGTGGAGCATGGTCAGAGTTCTGCAAGGAAACCTGCTGACCTTCCTCTTTTTGCTTCTGAGCTGACTCAGGCAAGAGAGCCATAAATGCCAACTCCTCAAGCCCTCCCTGGGAATCACTCAGCAGCCTGACAAGAGTGGGTAAGGACATAGGCCTAGGCTCCAGCAAATTGCCCAAGTTGCCATCCAGGGCATCCCACTACAGATAGGCTGCAGGGGTTAGGAGTACCCTGGAGTGGTGGTTACTGTCTAGAAACCCACAAGGCCAGGAACTCAAGGAGGGCCACCAATTCCTGGGCAGAGTCAGATTCCCCTCATACACCCTCATTTACACACTGCCACCCCTTATGGCAGGGGCCAAATAGAACCACCTGGCCCCCAGGGAGCAATCTGTTTCCTGCTTTATAAAGTGGCACTTGGGGGCCTCCCTAGTGGTGTAAGGGGTTAAGCACTACACTATGAAGCACCCACAGCCACTGCAGCAGAAGTTCAATCCCGGCCAGGGAAATGACCCACACGGCACAGCAGACCTCTCCCGCCTTGCCCACGGCTCCCCTCAGCAGTGTACTTCATTCAGTCTGCCTGTTCTGTTCCCGTCTGGTGAATCCTCTCACCCCCCACACCCCTAGCCTGTACCCCAGTTCTTGGATGCATAAATTAATTTTTAAAAAATAATAAAGTGAGACTTTGCAGCAGGGTTTACTTGGTAAAAGGGGAACCCAGTTCAAGAAGAAAAGGGCAAAATCAGTGCAACATAACAGGTCCAAGCCCACACGACTGGAGCGCACCCAGCTGCACAACCTACCCCAGGCATGCCACTGCTCCAGGCAGCTTGGGAGGAAGCCTCACCACCAGTGGCGAGAACCCGGATAATGTGGGTGAAAGGAGGTGGCAGGCTTTATTTTTGGAAAAGGATCTAGCAGAGCTGGAGAACAGTGAAGAGGGGTGAGAACTGACACACCCCCAGGGCCTCCCAGGACAGCACAGTCACGAGCAGAGCTCTAACAGGAGCTGGGCTAGAACATGTACATGGGGAGATGCTGGCCCTCAGAGGCAGGGGACAGAGCAGATCCTAAGAGTGAGCTGGACAAAGGACTCACAGGAAACCATCCCTCCCCAATGCAGCCCCACTTTGTGTTCCTCTGTAAAGTCCACTGCCAACAGGACCCTGGAGGTAGAACAGGAGCACAGCTCTGGGAACATACTGCGCTCGGGAACATGGAAGGGGAGACCATGTCTCCAGAGGGAGAGGCCATGAAACCAGAAGGAGATCGTTCCAGCAGGAGAACTGATGCAGTACCTACTGCTTCCTAAAGCTCAGGTTCAGTTGTGCCAAGTGCCCTGGCCACCCTGCGCACCAATGACCCTAGCACCCCCCAAGAAAGGGTCTCCCAGGTCTCCTGGGGTATAGGCCCTCCCCCCACATCCATACCCAGGGTCAGAACTCTAGTTTTCCTTCAGGTCTGAGAAAATCCCTTCTCCAGGGGTCCCTGCAGCCTGCACACGGAATCAGAGCTCAGACACTACTACTCTTCACTCAGGACTCTGCTGTCCAGCACACGGTCACAATTTGGGCTGGCACATAGGTTTGGTGACAAACATAGGTTTGATTACCTGGGGCCAAGCTACAGCCGAGCCAAAGTTAAGGGATATCCAGATTTGATAGCTACTCTACCTGTCACATCCCACTGGCTTACTCCCCTGCCTCATCTGGGATAAGGAGTCTGAGAGGGCAGGTCAGAAGGTTGAGTACAAAGAACATGCACATCTGTACAGACAGGCCAAGGCAGTGCAAGGGGGCGGGCTAGGTATGGGGTGGGAGACTCAGTTGAAGGATCTGGCCCTCCGGGCTAAACAAATCCACCCTTCTGTTTTTAAGATGTGATCTTGTAGGCCCTGTCTGGCGGCGCAGGGGTTAAAGTCTCAGAGCACTATAAAGCTATCACTAGCCACTGTTCGATCCCTGGCCAGGGAGGTGACTCATATGGCGCAGCAGACCTTTCCTGTCTCTCCTGGTCCCCTCAGCAGTGTATTTCAGTAGATCTGCCTGTTCTGCTCCCCACTCTGTCTCTGGTGAATCTTGTCACACACACCCCCCACACACACTCACATCTCTGGCCTACACCCCAGCTCTTGTATGCATAAATAAATCTTTAAAAAGAAAAAGAAGTAACATGGCCTTATACCATGACAGGACACAGCATAAGGCAGGCTGACATGGTTAGCTCAGATACCCAGAACCTTGTGCCTAAGCCCACTGAGCAGCACATGGGTGTGGGACAGCAGAGGGAGCCTCCCCAGGTCTGCAAGTGGGCTCAGAACCAGCTCCTGCATGGTCAATACCAGGCATCCAGCCACATAATCCTAGGCACAGGTCCCATGTCCTGTGTGCTCCTGTGATCTGCTTGTTATCACCCCCAAGTTCTTCCACCCACACTTGCAGTCTGACTGCACTCACCCCTGAATGGCCAGGTCCCTCCAGGAGTCCTGAGAAGTGGCATAGAGGCAGGCGCCAGGTCCATTCAGACAAGCTATTAATGAGACCAAACTGTACCCAGAGATGACAAATTTGTCAATTCCTGTTCAGGCTCAGAGAATTCACAATCAATAGACCAAGATCAGGAAGAGGAGAGGCAGGCAGCAAGAGCCATGTGTAGACCCAGGGAGAAGTGCGATCAGGCTCGAAGGCATGGACCCTGAGGGATCACTCCCCACCCCTGGGGAGAAAGGGGCGCAAAGCCTCGTGCCTGTGCATCGCAGGGCATCAGTCCAATGTCTGCCTAACAGCCAGTGAGCCATGCCCTGCATGCATAGGTGCAAGCAGACACATTCCTGGGCCCCACCCTCATGGGGCAGGTTCACTCAGGGTCCACTAAGCTAGTCTGCTCAGAGACAAGAGGGGACTGTCCCACAGAGATGCTAGATGGGAGGCGTAAGAGCAGGAAGGGCCAGGGACCATGGCTCATTTATCCTACACTCTAGATCAGATGCCACCTCAGAATCCTCAACACCATTCCACGTCTAGTCAGGGGGAGCAGGCACACACTGCAGACTCAAGTAGCTCTAAACACACATGGGACCCTGTGTATAGATGAGAGAGTCAGAACAGTCTCATCTCAACCCCAGAACAGGCTAAAGACAATATGACATGTGACCAGTGTTGGGGTTCTGCCCCACTGTGAGCCAAGCACATTTCACTGGCACAAACAAGTGAACAAGTATCTGACACCAAAAACAGTGTGACCACAGGCAGGACCTGCCCCATCCTCTGAAATCCCCACCCTGGGACATCCCCTGCTTGTTGTTCCCACTCTCAGACCTCCCCCTGTGCTATCAATCTGCACCTCACCTGTGTCGGTACTATAACCCACCCGATTCTGAAAAGGGAAAAGCGAAAGATAAGGATAGCCAACTCATGCCAGCTCTGCTGACAGAACCAGAAGTCACAACCCCTTGAAGAGGTCTGCCCAAGAAGCCCTTCACTGGGGAACCCTTCTCCATCTCACTGACTGTCTACAGACGACACCTGCCACAAGCACACGCACACTCACTGCTGAGGAGTGGGAGATGCTACTACCCACCACAGAGACTTGCCTTTCATCACTATCATGGTCATTCCCCATGCCAGGAGGCACACATTTGTGGGTTGTTTTTTTTTTTTAAGATTTATTCATGCATACAAGCACTGGGGTACAGGCCAGAGGTGTGTGGGGGGGGGGTGAGAGGATTCACCACAGAGAGCAGGGAGCAGAACAGGCAGATCAACAGAAGTACACTGCTGAGGGGAGCAGTGGGCGAGGCAGGAGAGGTCTGCCACGCCATGTGGGTCTCCCCCACTGGCCGGCAGCAGGGATCGAACTCGTGCTGCAGTGGCTGCGGTTTGCTTCATAGTGCGTTGCTTAACCCACTGCGCCACCAGGGAGGCCCTGGGAGGCACACATTTGAAAGACCACCATGGACGGAGCCCTCACTGGGCACAAGCCCCCTCAGAGAAAAATGACCATCAGTGTGCCCACGGAGCTGGGACCTAGTTAGTGGAAGGGACTATGCCAGAGCCCCACAGGAACTGAAGGCCACTGAAGAGGGGCCTTATGGGGGGGTGGGGATATCTTTCTGTCCAAACAGTGTGTCTCTGCTTCCAGAGCGCACCAACAGGTCACTAAGGGGAAAAATCAAAACAAAACAGCTGCTGGACACTGTGCCAGGCTGGGTGGATGTCATGCCTGAGAAAAGCTCCTGGGAAACCCAGGAACCTGCACCAGGGGGCAGCACTCATGTCTGCAGGAATAGGGAGGGCAGGCCACCCTAGAGTGGGTGCCCTCCTGCATGAGGTTCCATTTCATCTGGCTCACCACCAACCGTGGGTTAACCAGTGCCCGCTAGGACTTGCCTCAGAGAAATGGATGTGCTAGAGTGAAAGAACCCCCACAAAGTCTCAGTGGCAGGCCATCTGTCATGGCTCATGGTTCCAAGGACTCAGCACAGGGGCCCAGGAGTCAGGTTTGAGCTTCATGCAGGACAGCATCTTCTATACACACAGAGGCCCTGAGTCACGCTCTCTCTAACACTGTAACCTGGCTGGCAAGGTTCTTCCGTAAAGGGCTGAAGAATTACTGTCTCAGACTTCCAGGGCTGCGTCCCAATAAAACTTTATTTATAAACATGAGTGGCAAACTGGACTTGTGCCTTAGGCGATGGTTACCAAATCACTTTAGACTCTAAGGCTGACATGAAAAAAGAATGCACCAAGCAGCCCACCTCATTGGCAATCTCATCCAATTCTGCTCACTCAACAAAATAGTAAATGTGCCTAAGCCTTGGTTTGGGGCCCTTGCAGGTAGGACAGCAACACTGAGCACAGATGACAGACCTCAGGGGCAAAAAAAGGTCAATGAGTCTGACCACTAATCCCCAGGAGAATGAACAGCCAGGAGGAGACAGCAGGGGAATCATCAGGACCTGGAAAATGATAGGGTAGGATTTGAATCTGTTACTCCAGCCCTTCTTGTTTCAGTAAGTGTTCCTGTCAGAAATGCTATGCTAGGCACTTAAATCACGCCCTCCTGCTTCAAGGAGAACCACAAGGCCCATACAGGAAACTAAATTTCCCCGAAAAGTGACTGTTTAAAAAGGGGGGTGATGGGAGAGGAAGTTCCTGACCCACTTCATTTCCTCAGGCCACCACATGTCCACGAGTCCACACAGCACCAATCACTCTGGGAAGTGCAGGAGGAAGAGAGGCCATCACAGAACAGGCAAAGGGCAGACTGTCCCACTGGGAACTCCAGGCAAGTGGCTACCTCTGCCCACAAGGCCTCCCTTCCCTCACCTTCATATAAAGTTCCAGCCAGGATTAGGGACAATGGTCAACCCTCCTAGTTCCACAGCAGTCACCTATGATTCAGCATGGGACACAAAGAGAACATTCTGACCATCTAAGCACATTCCCAAGCCTACAGACAGAGTCCTGGCTGCCCATCCCCTCAAGGCCTCTGTCTGGCGTGCACTGGGGGAGGGGGGGACAACAAGTCCAGGGCTAAGTCACCTAGACAATCCCATGTTACCAACTTCCTGGTCCTCAGTCCCACTATGTGATCCTCCCACAGGTTATCCAAATCACCCAGAGGCCTTTCTACCTCTTCCTGTCCTCACCAGGGCCAACCCTGCCACCTACACCCAGTCACAGCTTCACATCCAGGCCATCCAGCCCTCCCTGCCCTTGCTGTTATCTGTGCCCTGTGACCTTGCTCAGACTCTTCAGGCAGCCCAAGCCCATCTCCAGCAAGGGCACCAATGTGCCCCATTCTGCTGGAGTCAGGTACCCTCTGAGCCCACTCAAGGCTGGATAATGTCAGAGGGCCCCACTGAATCCTCATCTGCACTGAGTCACATGCACCTCAGCATATCATATATATTTACTTATGTTTTTCATTTGGCCACCTTTCTTAACCAGGCATGCTTTTTTTTGCACAGAAGAACTGGGGTGTAGGCCAGAGGTGCGAGGGGTGAGAGGCTGCACCAGAGACAGAATGGGGAGCAGAATAGGAGGATTTACTCAAGTACACCGCTAAGGGGAGCAGTGGGCAAGACAGAAGAGGTCTGCTGTGCCATCTGGGTCAGCTGGGAGAACCCATCCCCCTGGTTGGGGATCAAACGCAGACTGTAGCAGTGACAGCAACCTCAGCATCTCTTAAAGACAGCCTCACCTTCACACCATCAGGATGGTTCCTAGGAAAAAAAGCAGAAAGCCAACAAGTGTTGGCGAGGACATGGAGAAATCATAGCCTCATGTGCTGCTGGTGGGACGTAAAGTACCACAGCCAAGGCCGAACAGAACCTGACAGATTTTAAGATTTATTTATTTTTGCATACAAGAACTGGGGTACAGGGCCTCCCAGATGGCACAGTGGGTTGAGCGCCACACTGTGAAGCATCCACAGCTCAACAGCACAAGTTCAGTCCCCAGCCAGGGAGGGGACCCACATGGCGCAGCAGACCTCTCCTGTCTCATCCTCTGCGCCCCTCAGCAGCGTTATTTCAGTAGATCCATCTGTTCTGCTCCCCACCCTGTCTCTGGTGAATTTTCTCACCTCCTGCACCTCTAGCCTACAACTCAGCTCTTGTGTGCATAAATATATCAATCTTTAAAAAAAAAAAGAAAGAAAGAAAGAAAAAGTCTAGACTAGATAGTGGTCACTAAGATGTCAATGTGCTTATGCCACAGACCTGAGCACTTAAAAACAATTAAGAAGATAAATCTCATGTTATTACAATTACAATTTAAAGAAGTTCCAGATAGAGACTGGTCTTAATTGGTCTCAGTATTCTCAAGTCCCCTTGATCACAGACACACACAGCATGGTGATGCTCATCCATGAGTGGAAACAGTCAGCACGGGGTTGGTGCCCACACTGGGCCTGAGAAAGGCTGGAGCTGCCTACACCATGCAGAGCAAAGCAGTTAGAGCCACTAGTCTGGGCTTCCTGGATGACAAAATTAACCCATTTCCAGACCAGGCCTCAACCCCCAGAGTCTTCCTCCCTCCTAGACTAAGCTCTCAGATCTCATGCAGGGATCTCACACAGACATCAACAACCTTGGCATCTTCCCAGACATTGCACCTGCCCTGCCTCTAGTGGACACGAGAGGACACTACTGTTTTTGGGTGGTCTCCCCCACAGAGCCATGAAAGCCAGGAGGCAAGACCTAGCAAAACTGCCTACCACCACCTTACACACAGCACAGTACAAATACCAATCAGTGTGATAAACAGGGCTCCACAGTCACATGCATGTACCTGTCTGGGCAGCAGTGGGCCGGGACTCCTCTGACCCTTGTATCCATGACCTGCTATTTCTGCCCAGAAAGAGGCCAGGGGCACAAGGAGAGATATGGCAGGCAACCACTTCCTCATAGACCGTGGCCAGGACCCAGCATACCTGGGCTGGAAAGGGAGAGGAACCCCAGGACCAACATTCTGGAACAGAAGAGAATTTGATCCCTGGAGACTGTCCTCATGTGAATGCCCCTGAAGACAAGCTTCAATGTTCACACCCCCGCACAGCAGCCACCTTCTCAGAGGGCTCGGCCCAGTCAGCACTTCCAATTTTCCTGGGCTCCATCTGAATGCTTCCCACCACCACCACCTCCCTGCTTAAGGGGTAAGTAGGGGGAATACATGGGAGTACCCAGCTTCCTCCAACACAGTGCAGGGCCTTTGCAGAAAGAAAGCTGCTAATGAAACTGAGGGACGTCATTTATTTATTAAATAAAAAAAATCCGTAACAGTAGCAATAAATCCTTAACTCCCAAAGACTCCCCCATCTAAGGCTCATTTCACAAGGCACTCACAAAGGGGAAGGAGCAGGTAGTACCCACACAGCTCAGTCATCTGGCAGTCTGGGCACCCTGGAAGACCATGTGAGTGCTGCTTCACCCAAGGAAACTGAGGCTGGAGCAGAAGCAAGCAGTCCAGGCTCCCAGGCTGTCGGAAGGCGTGTGCTAGAGTCAGCCTACCTGAGCCCAGCACAACAGCCTCAGCAGCCTTCCTTGTTGAAACACACACCCTCAGAATTAAGATGCATGAGGAGCTGACACCTGCCAATAGGTGTGGCATGGGCATGGAGAAAGAGGGACATGTGGGGAAGTTGCCCCTCCACTGAGCTTCAGTCTCCCCATCCAAAGAAAAGCTAAGCTAAGAGAACACCCATGACAACTCATCAGCATCTCAAAGGCAGTAAATGATGGGCTCAACTACCCCAGGGCTGCCTGTTTTGGGGAGCATCTGGAACTTGGGAATCAGGAAAGGACATGAGGTTATCAGCCCACACTCTCCTTCTGTGCATGTGACCGGGTCACTGCTCTCCATCACCCAGCCTCGGCTCCCCCAGGGCCCACTAACTACTTGACACCAGCACAATAAGGGAAACCTGGCAGCCCACTGCCCCAAGCAAACAACAGAATCCAAGAAATGAAAAGGTGGACTGCAGCTCCCTGAACCACCTTGCCCCTTCACAACCTCAAGCTGTAAGAACCTGAGACATACACATCTAGGGACAAAGGCAGCAATCCAAAGAGACCTGGGCTGTGCAGCCAGCATCACCAGGGCAGCATGCCAATGCCATCCCCCTCGCCTACAATGTCAATGTCAAGGGCATGGACATGTGCCCAACACCACCGGTGAACCTGTAACTGAAGGCTACAGTCACCTTTCCTCCCACTGAAAAGTAACTCCAAGGGTAACCACCAGCAAGTCTTCAAGCTCCACATAACCTGACTCCTACAACCGCAGCTCAACATTGATAAGTAAGCCAAGCAAGTGAAAACACTGTAATCCCCAAACAGGAAAGACTATGAATGTCCTCTTTCCAAACCAGGCTCCCCAGTACTTCCCATGCCCACAGCCAGGCCCCAAACACATGGATCACACCCTGAGAGCCCCTATCCCTGATCTCCTCCAGCCTCCACAACCATCCACCCAACAGTCCGAACTACATCCCTCCGCCTTAAGTTCAACGTTCAACACATATAATGATCGCACCTGCAGCCTCACGCCCCATTCCCAAAACACAATTCTCAGCAGGAGATGGAGGATAAGGTTCTTGGCACCAGGAATCCTTGGGATCAGTGTGTGCCCAGAACACAAGGTGCACAAAGAACACTGACCTAAGGTATGTGCTGCACAGCAGACACAGTCACTAAGAAGTAAAACTTGGCATTATGATAAAAACCAGAGCTTTGCAGTGTTGGAAAAAGGGAGATCTAGGACTACATGAGAAGATGACATAACAGGAAGGCATGAAGGCAGAACAGCCTGGGACCATGGGACAGGTATTCTGCAAGTTTTCCACACTGAGCTGTGCCACTTTTACAATAAAAGTAAAATTTTCACACAAGTCACTTTTAAACAAGAGTCAGGGACCTCAAGAATTTCACAAATAACCATAGCTCCCTCTCCCAAGCTACTGATCCCCCACCCCAAGATAATCAGTCTCGGATTTCCATACAGCCACTTGGTGGGTACAGGAAGTCACCCCTCTTCGAAGCAAATATAGCCGCCAGCTTTTTTTAAAAAAAAAAAAAAAAGATTTTATTTATTTATGCGTACAAGAGCCAGGGTACAGGCCAGAGGCGCAGGAGGTGAGATGATTCACCAGAGACAGAGCAGGACGCAGAACAGGCAGATTGACCAAAATACACTGCTGAGGGGAGCAGCAGGTGAAGCAGGAGAGGTCTGCTGCACCGTGTGGGTCCCCTCCCTGGCGGGGGACTGCACTCACACTGCTGTGCCACAGATGCTTCACAGTGCAGTGCTCAACCTGCTGCGCCATCAGGGAGGCCCCTGGACACCAGCTTTTTTTAATTAAAAAGTAAAGCAAAAAGACAACCACTTCATGGCTGTCATTCACTACATCCACAGGTCAGAGGTTGTCTGGAAGAGTGTTCTCAAAAGCGTTCCTTTGGGCTCTGGGTGACTGCAAAGCAGTCCCATATCACTGGAGGTGGCTCTCAGACAATCCATACCCTATGAGCCACAGACCAAGGAGAAACTCATAAAGGCAAATGGGGGGAGTGAGGGAGGGTGTTAAAATGAAGGTTAAGGAGAGGCCATCATGCCAGCTGTGCTGCATGGAGAAGGGGCACTGCCCCGGGAAAGGTGATTTTGCAGAACTAGTGTGTGTTCTGGCCTGAGGATGTGGTACAGGAGAAACAGTTTATTTTCCAAGGACTCCACAAAGATGTCACAATCTGAGTCTGATGTCAAAACCGCTTCAGAGGTGATGAACTCTGGCCTCAAGATGAGTCAACAGAGGGTGGGTTTCCGCAAGCAGACTGCTGTTTACACACCATCACCTTGGCAGAGGGAGATGCAACCAGAAGCCCGAGTCAAGGGTCACAGTGGCTGTATGCCTCACACCCCAGGTTCTTCATGCCATGAAACATGCGCCGTCTGGAAGGGCACACCCTACTCCAGACCCACCAGACCCACCTTGAATTACACAAGAGACTGAACCCTACAGGGAGCAGGCAGGAGCCCAAGCTCCTACTGCCCATGGGTCAACCAACCCGACCCCAATGCCCAGCCCACCCACAGCCCTACAGACTTCAGGTCACAGACTTGGGGCCACACACATCCCAGCCCAGTTCAGGAGATTCCTAAGGTGACTCTCAGAGCTGACAGACACAAGCAGGCGCGTGGAGTGGAAAGGGTGAAGGGGGAGGAGGGGGTGGCGCTCATGCACAGACGGGCCACAGAAGCTGATCACAGGCACCTATAGGCTTTCTCTGGGAAAGGTACAGAACAGACACAGCCAGCAACTTCAGGAATTAAAAGGGCCACTCATGTCACCAAAGTTCACAGGAGTCCAGAATATTAGTGTGTAATGGGAACTTCAGTCCACAGTGGGATTCCCTCTGAGCTGTGTCCTGGGGGCTCCAACTCCCTCCCAACTCAAGAAGCACCCTGGGCCAACAGCACTGCCCCTCACTCAGAGAGCCTCAACTGTTCACAGTGAGAACAACAAACAGCCTTCCAGCCAATGGTGTCAAGAGAATGATGTGTGCTGGAGAAAGGGCTCACAGGGGTCTGGTCCCAACAGAGGATAGTGCCAGATAGTCCATATGGCTAGCAAGAGGTTGCCCTGTTTGGGGCCAGGCAGCACGCCCCCATGAAGGGGATATGATCTGTGGGAAGGAACAGGGACTAAATTAAAGCTCCCTTGTCTCATGTGCCCAAATCGGCACCCACACTACCACCACCTTTGCAGCAAGGGTCCAGCCATGGAGCCCTCCCTGAAGGCCTTCTCCCCTCTTCCTACATACCATGCAGGGACACAGCCCATAGCCACCCTCTAAGCCACCTCCACACTTTCCCCAACCCCATCATGTCTCTAGGCCGGTACATGTGGTGAGCTAGAACCCCCTTGCGCCCCACAAGACCCCTTACCAGATGACCCTGGATCTGGCACCTCCCAATCAGCATCCTTTCACAAGAAACATCATCACAACCCCCCAAAATTCACATCCCCCCAATCATCACATGTCACTCTGTCATCATATCCCCATCATTACACTATTCATTTTATTTTCTTCCTGACACTGATCCTGATAAGTTTTCAGGCTGATATCTATACCAACCTATTTCTTATCTGTCTCCTGCCTCTAGAATGTCAGCTTGTGACAGGAGGGGTCCATTGTGTTCACTCATGGAAGCCCGGCCCCCAAACAGTGGCCCTGTAGACCAGGCACTCCATCAGACTCTACAGATGTAGGAGCCCAGGCCCCCTGTCTTCTACAGGGACCACACCAACTCCAGGTGGGGACCAGCACCAAATGCTAAAAGCACAAAACAGGATAGGGCTGGCTGAGGGCTACATAAGACCCCTAGGAGGAGGAACAGAGCTGAGAGAGGACAGGCCGCTGGGACAGCATATTCCTGAGAGGAGGAGAATCAGACTGGCAGGGAAGAGGGGGTTTGACCCTGACCAAGCCTCTAACAAGGAAATCAAGATTCAAACCCAGATAGGTTCCAAGCACAAGGTTTCCTGAGCCCTCCCCGGGCCTCAGTTTTTACTGAACAGCAACATGCTCCTGTCCAAGGAGTTTATAGTCTAGAACAGTCTAGCAACAGAACCCACCAAACCCAAGGTGGTAGAGGCAGTGCCACAAGGAGGATAACTTACTCAGAATGGTCACAGACACTCCTCTGGGACGGCTGGACCAAGACTTTGAAAGGCATACACATTCTCTGTCCTCTCCTGGAAGAAACCCACCACAGCCTGGGAAGAGGCTACCAGGAATTCCTTTGCATATTCAGGAAGAAACCACTTGGAGCCAAAAGTAAAAATATATCTTTTCTTTTAAAAACTTGACAATAAAGCTTCATTTCTAACTCAAAAGAAAACAGAAACCTGATACATCTCTACAGTTTTACGTTCAGCTCTTCCAGGCGTGCCAGCAGGCCTACACAAAGGCAGGTCTGATGTGAGGACCCTCTGGAGGAGAAAACAGCGGGTAGTTATACCCAGACTACTCCAACAGCCAGATCGCATGCTCATTACAGCAGCAGAACATTTCATGAGAACTTCCACATCTAAATTTGTAAGTGCCCTTTTTGCAATTAAAACAACAACAACAACAAAAAAAACCTGCTCCACAAGTTGCTACTGGCACAAAGGAGTTATTCAAGATGCCTTTCCCATGCCCACCACTCAAACGCAGCCCTTGCACCTAAGCTGCCCAGTTTTAACTCTCTCCACCACACTACCTAATAGGGAAGATTAAATACAAAAACTGCCAAGTACCTTAAATTACCAGTTAGGTTCTGAGAAAAACACAAACTTGGGTCACTCCCAAAATTTAGCCTGAACAGTCAAGATGCATCAAACAGCTTGGAAAAGTTCTTCAAGGAGGCCTTCCTGGCTAGTTAACACTAACTACACAGCTGGTGTGGGACAGTCTCAAATCTGCTGCTCTACCTTCATTCCCACGAGGAAGAGCCAGCTTAGTTAGGGGATGTAACCAACACCCAAATTAAATATAGCAGTGTGACAACATAAGGTGGACTCACAGGCCAGCCTTCCTGACAGCTGGATCAAGTGAGGGCAGCAGGCAGCAAGGCGGGGCTCCCACTAGCAGTGACCAGGTACCAAGTTCACCTCATTTACATGACTCAGGAGCTCTCCCCCAGCTGTTTCTAGGAAAGACTGCCTTCCTGCACAACAAGACAGAATCACTCAGGGAATAAGACTCAGGGTTGGAATCCACCAGGAAAGGAGACTCAGGCCTCCTCCTTCCCTTCACCTGCTGAGTTACCTTCACTTCATCTTGGGAGAGCCACTGAACAAGGTGGAACTGAGTCAAAAAAAAAAAAGTGAGGGCCCCATTCTATGAGTGAGAAACAGTCACCTGCATAGGAAGAAAACAGCCCAAAATGGTAGGAAGATGCTTAGAAGGGTAGGAACGCAGTAAGTGGTGGGAACCAAACAGGGGAAGAAATTCCCGGCTTAGCTAATGGTGCTGAACAAGTCCAGGGCAGGAAGAAACCACATTCCTTCCTAGTTAGTCTCTCTCCTCAACGCCCGAGGCCCCCCCCATCCCTGGTATACATAAACACAAACACACACAGACACAGACACACACACACACACACACACACACTCTGGGCCTTCCTGAGCCTGACACCAGACTCCCCTGAGGCAAGCAGGAAACAAACTCCCAAACCACTTCCCCCCTGGACCTGACCACTAGCACCTGCAACTTCTGTCCCAGCACAGGGGGAGGGTGCCATGACATAAACAGAAATGGGAAGCAGCAGGGTTCTGACCAGGGCCCCAGATGTGCCCAAAGTCAGGCCTGAAAAAAGTACATAGCAGGTCTTCCTCCCCCGACCCCATTACAGGTGGCAGAACTGAAACGCCTCCCACTTCCCCAGATGGACCCAAATTGGCCCTTGAGAAGTTCGAGAGTCAGTGGCCAGGTGCATGGTAAGAACACCCTTCCTGGTGCCCACCAAGGGCTCCGGGTCTGGGAAGGGCACCATGCCAGAGTCCCCCATCCCCCACACCGCACATGTACCTGGAATAAAGCAGCACCCCCATTCCCCCCCAAAAAAAAACCTCCACTCTCCAAAGGTGGAGACAGGGTCACCTGGGACAGGGAGGCGGGCAGTTAGGAACAAGCTGTCAGTTCCTGCCAAAACTACCCTTCTCAAGAGCCAAGAGGAAGCCCAAATGGAAGAAGAATCCAAGAGGGTCACCCAGCGCGGACACAGGTGGGGAACAAGGTCGCCACAGATGTCCGAACACTAACCTCCCTACCACCCTGAGGGGGATTAAGAAGAAACCCCCAAACTCCCTTCCCCCACCGCGGCGCGAACAACTCTACACCTTCCCCCCAACCAGGTAAGCTGACCAGTTCCTGCCCAGGTGCCGGGAATGCCACGATAGCCCCCGGAGGTCCCCAGATGCCAACACGGACTTCCAAGAGCCGGACGCTCAACTTGGGGCCCCTCCGCCGGCCCCGGGTCGTCTCCCGCAGCCGACAGGAGACGCGGCCGTCCGCGTTCCGAGTCAAACAGGCGCCCACTCACACTGCGCCTCGCCAATTCGGACACTCCGGCCCCGCGACTCCCCCGGCCCGGACGCAGAGGTGGGGGCGCGTGAGGCCGGTCCTTGGACTTGAACCCCGACGGCTCACCTGGCTGGCGCGATAGCTCTCGAAGGCCCTCAAGGCGCTGTCGGTTAGCTTCACGTGGAACACCGACACTCTGCTGCCGTCGCTGACCCGCCCGCACGACAGCCCATAACTCCGAGCCTCCTTCAGCGCCGCCATCTTGCGACCATCGTTCCCCGCCCCCCTTCCTCCGCTCCAGCGCCGAAGCGCCGTCCCAGCCCCGCCCCGCCCCGCCCCGCCGCCCGCTGACGCGCTACATTATTCATGAACGCGAGTGGCCACGCCCCCTCTAGATCCAGTGTGGTCCGTCATCTTGGCCTTGGCCTCACTCCCCGCGGACGTGCTGCATTATTCATAAACGTGACTTGTCACGCCCCTACTGCCCTGGCGTTTTCTTATTCACGAGCGTGGGTGTTTCTCTCCCCTCTTCCTCGCCCCCACCCCACTCCGCGACCTCCCAAAGCCCTCAGAGGTGGCCACTTCCGTGCCCGGACTCCGCCCCGACACGCGCTCCCGTCTAGGTCCCGCCTCCATATGTATTATTCATATCCCTGACTCAGCCTGGCGCGCCAAAGCCCCGCCTCAAGAGCCATTGACGTGATATATTATTTATGAGGTATCGTCAAGACTTCCGTCTTTGGCTTCTGTAGGGAGTTGCAGCGAGGGCGTGGAGGGGGCGGACCCAACGCAAAACACGTGGTGGGCGAGGCTGGCTGCCTCTGTGTAAGGGCGGGCCTATGCAAACCAAGCGCGCGTTGGATGCTGGGTTGGTGGGTTGGTGGGGTGTCCCTTAAGGTTGGCAAATGGTATTCTCTCACCTGGGATGCTGGGGTTGGGGGGAGAGGAAGGTGTGTAAACTTTGCTCCTGATGACTAGACTTTTTTTAAAGATTTATTTATGTATATAAGAACTGGGGTAGAGGCCGGAGGTGTGGGGAGGTGAGAGAATTCACCAGACACAGAGTGGGGAGCAGAACAGACAGATTGAAATACACTGCTGAGGGTAGCAGCAGGCGAGGCAGGAGAGGTCTGCTGCACCATGTGGGTCCCCTCCCTGGCCGGCAGCAGGGATCGAACTCGTGCTCCAGTGGCTGTGGTTTGCTTCATAGTGCACTGCTTAACCCACTGCGCCACCAGGGAGGGCCTGAATAGACTTTTAATAGGCTAAAATCTTATATCAATTAGGGTTGATAGCGATTTTCCATCTCCCCCATTTTGAAAAACATTTCACCATAGCATAAAATTAACACATTTTAAAGTACATTCAAAACTGCTACCACTATCTAGCAGAAACAATTTTAGAAACAATTTCATCATCCCTAAAGGAAATCCCAAAACACTAAGCAGTCACTCCCCAGGCCTCCCAACTCACCTGCCGCCCCTACCCCAGCCACTAACCTACTTTTTGTGTCTATGTATTTTCTTATTCTGGATATTTCATATCAATGGAATCACATTCTAGGTGGCCTTTTGTGTCTCACTTCTCTCAGCATCATGTTTTCAGAATTCATCCATGTGTCAGTGCCTCATTCCTTTCTACGACTATGTAATATTCCATTGTACAATGAACTTTTTTTTATCAATGTTGATGGACATTTAGGTTGTCTCCACTTTTTCACTATCATGTATAGTGCTGCTGTGAACATTCACATACAGAAGTTTGTATGGACATATACTTTCCCTTCTCTTAGGTTCTATTTAGGAATGAAGTTTTTGGGTCATATGGTAACTCTTTCACCTTTTGAGGAACAGTCAGACTTTTCCACATGGACTTTGCCTTTTTGCTCTTTTCTCCTTTTGTTACAGGGTAGGGAGAGGGGCACCCCAGAACCCCCACACTTGCTCTCTCTAAACAGGGTGGTCCCCAGGAAAAGAGGAAGTTCCAGAATCCCAGTCCCACCCTAAGTAGGGTAGAGCTGAGCAGGGATAAGAAGATGCTGGAGACAAGATTAGGGACAGAAGACAGGAGAGGACAGAAGGAAGTGAGGAAGAAGGAAGCAAAATGGAGAGCAGCGAGGAGACCTGGAGGAGGCATGTGGAGCAGAGGGACATGTGAAGAAACTGCCCTTGCTTTTTGGTCTTGGACTGGTTAGAACAGATGTGGGTGAGGGCCTCCCTATTGGCGCAGTGGGTTAAGCACCGCAGTATGAAGCAAACTGCAGCACGAGTTCAATCCCTGCCCCCAGCCAGGGAGGGGTTCCACATGGCACAGCAGACCTCTCTTGCCTCGCCCGCTGCTCCTCTCAGCAGTGTGTTTCGGTCAGTCTGCCTGTTCTGCTCCCCAGTCTGTCTGGTGAATCCTCTCACCTCCCGCGACTCTGGCCAGTACTCTAGCTCTTGTGTGCGTAAATAAAAAAAAAAAAGAACAGATGTGGTTGAGAGACCCGTGGGGAGCTTAATAGCAGCTTTCATCTTAATTTTGATTTCGCTCTTTTCCTCCCGATTTGTCTGACCCTTTTCTATGGGTCTCCACTGAAAGTTCCCTTAGACTCATAGCAGACTTTTAGGCCTTGCTTTGGGTGAATCCTTTTAAGCTGGACTTTTACCCTCAAAGAAATGGGTACCTTTGGATACTTGACTTAGTAACTATATTATTTGTCTTTTCTGTATTGTTCCCTAATTGTATTAAAGTTCCTTTCCATTTAAAGTCTTATATGTTTGTCTTGATGCGGCGGATAGCAGAACCCATTTAGAGAGAGCAACTTTGGGGGTTCTGGGGTTCCCCTCACCCTACCCTGTAACACTTTTACAGGTAGGGAAACTGAGGCTGGGGACTAGCCCTGGCTTTCCCCTTTCCCAGGTTCCCAGAGCTCCCTGTCTGAGGAAAGCGCCAGAGTTGTCTTCTTCCTCTTTTTTTTTTTTTTTTTTTTTTTTCATTTTAATCACAGAATGGTGGTCACATAATGAAGATTTTGAGGTAAGGAAGTGTCCTACAACCATCCCAAGCCAGGCAGGTTAATTGTCAGTTCTCACAGACAAAAAGAGGACCCTTTGGTAGTTTGCAGTCCTTTAATGATGGAACAGGGAATCTTACACACAGGCAAGCAAACAGCAAGGCTCCTATATGCAGAGAGAGACAGAACAGCAACTCTACTGCCTCACCTCCTTTACACTGTTAAGTGCCCATAGCCACACAACTGATACTTGGTTCCAAATGCAAGGCCTCTCCCATTGTTTACTGGATGACCTAATGGTGGATAACAGCGTTTGAAAGTATGGGCTCCCTGCTGTGTGGACAGTGGAAAAACAGCCTGAGTCACTCATTTTCCTTATAGGAAGGAAGGTGATAGTAAAGGATCTTCTGGGCCTCCCTGGTGGTGCAAGGAGTTAAGTCACAGCACTATGAAGTTAACTGCAGCCACTGCAGCACAAGTTCTATCCGCTGCCAGGGAGCTGACCTACATGGAGCAGCAGACCTCTCTTGTCTTGCCCACTGCTCCTCTCAGCGGTGTATTTCAACCTATCTGGCTGTTCTGCTCCCCACTCTCTCTGTTGAATCCTTTCGCCACCCCACCCGCACACATCTGGCCTGTACGACGGTTCTTGTATGCATAAATAAAGCTTTCTAAATAAATAAATGTTTTTAAAAAGGACCTTCTAATGTCACTAATGATCTCCTTAACTTTGTCACCACTCTGTACCTGATGGCACAACCGACCATCACCCCACCCACCCCCCACCCTATTAATTGCTCACCTTGAAGGCAACGCTAGACTCCTTGCAACACTTTCCTGAACCCAATATCTTCCTTTGCAAATGGAGAAAGGAAGACTGGGAGGACTAAGGCAGAGAACCTTCCCCTCTGTCACTGACACCTGGTCCTTGTCTATATCGTTCTTCAGCATGCACCCCCAGTACAGGGCTTAACGTGGAGTAGGTGTTCAGGAAATGTGTGTCAAGTGAACACAGTTCACAATATTTATCAGCCCATATTGTGAATGAAGAGAATGAGACTCACAGAGACTGTGAGGTGACAGTCTAAACCCAGGGTCAAAGTGTGAGGACCCTCCACCTCCCCTGGATCACTCCATTCTACAGGAATGTTACCAGTACTTGCCCACATGTGCGACCATCTATCTATCTACTCTCTGTGCCCAGCCATTTATCAGGGAGGCTGGGTCAGGCAAATATCAAAGCAACCAGGATGTGCTTCCTGGGGGACAGGAGTGGGGTCACCGAGGAGCAAGACATCTGGAAGACAGGATGGGGAGGGTGGAGAAATTCAGACAGCCAAATGGAGGACATGAGACAAACTGGCTTTAAGGATTGACCAGCTCCTTGTATGATATTGGGAAGGGGCCTCCTCTCTCTGGATCTCTCTGAGAAATAGACAACAGTCATAAGTCACCTACGTTGAGAACTTAAAATGCACCAAATTCTGTGCTTGGTGACTACCTTTTGGAGTGGATATAGTAGTTTGGGCCCATCTGGCAGATGAATAAACTGAGGCTTGGAGAAGGTAAGAGAATTAGAATTAGTTCACAACATTTATCAGCCCATATTGTGAATGAAGAGAATGAGACCGTCAGCTATGCTGTTTGGCAACAACCATTTCTCCACTTTACACTTGACACCCCAGTGACTGCCAATGGGACTCTGAGTGAAGGACCCATGAGTCCTCCAAAATTTTAAGAACTAGGTTACCTGAGAAGTTGGAAGCCAGTTGAGCTGGACTCTTACACCTTCTCCACATGATGGGGGTTCCTAGCAGCTCTAGCTATAAAATGGGAACAGTTGCCCTAGCTTACCCCTCACTTCTGTGTGGTTCAAGACCTGTGTTGCCTTCTCTGTTCCTCCCTTTGCTCATCCATCAAATGGGATTAATAACAGCATAGACTTGAGAGCCTGGCCCACAACCAGTGGAAACTGGCATAATTGTGGAAATCATTGTCATCATAATAGGTTTAAAACACTTTTACATAATCCCTCTCACTAGACACACCATTTGCAGTTATGGGTTCTTAAACCACACTGGATGAACACCCCATTATTCATTAGTCAGCTATGTATTAGTTAGTTGTATGTATTAGTTATGTATGTATTAGTTCTTGCTGTATAACAAAATATCTCACTTTATGGCTTAAAATGAACACCATTTATTATCTCATACTTTCTGTGAGTCAGAAGTCTGGAATGTATTAGTTGGTTCTCTGCTCAGTCTCATTGGTTGCAGTCAAGGTGGTAGCTGGGTCATGGCCTCATCCAGAGGCTTAACCGGGGAAGGATCTGTGCCCAAGTTCCTTTGGGTTATTGGCAGAACTCATTTCTTAGTGGTTTTAAGATTAAGGTCCCCATTTAATTGCTGTCCACTGGGGGCCACTGTTGGGTGCTGGCACATGGCCCCCTCCATCTCAGTAAGAGAGTCGCCCTTGTGTTGACTTCCTGTTGTATTTCAAATCTCTTGGACATCTATCCCTATATAACCAGCAGGGCTAGGCCCACCCAGATTATGTCCCTACCATGAGGCTTACTGTGTATAATAACATGATCACAGGAGTGAGAGCATCCCATTCCACATCCCAAGATGACCCAGGATAGAAATCCCAGGAGCACCTTCAAATGTCTGTATTATATAACCCTGAAAGCTGTGTCTCTGCACCTCTGTTCCACAACTTCCTACACTTTTTGTTTGATTAGAGCATATGGGCCTCTGGGATTTTGAAACACACCATTCTGCAGAGGGGGTATGAAGATTCATGGGAGTACCTAATTTGTAGCTAGTCCCTCTGCATGGGAAGGAGGCCACACGCAGCCCTGGGTCATAGGTCTGTGCCTAGCCCCCACAGCTGGGTACCTCAGAGCCAGCAAGTCCACCTAGGGGACCCAAGCTTAACCTCTTCAATGGGGAAAGGGGCTCACGACACTTCTCAGGGTAGGGGGAGAGATGTCTGTTGTTAGGAGTCCCCAGGCCCCTAAGGTTTGACCATTCACTAGAAGGATGCTAGAACACAGAAAAGTTATTATATTGGTGACTGTAATTGATCACAGAAATAGGATATAGTCTAAAATCAACAAAGAAAATACATGCCCAAGGCACAGTCTGGGAGAGACCACGTGTAAACTGCCAGTTGTGGACAGTACTCAATTCTCCAGCAATAATGTGTGACACCCTGCATAGAGTGCCCTTAAGTAGGGATGCTTCCTTGGTGATTAAGGCCTCAGGAAAACAACATTCTTTTTTTTTTTTAAGATTTATTTATTTATGCATACAAGAGCTGGCGTGCAGGTCAGAGGTTGGGGGGATGGGGGAGAGAGGATTCACCAGAGACAGAGTGGGGAGCAGAACAGGCAAATCAGCAGGCGAGACAGGAGAGGTCTACTGAGACATGTGAGTCAGCTCCCTGGCCAGGGATTGAACTCGTGCTGCAGTGGCTGCAGATAGCTTCATAGTGCCATGACCCAACCCCTTGCACCACCAGGCAGGCCCTACAATAACATTTTTTTTTTTTAAGCTTTATTCATGCATACAAGAGCTGAGGTACAGGCCAGAGTCGCTGGAGGTGAGAGAATTCACCAGAGACAGAGTGGGGAGCAGAACAGGCAGATTCTACTGAAATACACTGCTGAGGGAAGCAGCAGGGAGACAGGAGGTCTGTTGGGCCACGTGGGTTCCCTCCCTGGCCGGTGATCAAACTCAATTACAGTGTCACGGACGTTTCACAGTGCAGTGCTCAATCTGCTGTGCCACCAGGGAGGCCCATAGCATTTTTTTTTAAAGATTTGATTATTTATATATACAAGAACTAGAGTACAGACGTGGGTGGGGGTGGGGGTGGGGTGAGAGGATTCACCAGAGGCAGAGTGGGGAACAGAACAGGCAGATGGACTGAAATACACTGCTAAGGGGAGCAGTGGGTTAAGACAGGAGAGGTCTGCTGTGCCATGTGGGTCACCTCCCTGGCTGGGGATCGAACTAGTGCTGCAGTGGCTGTGGATGCTTCATAGTGCGGTGCTTAACCCCTTGCACCACCAGGGAGGCCTCCAACAATAACATTCTTTATCAGTCAAGATACTCCAAGGGCCCAGAAATGATCCCCCAAGACCCAGTCGAGGGTCAGTCCTTTCCTGGGAACGTGAAGAATTTTTAAAATCCAGCCTGCTATTTCTTTACCATTTTGTGTCTGGTGGGCTCTAGGCGCCATTTGCTTCATGAATCAGCCATATCATCCTTGCATCAATGATGAATGGGGTGAAGCCTAGCTTTACCTGAAAAGGGTTTGTGTGATGGTTTTGGAGGCCCTTCTTTAAAGATGGGTCCGTACACTGTTTCTAGCATCAGCTAAAACACTTTCATGTTCAGTTCAGCAGATTCCACATCTGATCCACTTGATGGTAACTTATTTCCTTCCTTCTTTCTTTCCTTCCCCTTCTCCCTTCCTCCCTCCTTATTTCTTTCCTTCTCCCCCCACCCCTCCCCTCCTTTCCTTCCACAAGCATTCATGATCACCCCCTTCTGTCCTTTGCCAGAGGGGGAGGGTTTCCCCAAGAGGACATGAACAGGCCACAGAAAGCAGCTGATACTATCCGAAACACCCCTTTCCTTCAAACTGTCAGATATGGCAGAAAACTCAGCCTGGTTCAAAGCAAGAACAATTACAGTCTCCAACTGAAGATGATTTAAGAATTTTTGACTATGATGGTGTGGAAGTGATGTGTATTTAGTAGGATCTGTACTTCCAATTTTGGTTAATGATGTGCTGCTGTTTGATCCTCTTTTGTGAAGCTGGGCAGCTGTATCAAACACAGCTCCCAGAAAGCCCTGCGATCACAAAGGGAAACAACCCACACTCCATAGTGTTCAATTACATGAGATATTCCACATTTCAGTATAAATTGGGCTTTGCTTGAGATGATTTCCCCAACTGGAGGCTAATGTCAGTGTTCTGTGCACATTCAAAGTCAGTTAGGTTGAGCTGTCATGTTCATCAGGTGAGGTGTAATGCATTTACACTATCTTCAACCTATCACAAATGATTCACCAGGATTAGTACCATCATAATTTGACACAAGACTGAAGAAATGACAGGTTGCAGGTACAGCTGGTTCCAGGAGCTGAATGGATCATATGACTTAGTCTCTCCTTTCTCAGCTCTGCTCTCTGGGTGGACTTCGTTTTGAGTCAGGCTTCCTCTTCAGAGGCAAAGATACTACAGCAGCATCAGGCCTCCATCCACCAGGCCAGCAACTCTTGAGCACGAGGAGCACCTATTTCCCCAGCGTTCCAGCAGAAGTATCAGGGAAAAACTTTGACTAGCTCATTGTAGCTCACATAACCTTCAAAAGTCAATCACTAGAGTCAGGGGCTGGAGTATTCTGATTGGTCAGACCTTGATTGCAGATCCAGATGGGAAACCAGTCCCATTCACGTGGAGGAGTGAAGGTGAGCTCCACCGGGAGATAAGCAGCAGGTACACAGGGACGCTGATGGTCCCATCTGGGTGACTAAGTCAGCCCTACCCCCACAAAGCTAGGGTGACACAAGATGGAGGCATGCAAAGATCCTATCAAACTGTTCATGTGAAAACACACACACACACCACAAAGCTTGTTCCACTGAGTTTGAGTTTGTAGACTTTAGGGTTACAAAGGTAGACAAGACTGCTGTGAGGCCCTTCCTCAAAGGAAAGGCCAGGCTGAGTCACAGTCCAAGACAGGTTACAACACAGGAGATATCAGTAAGTGTCTGGGTGTGATCCTGTTGTCCTCTGGGCATATCACCCACTGTCCATCAGCACACTTTTGCACACGCCATGCCAGCACTTTGAGTGTCCCTCACTATTCTCCGAAGGCCTCCTGCGCCTTCAAGATGACCTCAATGCCCCTGGTCCTAGGCGCCCTGGTTCCCCATCCCTCATTACGAAGACTACTAAGGGTGAATAATTAAAAAAACAGATCACCACACTGAATTTCACATTCCTGGCCCTGGTATTTGAGGCCTGGCTTCTGTTGTCTCCTGGCCATTAATAGGGAGGTACAAACAAAATGGTAGGTAGAGCGCTGGCTCTGGAGACTAGCTCACCTAGAGCCAAGCCCACCTATCTCTTCTGGGTATGGAATCTTGGGCAAGAGTTATCTCTTTTCTGGGTCTTGGTCTGCTCGAAAATAAAGGACACAACCAAAACAACCTTGGAAAAAAGCAGCAAAACTGGGAAGCATACCCAGCCCTACTCCAGTGTTACCAAAAAGCTCGTTTTCAAGACATAGGACCTGCCAATTAGCCACAAAGACCCTCAGCAAGGAGCAGAGTCTAGAGAAGACCAGTGTATGTGTGGTCAGCTCAGTAACTCACTGAGAGAAAGTGTCATTCCCACAGATGGTTCAGGAACAAACGCCACTTGGAAAAAGTTGACCCCAACCTCACACCACATACAAATATTAACTCACAGCAGATAACAGATGTCAACATAAAAGAAAACTTTAAAAGTCTACAAACTCAGGCCCTGCAAATATTGCCTACACTCGAAGCACAAGAATGGGAAAAAAATCTGATAAATTGAACTTCATCAAAATCTAAAATACCTTTTTGTAAAAAACACCTTTTTTGTTACATCAGTAACAAAAATGCAAGCAAGCCAGAGTTGGAAAAACATTTATAATATATCTCTCTGACAAAGGACTTCTCAGAATGTACAAAAACAGGACACAGAGTGTAGCACTGTGAGTACCTAGTGGACTAACACCTTCAGACACATGGTAAACACTCAACAGAGAGGGGTGGTGACAAACCAGGCCAGGACACCACAGCTGACTCACTCTCCTGTAGTCACCACTCAGGCCAGCTTGCTGAAAAGCTGGGAATTGTCAGCAAGACTAAGGAAAAGGGGTATCCTGCCTGGGCTATAGGCCTACCCCAGGGTCTCTCAGAGAGCCCCAGTTCAGCGTGAGGGTGAGGTGGAAAGCAAAGGAACCAAAAGATGGTGGGTGCTGAAGTACAGATTCAAGCCACCCCTAGACTTGCTCCGAGTTAGTCAAGGGACCTAGCAGCAGGAGGTTCAAAGACCAGGCTCACAGCCTCACCACCACTTTCTACTGGGCGGCTGTGGTCAGTGGCTTCTCCTCATGGGCTTGAAGGGACGGGCGTAGGCAGGACCCCTATGGGGATCTAATTTTAGAGTTTACTGGAAGTAGGATGAAGCAGAGGGAGGGCCTGGGCGCCTAGCCTATCAAGGTTCAGCTGCCTGCTCTCTGTCCTAGTAACGATGGTCAGTGGCACTTATGGAACACCTATAGTCCTGGGTTGTGAGGAGAACCAAGTAAGATTGGGGGGGTGAGGAAAGGGATCCTGGAACTCACCCCTGAACCCTCCCTGTGGTCCTGCAGGGTCCCGCCGTTCTGACTACCCACTCGTATCAACCTTGAACTCACCAGGTCCCACCAAACCTTTGCGTTGGCTGTGCTGCTGTCAACTCATTAAACAACTGGACCCCTGCAGATATGAAGGTCTAAGTGGAACCCCCAGTTAGACTCCCATTTCCATACTAGACAACAAAGTTGAGAGGTGGAGTAATGGGCAGAGGCGGGTATCAGTTCCCATGAAGTGGCTGAGCACCCCACCACCTCACCTGACTTTTGCAGGTTTATGCTCCTCCTCCACACAGTAGGTTTGTGCTGACCCAAGAGGAGACAGCACAACTCCTCTAGCCCCAGCTCAACCCACCCACAGTGCTGTATGACCCTGGGCGCAGGGCAGGCTATCTCACCCTGCCGCAGTGGCGGTGGCGACGGTGGCCATGAAAGGAGGCTCTGGAGCCAGTAGAATGCAGGGTAGGGAGGCTTTTTATTTCACTAGGGGAGGGAGGGCGGGTAGGAGGAGTGGAGCCTGGACAGAGGGCACAGGCGGGGCAGGAAGATTTGGCATTGGACAGGGACTGGGTAGGGGAAGGGCTGCCCCTAGGCCTGTCGGGAAAGAAAAACTGAGGGACCTGACCCAGAGGGTAGAGATGGGTTGGGAATTGGGTCTGGAGGAATGAGGGCCCCCTCCCTCCCAGCTGAACGTGGGGCCCAGGTTCTACCTCACTCTCCCTATAGAGCCTCAGCCCCTCCTGTTCACTGGGCCACACAACCCCCAAACCTTGCTGCCCCTGCCCTAGAGGAGGGGGCTAGGTTCAGAGAGGGCAGTGGACAGGGAGCCTGGGGGCATTGGGGAGCGCGGGGTGGGGTCCATGGTACGCAGAGGGGGTTGCGGCCACCTGGGTAGTCAGTTCCTGGCAGCGATGACCACAGAGAGAGCCACACCCCCTAGAGCAACGGCGGTCGCCCCAAACAGCCACTTCCATGGAATGGACTGTGGATAAAGGGAGGAAAGAGGAGACTAGAAGTTGGTCAAGACCAATGTCCTGGACCTCAGCTACCAAGAGAGGCAAACCACTGTTTGACCTGCCTTTCCTGCCTGTAGGCAAACGCCTACTCAAGTCCAACTGCCCCCATCCAAGGGCCATCCTCCCCTGGCAAAGAGCCACCATTTTCCACCCTGAGCCCTCCAGCTGAGGTTCTGTTTTCTGCTCTGGCCTCTCTGTGACCCTGTCACAGTTGGCACAGCTTAGCTGATGAGAACATCACTGTGTGCAAAATGAAGGAACTCCCTCCAGGCATATGCCCTGCCCATAGCTGCTGTCCCTCCTCTTGGAGCCCCCTGAGCCCTCTGGTCGCAGCTCACCCAGGCACCCTTGCCAGGACACTTGGCAGGCAGTCGACTGGGATTGCCCAGCATTTTCCGGTACAGGGCGGTCTCTGTGCTCCGCTGGGCTGCATGCTTCTTCACCAGCTTCGAGAGCTCTGCATGGATCGTCTACAAGAGTTGGCATCAGTCGGATGAGAGCACATGACAGCAACAGTCAACCTGACTCATCATTGGTGCTGGCTTTCTGGGGGCCTGGGGCCCATTGGGGCCGGAACCCATGGGACACAGGTGTTGTCTGCCTTGCTCTGGGCATCAATAAGGGGAGTGGGGCTGCCATCTCCATTCCCCTAGGAATCCAGTGACTGGAGCAAAAAAAAGGTGGTTAGGAAAGTTCTATAAGAAAGGCTGAAGGTGCTGGCATTAGCCTGGCTGCTGGAATCCCTGGCCCTTAGGACCCCTCCAAAGGTCATGAGGGTCTTAGTGAGCCGGCTGGGGCCCCTGAGTCACCCACCCCTGCCGGTGCCTAGGTGAGACACCACAGAGAGAACCACAGCAAAGACAAGGGGTGGACTACAGGAGTGCTTTCCCAATGGGTTGGCAGGCAAGTCCCCAGGGCACCCCCTTTCTGCTCACCTTGTTGGAAGGTTCCAGCTTTAGGGCTGCCCTCAGGATGGGAATGGCCTCGCTGTACTCGCCTTGCTGGGCCAGCACCTGTGAGGGCAAGTGGGTCGTACTGCACTGGACCTACACTAGGTTACATTCTCCTTTTAAAAGACCCAGCCCTGCCAGGTTCCTGGCCACCCCTATACATCCCAAATCTACCTCCAGCAACCACCCCTGGAGTTTCGTGACCCCAACCTTCTCCCGAGCCCTGATTCCATGAGCAACCTAAAGGGCTCTGTCTTACCCTCTCCCCAACCTGCTCCTTGTCCTGCAGGTCTATCTCAGCTTGTGCTGGGGACCCAGAAGCTGGCCCTACCTTTTTCTCCCTTACACTACCTTGGTTAGCTTGAAAGACCAGCTAGATATTTCAAAGCCTTGACCATATTGAAGGACTCAGGGCCAACAAATGACTCAGCCAGCCAGTAAGAGCCTGCCTGGCCTCTACTAGTCCATTGGGTGGTAGGTGCTGAGTAGAAGATAAAGCCTAAAGTTGCTTTTTTGGGGGGGAGGGGCGGGCGCAGGAAGGGACAGGAGGCAGCCTCCTGGTCACCCTGTAAAAGGAGGCTACCTAGTAGGGAAGGCTATAATATAGAAACTGGATCCTCACAACACTATGACCCCTGGATCCAGCAACGCCTGAAGTCAAATGCCTCAGAGTTGGCAGCTCCATGAACCGTCAACCCTTTCTGTTTCAATCTGGTTGAGCAGGTCTCCGCCACTCTCAATCACCTAAACCAAACGTGTGAAAGTGCAGGGCAGAGTCCCACTGCCCTCAGGAAGATTATGACTCCTTCAATAAAAGGGACATCATCTTCCTTCCCCCATGTTTATATGCTGAATTCTACATAAAACAAGTACTTAAAACATGTGGTGGCCCCGCTCAGCTCTCTCACAAATATACTAGGTAACACAACGTTTACTGATGGAAGGTGCAAAAAGTCCTCAAAGTTGAATGGGAATGGGAATCAAGGTCAAGTGTGCACAAGTTCACCTCTATATTCTGCAGCATTTATTGAGGCCCCACTGTGTGCTTGTTTACAAAGCCAGAGATTCAGAAGTAAGTGAGACCAATTCTTGCCCTCTAGAAGGTAGATGAGGGTCAAGATGCAGTGACATGGGAAATGTGAGGGCAGGGAAGAGGGTGAGGCGGCAGGAAGTGGTTCTTAGGAAGGTGACATCAGAGCAAAAACCTGAGTGTATGGGGAAGAGTCCCATGGGCACATGTGTGATATGAACGTTGCAAGGGCACAGTCTGTGCAAAGGCCCTGAGGGGGACTTGGCCCGGGCAGCAGTAGTGAGCAGCTAAGCAGGATGGAGGGAAGCAACAGGTGCGGTGCAAAGTGATGGCAAGAGAAAGAAGCCCAGATAGCTCAGAACCCCAGCAGCTGCAACAGGGACTTGGCTTTTATCATGAAGGAGACAGGAGCCATGAAGTTACAAGCAAGAAGCAGTCGCCACTAGGCCAGAGGGCAACATGTAGGAGCGGGAGAACTCAAGACTCAAATTCAAATCTGGTCTCAGTGAATTGCTGTGATTTAAGTTAACCTCCTACAACTGTTTCATTTCTCCCCCTGTAACCCAGAGAAGGCAGCTGGCTGACACCTGTGCCCTTTTCAAATCCAGGACCAGCTTCACTGTTCTGGGCTGGAGGAGCCAATTTACCTTGCCATAGCCTATGTCCTGCCTATGTCCCATCTGCCCACGGATATCTGCCCATGGCCTGCCCACCCGTGGCCCATTCATCCATGAAGCATGGCCCACCTTGCCCTTGCGGAAGAGCGCCTTAATGTTGTCAGGCTGGTGTTCGAGCACCAGGCTGCAGGAGCGCAGTGCTGCGCGGTAGTGGTCTAGCTTCAGCTGCGAGGCTGCCAGGTTGTTCAGACACTTCACCTTCAGCTGCAGGAGTTGTTCCTCTTCCTCGAACGTCATGTCCACTGTGGGAGGACAGCACTCAGCCCTGGCAGCTGCTACCTGACCGCCCCCCATCCTTCAGGAAAGCACACTCCCCCCTCTACTGTATGATCCAAGGCAAGGCCACCCCCTCTGAACCTGGAGGCGAAGAGACAGGGGTGGGGTGCTATTACTGAGCACTCAATAGTCAAGGGAGGGAGCAGCTCAAACTCCCAGCTACCACAAGGGGCACCTCAAGCCTTTCTAGTCTGTTTTCCTATCTCTACCAGGCCAAGATCTCCCATCCTCAGGGCACCCTCAAGGAGTCTACAGAACAGAGCTTAAGGAATTGAGCGCTTAAACATGTGGCAGAGGGATGGACACCATCTGAAGTCACTCCCATTCCAACATGTTCTGTTGGTGTGGAACAGATCACAAATCTGACATGGATCCGAGTCTAAAGGTTAAGAACGGATGAGCATCTATCCATATTTTGGAACACTCCAGAACATTCTGAGTCTGAGGCTTTCTGTGTCTTGAGATTTCTGGCACTAGTAGATGCCTTTGCAAGGCAGGTGGATGTCACCTTTGGCGCTGGAGGTGATGGCCTTGATGGCGAGGTCATAAGAGTTGGCAGCCAGCACAAAGTCAGCCCGCTGGTAATGGGCATTGCCACACTCCCGCTTCCGGTTGGCCAGGGCCACTCGTTCCTGCCCCGTGAGCATCTCCAAGTCAGGCCCATCCACTGCAGTCTTCAGAGTCACCTCCAGGCACAGGGCTGCGTGCGGGGGGATATACGGGCTCCTGCTGGGGAGTGGGGCAAGGGCAGCACTCAGACCTGGCCATCACCCTGACTGTACCGTGGGCACACTGGGGTAACTCAAGCAGGTGGGAAAGAGAATGAGTTCTGGGGCTGGCCCCCTACCTCCCACTCCCCAGCACACCCCAAAAGAAGTAACTCCTACCCTATGGACTCTCTTATTGGTCAATGAACTCCCATCCCTATGCCTCAGTTTCCCTTTCTATAAAATGGGTAAGCAGATGACCCAGAGGAGGGGGGCATCTGCCCTGCCTATCTACCCACACCTGAGCCCCAAATGGCAGTTAGCACTCACCTGCCCTGGGGGCCATAACAGTACTTGGAGTCAGCAGTGACCATCGCTGTCTCCCCAACATCCATGAGCGGGACACTGAGATCCAAGGCCTGGGAGCATAGGTATAAGAGTCAGGGGGTGCCCAGGTGCAAAATGGGGCGTCATACCCACCCAGCCCTGTCACCAGCCCACCTAACCCCATCCTTCCATCTCGCTCCTAGCCCCATCCCCGTAAGTCCAGTTATGACCCACTTAGGCATCTCCTAGCTCCCCATCTCACCTCCCATATTTAGTCTAGCCCCTGGCCCTCCACACTCCTATAACCATCCTGCCCCAGCACCCCCAGCCCAACTCCCCACACCCTATCCCACCTGGATGACATCACAGTCCCCCAAGGTGAACACCAGTTCAGGCTCCTCCTGCACCCGGGTGCCATTCTCAAGCGACGTCTGCAGCTGCACAGTGACTACCTGACCCTTGGCCGGGCGGCTAGAGCCAGGTGGGCCTGGGACCAGCGTCTTCTTCCTCAACAGTCCATTGCCTGCCAGGGATGGGGACACGCAGCCTGTCACCCAGTCACCAAGCAATCTAAAAGGGCGTCCACCCCCCACTCCATTTGTCCCAGGGGGGCGGGGTGGAGAGCCAGCATACTTTCTTAACTGCTACTCTGCTACTTGCTGGGCAGACAAACCCTACTTCTGGGCCTCAATGACTCTAGCTGAAAACTGGGCAGGAAAGAATGGATTTGGGTGTGATAACTCAGACCCTGAAGACTGGCTCAGTAACTGAGTCACACTTCAGGGTAGCAGGGACACCCAGAAAACAGACTCTGGTGTCCCATTCCAATTACAGTTTGTGATTGGGCCTTCACAGACTCAGTCATGAAATGGGGCAATGAAGGGTACCCTGGCAATGCCCAGGGAACAAGTGCCTGTATTATCACAAGTGTGTCCTTAACCAAAGTACCATGTCACTGAATTCACAGGTTAAACAGAGTCAAAGAGCCTATAAACAAAGGCAGTTCTCAAAACCCCACAGTTCCCAGATCATGGAGTCTCTCTACACCCCAAATCTCTGAAGGAATGGCAAAATGGCCACAGCTAACACACAGCACAAGGCCCACCAGCCTAAGTTATCTGCTGAAGGGATCCCGTGACATTGTTACCTGCTGTCACCCACATCCACTGGGGGCCATCAAGGGCTTAGACAGTAGGTACTCAGTTCTAACACTTGCCTGACTTCCATGATATTCCACTGGTCTGGAATACACTGCAAGTCTGAGTGGCCTCTAATCTAAAGTTAATGACAAGGAGGTATCTATTTATATTCTGGAACATTCTAAAGTGTTCCCAATTTCAGAGTTGCTCCTCCACTGTATATATACCACATCCAGTCTACATCACTGATCTAGCAGATCCCAAGGGATATTTGAGGTTTCTGTGCACTGACAGATTTGCAGCTGGGGACTGCCTTTGAGGTGGACTCTCCTCTCAAGGCCTCAGTTTCCTTGTCCTGGCTGCTCAGAAAGCAGTCAGCTTGCATATAAATGGACAAAGCCAGACTTGCTCAGAGGGAGGTAGGGCAGCTCTTGGTATCAGTAGAGAAGAACTTCCCCAAACTCCAATATAGGTGAGGAGGCTGTGTGTCCTAATCCAAGCGTCTTCACCTCTGAATTTTAGTTTCCCCATCTAAAATGGGAATATGGCAAAAATTACATGATGGGATTGTTGAGGATAAAATAAGGAACCAGTGCTTGGTCTCACCTGGACTTAGTTGTACAAGTAGTAACATTTTCAACAGTAGCTAAGTGATTTTTAACAGCAACAATCCTGGTTCATTAGTGTCAGTATTACCTGACACCTCTGCTTTGGCATCGTCAGTACCGCTGGTAGTAGTGATGCTGTTTTGCTGTTATTCATGTGGACGCTAGCATTATTTAATTTATTAGGATTAGCACTGACAGCAATATGTTCTTTTAGCTTCCAGAGTTGCTGCCACAGAGTACATGGGGACGACATGTGTGAGTTCAGTTTCCTTCTTGCAGGACTTCTTGAATAGTGGACCACACAAAACGGGATGTTCCCCAGACCTAGCTGACCTCAGAACACATTTTCAGGGACTGAGCAGTCAGCAGGAAAAAACTCAGAAATACAGCAATGAGGGTTAGGAGCTACCAGTGCCCAGCATCCTTGTTGTATGGCCCGAGACAGGTGACTCAGCCACTATGAGTTGCTATCAGCAGCTCTGGGGAACAGGGACACAGCATCTCAGGTGTACATGTGCCTGTGTATATGTATCACAATGAAAAGGTTCATAAACACCAAGTGTTTCAAGCAGTTGCCTATGCCAGGCAATCACAGTGGTTACCACATGTTTTACTTCCAACCTACTTCACAACAGAGACCAGGAAATGAGACTCAGGGGAGCACAGGCCTGGGCCAAGGTCACCCCTGAACCTGAGATGTCTGGGCGCTATGGGTCAACCCAAACCACCCCTGCTCCTTACCCAGGATGTCCAGCCACTCGTCCGGGGCTGGGGCGGGCTCAGGCTCAGGCTCCATGGCAGCCAGGAACTCTCGGGCTAAGGCGCCAGGCTGCTCAGCCTCCTCCAGTGGGGGCTGCCCCACATCCTCAAGTGGTGGCAGCTCACTCAGATCCTCTTCTTCCTCTTCTTCTTCTTCTTCTTCCTCCTCCTCCTCCTCCTCCTCACCCTCTGCATCTTCTACCCCATCCAGCACCTCGAAGTCCTCAAGCGGTGGGACCCCAGCAGGAGGTGGGGCAGCAGGCTCAGGGCCCATGGCAGAGGGCTCAGCACAGGATGCCATGCTGCTGGGGGGACGGGAATTGGCCCTGGTGGGGAAGAGCGGGGAACAAATGGGGGTAAGAATTGTTTCCAGTCTTCAAATGCTCAACACCATTCTCCCAAGCCCACCACTTGCTGTGAAACTCAAAAGACGCTATCCCTTTCCCCCTCTGCACAGTGGGTACAGCAATAACTCTGGCTGGTGCTGGACTTTCATTATGCAGGCATCCAGCCCTGGCCATCACATTCAAACAGTGTTAGGCACTACCAGAGCTAATTATTATTTGCTCTCTGTCAATAGCCCAAGAAACAGGGAATGTCCCCCACCGTTTTACAGAAAAGGAAACTGAGGCACAGAGAAGTCAAGTCATTTGACCAAGGTCAAGGAACAGAGGAAACATTAAGGGCAGGATTTGAATCTGGAGCTTTATCTGATTAAATGCCCAAAGGGGATACTGTGATTTATTTAGTGGAACAGCCCCTAAGGTCTTAGGTAAGCTATTTTTTGAACCCAAGAGAAAGAGAACTGAATCCTTACCAGGAATCCCTCCCCACCTCCAGCTGCCCCTTCTAAGGGAAGCCCCTGTTAACTTCTCACCACCCAGAAACCTCGTCCTTCCATGCCTTGTCCTTCCATACTACCACTACCACCCCAAATACCAGAGAGGCCCAAACCCTCCCTTCAGGCCTCCTGACCACGCTTTCAAAGTAGCCTCCTTCCCACGAAGAGTGGAGACCCCCCTCCCAAGGGATCCTACAGACTCTTCTTTCCCCAGGCCCTACGCTTAGAGGAGGCTCTCAACCAGCATCCTCTCCCTAGTCCTCACCTGCCCACTCCTTCGGGGCCCAGGCCCCATTTTCTGAGACCCTCCAAGTCCTCACCCCCACAATCCCCTGCGCACACAAATCACCCTCCCTCCCTTCCCCAACCACCGCCCCCAACCAAGGCCAACTCCCCCCACAGCTTAGTCGTCGCCCCGTAAACACCCGGTGTCCCCAGGCGCCCCCTCCCTAACCCACAGCACCTTGCGCCCTCCAAATTCCCCCTACTCAGGCCTGGCCCTCCGTTAGTCTCTCCCCCCAGGTCCCCAACGCCCTAGGCCTGTTTGACGCCACCAGTCTGGGGCCCACGACCCCCGCACCCCTTAGGCTCCCCGACCCTGCACGTCTCTGTCGCCTGTGCCCCCGCAGGCTCCCCTCGGCTCCCACCATCCCCACCACGTCTATTCCCACTACCCCCGGTCGCACACCCTCTGACATCCCGACCCCAGCGTCGTTCCCCCCCCACCCTCGCGCTCGCCTCCCCCGCGGCCCTTCGTCCCGCCCATCGGCCGCAGCGCCCGCCGTGCCGGCCCCCGACCCGACCCAGGCCAGGGCAGCGCCCACAGCCGGCTCGACCCCGCCGGCGCCCCGGGACACGTGCCTCCGGCTCTGGGACCCCCACCTGGGGTCCTGCGCCCCCCTCCCCGCCCCCAGCCGCGGCCGCCGCGCCTCGGGAACCAGGCTCTGGCTCCCGGCCCCGCCCCCACGGCTCCCATTGGTAGCCGCCACCTCAAGGAAACCTCCCATTGGCCTGGCCGCGCGTCCTTCTAAGACGCAGGTACCACCCCCTTCCTGCTTGTATCCGTGGGGCTTTCTTAAAGGCGCCGTAATGGTCGAGCAAACCCGGCGGGGGCGGGGGCTTGAAGCTTAGGACCAGAGACCATTCCTAATACAATGCGGTGCAGGTGGGCGCAATTTGTATCTCCAGTCACAGCTAACTTCTGCTACTCCGCTAGATGACGACGAGCACCCACATCTGCACACGTCCACCTTCGGGAGTTTAGTGCTAAGTGATATCTATTAAGGGAACCCAGACTGGATGGTCAGGGTGTTTTGAACAGCGGGATAACTGCACCAAAGCCCTAGTTCCTGGAAGAACGTCAGGCCCAAGAGCATAGAGAGACCCTGCGGGGTCTAACACCCAAAGGTTGCCAAGTGCATACTGGAAGAGCTCAGTAGTGGCTAGGTAAGTGCCCAGGCTGACAGGGCCTCCTTCTTGCACCTTCTGTCAGAGTGTGATAAGGTACCCATGGCCCTGGGAGAAGGTGGCAGCCTCGATTAGAAGAGTTTTTATGGATCTTGTTTTGAAATAGGGGGATTAGTTATTTCTCCCTGGCTGTATTGTACTTCCTTCCCAGAGGTTATCCCCTGGGTAGTTACCCCCTGAATGATCTTTTTCATTCTTTTGCTTCTGTACCCTTCCCCCCACCTTGGTCCATCCTGTAAAAGAATTTTGTCTGGGGCCTCCCTGGTGGCGCAGTGGGTTAAGCAACACACTATGAAGGAAACCGCAGCCACTGTCCCACTAGTTCAATCCCTGCCACCGGCCAGGGAGGGGACACACATGGCGCAGCAGACCTCTCCTGCTGTGCCTGCTGCTCCCCTCAGCAGTGTACTTCCATTGATCTGCCTGTTCTGCTCCCCGCTCTCTGTGGTGAATCCTCTCACAACCCCCCCACACCTCTGGCCTGTACCCCAGTGCTTGTATGCATAAATAAATAAATGTTTAATAAAAAAAAAGGATTTTGTCTGTTTTGGCATGGTCACACCCTTGAAGGATGCATAACACCTATGGAAGTTCAATAGATGCATTAATAGTTGAATGAGGGCTTGGTGAGGCACTGACTTTTGAAGATAGCTAACACTTTTGGAGGTAGCTGACTTGTTAGATCCAAATTCCCAGGTCACTTCCCACAGGAAGTCCTCTCTGACCTTCCCGAGGCAAGACCAGGTATCCTGAACCTACACTTCTTAATTCATTTACTTGTATTTGTGCCATCATTTGACTTACCCTTTCTGCTTTGCCTGCTACACTGGAAGACCCCCAAAGCTGGGAAAGGTTCTGTTATTTCTTTTTTTCCTTTTTTTAAAAAATATTTATTTTTATTTATGCATCTAAGAGCTAGGGTACAGGCCAGAGATGTGGGAGGTGAGAGGATTCACCAGAGATAGAGTAGGGAGCAGAACAGGCAGACTGACTGAAATACACTGCTGAGGGGAGCAGCAGGGAGACAGGAGAGGTCTGCTGTGCCCTGTGGGTCAGCTCCCTAGCCAGGGATTGAACTTGTACTTCAGTGACTGCAATGCTGCTTGATAGTGAGGTGCTTAACCCCTTGCACCAGAGGGAAGTCCCAAGGATCTATTGCTTCTTATTGTTTGCCCAGTGATCAGACAGTACCTAGCACAAAAGGCAGGGGGCTCAAGGAAACCACTGTGGACAGCAGGCAGGCAGACTAGCTAACCTGAACAGGGGAATGGAAGAAAGTGCCTGGGAAGAGATACCAAATAAACCCTAAGCCAGTCACGGTTCTGACAGATTGGACTATTTTCTGCCCATCTCTGAAACCCAGTGGTTTTATCTGAAAGGCATTAGCACTTGCCCATCCAGCCCCACCTCCGTGATAGGGACCAAGGGACTTTAAAAAACAATTCTAATAAAATAAGTAAACAGGGCCTCCCTTGTGGTGCAAGGAGTTGAGCACTGCACCGTGGAGCTTCTGTAACCACTGCAGTGCAAACTCAATCCCTGGCCATGGAGTGACCCACGTGGTGCAGCAGACCTCTCCTGCCTTGCCTGCTGCTCCCCTCAGCAGTGTACTTCAGTGGATCTGCCTATTCTGCTCCCCATTCTGTCTCTGGTGATTCCTCTCAACCCCATGCCTCTGGTCTGTACCCCAGCTCTTGTGTGCATAATTAAATAAAATCTTTTTAATAAAATAAAATAAACAACTAAAATAAATTAATAACAATAATAACAATCATAACAAAGACTACCCTGGGGACTTCCCTGGTGGCACAAGAGATTAAGTTGTAGCACTATGAAGCTATCTGCAGCCACTGCAGCACAAGTTCGATCCCCGGCCAGGGAGTGACCCACGTGGTGCAGTAGACCTCTCCTGTCTCACCTGTTGCTCCCCTCAGCAGTGTATTTCGGTTGATCTGCCTGTTCTGTTCCCCACTCTGTCTATGGTGAATCCTATCACCCACACACACACCTCTGGCCTGTACCCCAGTGCTTGTATGCATAGGTAAATAAATCTTTAAAAAAAAAGAAAGAACTAGGGCATAAACCAGAGATGTAGGGGGTAAGAAGATTCACCAGAGCTAGAATGGGGAGGAGAACAGGTGGATCTACTGAAATATACCACTGAGTGGAGCAGTGGCTTAGACAGCAGAGGTATGCTGCACCATGTGGGTTAGTTCCCTGTCTGGGGATTGAACTCAGGCCAAAGTGACTTGCAATAGCTTGATAGCTGTGAACTTTAACCCCTGCATCACCAGGGAGGCCCCTGAAATGAACTTTTATTGTCATGACATGCCCCTTTTTATCTCCATGTTTCTTGCCTCAGTCTGGACTTTGATATTAATATCACACACCCTTTCCCTTTTGGTTCTTATTTTAAATAGTCCATCCTTTTCCACCCTTTTATCTTTTTATATCCTCATGTCATACCTGCTGGTCTTGTGAGCATAGAATTGGTTTTTGCTTTTTTATTCAGTCTGCCCATCTTTGTCTTTTAACTGGGACATTTGGTCTGTTTACATTTAATGTAATTATAGATCTATTTGGATTTAAGTCTGACTTCTCAAATATTTTCCTTTGCCCCATTAATTCTAAGTTTCTTCTCCCCCCCCCTTTTTTTTTTCTACTTCCTTTGGAATTGAATACACGTGGTTTGATAAGATTCTTAGAATCTTCATCTTACCAATGATGGGAAACTGAGAAACAGTTTCAAGGGCCAGATCTCTCCCAATTGAGCTTTTCTTCCAGCCAGGATCCAATGTTGCACAACTATGATACACATAAGTATCTGATTGCAGCTGTGATGAATGCTACATGAAAATAAAACTGAAAAAGTGGGAGAGAAAGGCTTTCCGTCCTGAGAGTCACTGTCCCCCAATGTTTCCCATCACAGAGTATGATCACCAATTCCCACCCTCTCCCTGAAACACACAAAAGAGGGAAATATTTTATTATCTCTACTGTATACAAAATATCTGGGGCTGGCAGATTCCTTTTGGCCTCAATATGCATTCCCTCATGAATCCCAGGAGCCTTGTAAATGTTTCCTGACCTTTACAGAGCCCAATGGACCCGATAAGCTTGGTTTCTCCAGCCTGGACCCTTTTGTTTTGTTTTCAGATAGAGCCATGGTTTCACTTTTCCCAGCAGCCCATACCCCAGCTCCTCATTGTCAGCACTGGCTGCTATCTGGTTCTGGTTCACTGAGTTCCCCTATTCTTTTTGTTTTTAAAGATTCATTTATTTATGCATACAAGAACTGGGGTAGAAGCCAGAGATGTGGGGTGGGGGTGAAAGGATTCACCAGAGACAAAGTGGAGAACAGAACAGGCAGATCGGCTGAAATACACTGCTGAGGGGAGTAGTGGGCAGGGCAGGAGAGGTCTGCCTGACCCATGTGGGTCAGCTCCCTGGCCAGGGATCAAATTTGCACCGTGGTGGCTGTGGATGCCTTATAGCATGGTGGTGCTCAACCCACTGCGCCACCAGGGAGGCCCAAATTCCCCAATTCTTTTTTTTTATTTAAAAAGATTTATTTCTTTATTCACACAAGAACTGGGGTACAGGCCAGAAGTGCAGGGGGTGAGAAGATCCACCAGAGACAGAGTAGGGAACAGAACAGGCAAATCAACTAAAACACACTGCTGAGGGGATCAGCGGGCCAGGCAGGAGAAGTCTGCCGCACCATTAAGTCACATCCCTGGCTGGCAGCAAGGATAGAACTTGTGCTGCAGTGGCTGCACTTTGCCTCACAGTATGTTGCTTAACCCACTGCGCCAGCAGGGAGGGCCCCGAATTCCCCAATTCTTACAAAGATCAAATCTACCCTCTTGTGCTTGTCTACCATCTTGTCTTGTTCCTGAGAGTCCCTCAGTTCAGAATGATTGTCAACAGCTAGAAGACTTTTAATCCAATCTTAAAATCCTATCCAGATGAACCCACCTCCTTGCAATCTTCTTTGCTCCCCAAATGAGTCATTCATTACTCTTCAGCTTCCTCTAACCGAAGTCCCTTCCTCCCCACTCTAGCCCTGCATCATTCCCCTTGGCAATGGGAATGTCTGTGTCATAATCTCCTTTTCCTCTGCCAAGGCTGAAAACTCTCTTGATCCCCAGAATATTGACCATGCCCAGAGGGGTTGGCTAGAGTGTTTACTGAGCAATGTTTAAAACTATTAGTTGTATTAGGGCCTTCCTGGTGGCACAAGAGATTAAGTCTCAGCACTGTGAGGCTATTGGCAGACAAGGTAGTATGAGTTCGATCCTGACCAGGGAACTAACCCACACTGCACAGCAGGCCTCTCCTGTCTCACATGCTGCTCCCTCAGCAGTGTATTTCAGTTGATCTGCCTGTTCTGCTCCCCACTCTGTCTTTGGTGACTCCTCTCACACCACCCTCCACCACACCTCTGGCCTACACTCCAACTCTTGTATGTATAAATGAATCAATCTTTTTTAAAAAATGATTAGTTGAATTAAATATGTAAAAATCCAGGTTCCGTTAAAAATTTTTTTAAAGGTTTATTTATTTATACATACAAGAGCTGGGGTACAGGCCAGAGTCCAGGGCGGTGAGAGGATTCACCAGAGACAGAGCGGGGAACAGAAAAGGCAGACTAACTGAAACACACTGCTGAGGGCAGCAGCGGGCGAGGCAGGAGAGGTCTGCCGTACCATGTGGGTCCCCTCCCTGGCCGGTGGCAGGGATCGAACTCGTGCTGCAGTGAAGCTGTGGTTTTTGCTTCATAGTGCATTGCTTAACCCGCTGCGCCACCAGGGAGGCCCAGGTTCCGTTAAATTTTCAGCGAATGAAGGCAAATGGACGGGAGTAATAATTTTACCTACTGAGGTAAAATTTTACTTTAATGAGGGCTTACAGCATGCCTAGGCTTGTAAGGATTTCACCTGCCTGACAGCACATAGTTAAGTCACTCATCCAAAGCCATCCACTACGATGTGACAACTGAAATTAGAACTCAGATATATCCAATTCCAGGGCTCTCACACAGTCTTCCCTGTGCCGGAGGACATGTGTATGTTTCCTATACTCTCATCAACCTTAAGAGGCTGACTCTGATAACCTGACTCATAGTTTTATATAATATATAACATGTGCACATCATGAGATTCCATAACCAATGGAATTTGCTAATGTTTATTAAGCAATTCCTATTTTCCCTGTTTAACTTTTGTTATCTCACTTAAAAGTGCACCAGGAGCCTCCCTGGTGGCTTGGAGTTAAGTCTCAGTGCTATCACTGAAGTAGCCTGAGTTCCATTCTGCAGCTAAATAGCTGACCCATGTATGGCACAGCAGACCTCTCTTGTCTCACCTGCTACTCCCCTCAGAGGTGCATTTTAGTAGGTCTGCCTGTTCTGCACCCCACTCCGTTTCTGGTGAATCCTCTCACACACACACCCCCATCCTCTTCACCTCTGGCCTACACTCCATTTCATCTATGTATAAATAAATAAAAACAAATCTTTTTAAAAAAGCATTTTAGGGGCCTCCCTGGTGGCGCAGTGGGTTGAGCGCCACACTGTGAATCATCCATGGCACAGCAGTGCGAGTTTGATCCCTGGCCAGGGAGGGGGCCCACAAAGCACAGCAGACCGCTCCTGTCTCGTCCGTCCACTGCTCCCCTCAGTGTATTTCAGTCAATCTGTCTGTTCTGCTCCCCACTCTGTCTCTGGTGAATCCTCTCACCTCCTGTGACTCTGGCCTGTACCCCAGCTCTTGTATGCATAAATAAATAAATTTTTAAAAAAGTAAAAAAGTATTTTTGGTGCCTCCCTGGTGACACAGGGGGTTAAGTCTCAGCACTATTAAGCTTTCTGCAGCACGAGTTAGATCCCCGGCCCAGGAGCTGACCCATATGGCATAGCAGACCTCTCCTATCTTCCGACTGCCCCCCTCAGCATTGTATTTCAGTAGATCTGCCTGTTCTGCTCCTCATTCTGTCTTTGGTGAATCTGTTCATCCCTACACTTCTGGCTTACACCCCAGTTCTTGTATGCATTTAAAAAAAAAAAGGGGACTCCCTGGTGACTCAAGGGGCTAAGCACTGCACTACACAGCCTCTGCAGCTGCTGCAACAGGAGTTCAATCGAAGGTCAGGGAGGTGACCACATTACATAGAGATATATTTTAGTCAGTCTGCCTGTTCTGCTCCCTGCTCTGTCTCTAGTGAATCCTCTCCCCACCCCACACCTCTGTCCTGCACCCCCGTTCTTGTATGCATAAATATGTTTTAAATAATAAATAGATAAATACCTTTTAAGCTCTTTTTTTTTTTAAGATTTATTTATTTATGCATACAAGCACTGGGGTACAGACCGGAGGTGTGGGGGGGTGAGAGGATTCACCACAGAAAGTGGGGAGCAGAACAGGCAGATCAATGGAAGTACACTGCTGAGGGGAGCAGCGGGCACAGCAGAAGAGGTCTGCCGCGCCATGTGGGTCCCCGCCTGGCCGGCAGCAGGGATCAAACTCGTGCTGCAGTGGCTGCGATCCGCTTCACAGTGCACTGCTCAACCCACTGCGCCACCAGGGAGGCCCCTTTTAAGCTCTTTTATGGTGCCTCTTCCAGTTCAAGGCATCTGGGGAACCACAGGCTATGATGCAGCCATGGCCAAATCCAAGAACCACATCATACACAACTAACCCTGAAAATGGCACAGAAATGACATCGAGAAACCACAAATATATGAATCTCTTAAGGGGGTGGGCCCCAAGTTCCTAGGGAAAATGTGATTTACTAAAAAAAAAAAAAAAAAATAACAAGAAGGACCTGAAGAAGATGCAGGCCAACAATGCTAAGGCCATGAGTGCATGTGCTGAGGGTGTCAGGGCCCTTGTACAGCCCAAGAAGGTCTAGGCTAACATCCAAAAGAGCAGCAGTTGCAAGTCAATCAACTTACCTACATTGTTCACACCAAACTTGGGAAATGTATGCACCACTGCCACTCAGGCTCTCCTGGTCAAGAATGAAGGTTCAAACTCAGGCCAAGGATGTACCAAAGGTACCCAAGCCCCAAAGGTGGTCAGACCTCCACGAAAGCTCTAGAATGGAGAACCCCATCTGCCCATGAGAAGGAAGGACTGTTGTGATCCTTCCTCAACTGCTGTCTGCAGGGCATTGGTGTCTGCTGTGCTTTTGTAGACATAACCTGAAGCAGAATTGTCAAAAAAATGCACTCTCATCTTAGTATGAACTCATGTTTTCCAGTATATATAAAGGGGACAAATATAAATATAGCTGTGTACATGCGTGGGTTAGTGGATATACATTCCTAATTCTGACTGCTGAATCTAGAATAGTGACACCCCAGTAGCAGTGAGCACACCCAGCACCCACATCTTGGTTTCTGAATACCATTCTCCAATAAAAGGAACCAAGCTCATCGGAAAAGTAGTTGCTCTTTACTTTGGAATAATTTTTGGTTCTGAAAGTAAGGAAATGTGGTCACATGCCACTTAGCAGGGATACATTTTGAGAAATGCATCATTCTATGATTTCACCATTGTGTGAATGTCATAGAGTATAATTATACAAACCTACATGGTATAGCCTACTCAAATAGGCTATCTTTAGGGACCACCATCACATAATTGGTTCATTTGTAGTTACACAGGGCATGACAGTGCTGAAAGGAAGACAAAGATAGTAAAAGGCACAGCAGCTAGCTTAAGGGTCAGCAGAAAAATATATAAAGAAATTAATTATGGGATCTCCCTGGTGGCACAAGGGGTTAAGTCACAGCACTATGAAGCTATCCACAGCCAATGCAGGATGAGTTCAATTCCTTGCTGGGGTGCTGATCCGCATGGCACAGAGGACCTTTCCTGTCTCACCTGTTGCTCCCCTCAGCAGTGTATTTCAGTAGATCTGCCTGTTCTGTCCCCCACTCTGTCTTTGGTGAATCCTCTCACCCCCTGCACCTCTGGCCTATGCCCCAGTTCTTGTATGCATAAAAAATAAATCTTTTTTAAAAAGTGATAAAAAAGAAATAAAATTGTAACCCACAGAATGTAATAGTTGAGTTTATGATGCATAAATACTTGAATACATACATAACTGGAGAATGGTGGGTTCTTGGTTCTAGGATAATTTCAATTAATAGAAACGAAATCACCGTTATGCAAACACTGTAGTAATAAATGATCCTAACAAGAACCATAGATGTTAAATCTAGTGGATGAAAATATGATTAAAAAACAAAACAGCGGCCTCCCTGGTGGCGCAATGGATTCAGCAACACACTACCGCAGCCACTGAAGCTCGAGTTCTTTTTTTTTTTTTTTAAAGATTTTTTTTTTATTTATTTATGCATACAAGCACTGGGGTACAGGCCAGAGGTGTTGGGGGCGGGTGAGAGGATTCACCACAGACAGAGCAAGGAGCAGAACAGGCAGATCAACAGAAGCACACTGCTGAGGGGAGCAGCGGGCACAGCAGGAGAGGTCTGCTGCACCATGTGGGTCCCCTCCCTGGCCGGCAGCAGGGCTCGAACTCGTGCTGCAGTGGCTGCTGTTTGCTTCATAGTGCGGTGCTTAACCCACTGCGCCACCAGGGAGGCCCTGAAGCTCGAGTTCTAACCCTGCCACTGGCCAGGGAGGTGACCCACATGGCATAGCAGACCTCTCCTGCTTGGCCCGGTGCTCCCCTCAGAAGTGTACTTCAGTCAGTCTGCCTGTTCTCTTCCCCACTCTGTCTCTGGTGAATCCTCTCACCCCCCACGCCTCTGGCCTGTACCCCAGTTCTTGTATGCATAACTAAATCATAAAATACTTAATTGCAAAGGGGAAAATAGTGACTTGGCAAACACTGCCTTAAGCAAGTAATGAAGTTCAACATCACCAATAAAATGAGACTCATTTATGTCCCATGTCTCCTGATGATGCATTAAGATGAACATATCAACATTTTTGTGGGATTCTTTCTCCAACAGACCAACTCCAGTTTTATAATCCTTAAAATTGGATGCCTTTTTTTTAATAATCCTTAAAATGGGATGCTTTTTAGCCTCCCCCACCCGCTTCCGGGTTTCAAGAAGTTCCGGCTTTGGTAAGTAAGCAGGCGCAAGAAAGACGACTTGATTGGCTCCCTGTTGTGACGCACACGCTAACAAGTGCTGCATCTAGTCCCGCCCTTTCCTGCCGCGCCTCCACGCCCTCCTGCACGTCGCTGCCACGCGCCCTTGCATGCATGGTGCGTGGTGACGTCGCGGCGGCGCGGACGCCATCCCGGAAGCGCGAGCGAGGCCGCCAGATGTGCAGGTGCCGCCGCCGCCGCCGCTGGGACCGACTGATGGGTGGGGTCAGGGCCGCCGGGGTGACTGGGGCCGGGACGTCGGGTTGGGGCGCGCCGCTGGCCACGTCTAGGTACCCCTCCTGCGCATAGACCTCAGTTTCCCCGTCTGCGCAGCGGACGCGGGGGCAAAGCCACGGGCGCGATCCGCATCCAGATTCGGATCCAGGGACAGGGAGTTGGAGCCGCTTGTGTTCAGGCTGTGCGGTGGTCTGGAACTGGGCGTTGCCCTGCGTGGTCCTTGATCTCCCAGCTTTGCAGGGGCCGGGCATGAGGGGATTGCGAGTCCGGAACCACTCGGGGGTTTTGCCTAACTTGGTTGAAATCAAGCTCAGTGAAGTGACCCATATGGAGACTCCTCGGCTCTTAGTGTGACCATGGCAATCTAGCCCACCGCTGTGTGCCATTGTTGCCCCGTTAGGGTGATTGGGGATTAAATGAAGTGCTAACTTGTATTTGCTCAAATCCTTGGCAGCAACTAGGAGGTCCTCGTTAAATGGGTCCTGTCTAGGAATTCTTCACACTCCCCTTTGGAGAAAGAGCCTGCTCTGAACCCATCCTTTTTTATCACTGTTGGTTTCAGCGCCCCGCCCCCCCCAGACAGCGAGATCCCGATTATTTCCATTTTGTGCATGAAAGGTGATGTGACACAGAGAGGTGATGGTTACTCTCCCAACCTGCCTCTCTGCATGCTTTCCCCTTTAATATATTTAGAGCATTGCTGGGTCATTTCCACCCTGTATGTGGAACGGACTAGCTGTGATTCGGGGAAGCCTTCCTGAGAGGCAAAGAGAGCTCGCCCCTTCGCTTTAAGTCCCTCCCTCACATCTGGGATCCAGAGACAGGAAAGAACCCCACTTTGAAGCATAACTTTCTCAAAGGTTCAGATCCTGCGCTTACCAGGCTCTCTCTGGATTCCATCACGTGACTGCCCTGTCAGCCAAGTGTACTCTAGGTCATGCTTTGGAAATGTGGAGACTGTGGGTGCACCTTACCTTGCACACAACAGGAACTCAATAAACGTAGTGTTTATTGGTGGTGGTGGTGGCTCCACCAGGTGTGACAACTTTTTTCTAGAAGGGCTAAAACTACTAGCCTGATACTCAGCCTCTTTGGTGTTTTCTGGGACGAAGTATTAGTCACTAACATTTGTAAATAAGGCAATTTCACGGAAGAAAAAAAATCTGTATTTCTGGATTCCTCCCCACCCCCCGGGGGGGGGGGAATCAGAAGTCTAGCAGAAATAATTTGTTCTAAGCAGCATTTGTCCTGTCATTGTTAGCTACTGAACACCTGTTCAGTTCACACCTTTGTGGATCCTGGTGACCACTGGCATTTGTGACTCAGGTACACTAGCTGTGTTACAAGGCTCAGTTACTGAGACTCCATTTTTTCATATATAAATAAGGAAACAGTTCCCAGTATGAGGCTGGTGCCTCCTTTAGCACAGAGTAGATGGTCATTAAAAGGATGGATTTAGTGGACTCTAAAAGCCCTTTCTGTAGTGAATAGTAACTATCACAAGTGCATCTTTGGTTGACCAACCGAAGTATGGCCTCCAGAACCAAGCTACCTTAGGATTCTGAGTTCTTCCTGAATGTCCCCATGAGGGTCAGTGCTGAAGCTGTGGTCCCCTCCTGTAATGGTCCAGGAAGCAGTCACCCCCCTACCTGTCTTAATAGATCTATGTGCCAGGGAAGCTGGGAGCTGCAATGCCATCTGTGTTGTGGTTGGCCAAGAGAGAATTCCTGGCTTTAATGTGCTAATAAAAGTCTAGTGTCAGAGTTGAATTTGAAAGATTCTATGCTTCTGTCAAACTAAGTTCTGGACATTCCTTGCTGTGAGCCAGGTTCTAGGCTAGCTTCTGGAGAGCTTGCAAGGAAGATAGGTATGTCTCCTCTCCCTTGAAGCTGCAATAGGCAAACAATCCACTGATAAGTAATTTCAGGAAGAGATGAGTCCGTGAAGCAGCTGAACTAAGGTGAAATGAAGTGACTGGAATAGGAGTAACTACCTAAGACCACAAGAGACAGAGAGAGACAAACAGAGAAAGACAGAGACAGAGAGACAGAAGATAGTGGTTCTGGTGATGATTCACCAAGGCAGCCATGCATGCTCTACCGGTGGGCACAGCAGATGCAAAGGCCCTGTGGTGGGAATGGGCCAAGGCAGGGGGTGTGGGAGAAGGCTGGCAGATCTGTGCTGGTGGGAGGTGCCAATAACTTTGTGCGCATGAAAGTGGAGACCATAGAAGTGAGAGTGGTGATGGGAATCTGAGGTGCAGTGTACAAATATGACCTGCAGTTCTCTCAACACCCTGAATTCTTTAGATGAGGGTATGACTGAGTTAGGTCAAGCGATCCATGGGCATCCCACCCCTCCTCTCTGCCCCACCTCCGCCAGTGCCTGGTACAAACCAAAAACTCTTCCGGCCTGTTTTCAGACAGCGGAGGAGGAAGAAGAGATGGACCCCCCGGACTCGGCCTCGAGGGTCTTTTGCAGCCGCATCCTAAGCATGGTGAATGTGGACGATGTCAATGCCATCATCCTGGCCCAGAAGAATATGTGAGTGGTGACCAGGTGTGGGAAGGAATTCACTCACTGGCCAGCATTGTTACCCTGCCCACTCCTACCCTAGGCCCACCCTGGTGGTAAAATGAAGACAGCAAATTAGCTGGCTGTCTCCAGAGTGAATTACTGCCTGGTTCAGAGACAAAGCGTTGGCACAGGAAGCAGGGCTCCAGGACGGTTTTGCAGCTGTGATTTGGTGGCAGCAGCAGCTGTTCCTATCCCAAAGCCTGGGTGAGAAACGTTGGGTGGCTGGGAAGGGCAGATAGGGATTTTTAAGGGAGCTAGTCTTGCAAGAGTTCAAGCTATCTCTGTGAAGTGTCCATGGACTCTTGGAGGGGCTATAAACACCCTTTACCCTCTTCAGGGCTTAGTACAGTCACCACTGTAGCTTCACCCTCATCCTGGCCTGCCTTACAGGAACAAGGGTCAACACAATCTTGGGGTAGAAGCACGAACATTTAATGTAAAGGTTGCTCCATTTGCATCACAGAGCAGATCCGAAGGCCTTACACTGTGACAGGCATGCTGGCTGTGTGTGGCTCTCAGCAATATCTGTCTTTTAGTCTCTAGGTCTGATTCAGACCTGGCCCCTGGAACTTCTAGACTGAGAGGAGACTGCTAGATCCAGCTCTCCCTGGCCAGTGGAGTCAAACTCTACTGGGGTGAGGTGGGGAGGGTGAAGGCTACACAAGGACCCTCTAAGAGTTTTAAAGGTTGAATAGAAGTTTTCCAGGTGGCTCAAACAGCAGGGAGGGTGCTGCAGGACAAGAGAACACACACACGAACTGTGGAGGAAATGGCCTAACATAAACAGTTGGCAGTCCCTGCTGCCAAGCAAAGGAACTTGTGCCCTCTCTCTGCTGCCAGGCTAGATCGCTTTGAGAAGACCAATGAGATGCTGTTGAACTTCAACAACCTGTCAAGTGCTCGCCTGCAGCAGATGAGCGAGCGCTTCCTGCACCATACAAGGACTCTAGTGGAGATGAAGCGGGACCTGGACAGCATCTTCCGCAGGATCAGGTGGGTGTGCAGTCCCTCAGTCTCTGCCTCCTCACCTGGATCTTAGCTCTTCCCTCCTCATAGCCCCCACCCCACCATGTGCCACACAGCATGGTGTGGCAAGGCTTCATCCTGTGCTTAGCATCTGAAAAGCTCTGCACTTTGGGATGAAAATCTTCAAGTTTCTTAATATAAATTTTATTTCTTTGCAAAACTACAACATAGTAATAATGGGAAAGGCAGGCAAGGGTAGACATAAAATGGATAGCTTCCTGAGCCCTTGTCCTCCAACCTCAGGTCTTCTTTCAAGTGGCAGATGAACTTGGTGGGTTTTGCAAATCCTTCCCAAGCTGGTGAGGATAGAAGATTCCAAGTCTCCTGGCATACAGAGCATGCAGGACAGTGCAAAGAGCCTGCATCATCACTGCTGCCAAATTAACACCACAACCTGGAAACTGCCAGCCCCACAGCTGTATTTCAGGGAAACTGTGCTGCCCCTTTCCCTGGGACAACTGGGTAAACAGGTGTCAGAGATTAGGGGAAATGTGTTCTTGAGTAGGCTGTGCAAGAGCCACAAGATGGGCCAGTGAATCCTTTGAACAGCACATTTTTCCTGGAGGGTCTCACGAGGCTGCTCTCCCCGGTGTGATGCTGTGGCGGGAGCTAGGATCCCCAGGGTTGGCATCTTCTGTGTGTATCTCCCAGGACAGAAATGGGTGAGTCTGTTTATTTGTCCCTGGGAAATTCTACAACTCGTCAATGGTGCTGTTTCTGGGGGGACTGGCTAGGGAAGGGAAAAGAAGCTTTCAGAAGGTTGTCCTGGCAGAGGAGAGTAAGATGGAAGAACAGCCTTCCAAGTTGGCCCAACCAGTGTATAGGCCCAGGGCTCAGGCTACACGGAAACTGTACGCGTGCTGGGCAGCAGACACCCACTCTGGGGTGGTAGGTCCACAAGGCTAAACTTTGTCCCCTCCAGCCCAGGAGCAGAATGTGAGCAGCAACAAGTGTTCCTGGTGTCTGCCTGGAGCTGGCGGCAGGTGCAGCCTGTCCATGAGCGTGGCAGGTCAGCCCTGTGTGCTTTCCCTTCCTCTGCAGGACGCTGAAAGGGAAGCTGGCCAGGCAGCACCCGGAGGCCTTCAGCCGTAAGTGTCATCCAGAGAAATCTGGGGCAATGCTAGGGTGGGAAGGAGGTTATTAATCTAGTCCTCGACAACCCTGGATAGGGCCCCCTCCCTGGAGAAGGTTGCTTCGGGGATGAGGACCACTTTTGCCCCAGTGAGTGCTACATATTCTTATGAGCCAGGCTATTAACCACAGCCACCATGCTGTGGGGCTGAAAGCACCGCTGTTTCGTAGAGGGACACTGAGGCCCAGTGGGGCTTCAACTCGTCAGAGGAAGCATTAAGCTTCCCATGCCCAACTTTGGTCTATCCCATCTCCTGAATGGGCCAGCAGCTCCCCACCCTGGGGCTGCTGATAATCACATACATAAAGTGATGGAGGCTGTAGCCAGTTCAGTTTATAGAGAGCAGGGAGCTGGGGCAAGGGCAAGTGAGGGGCCTGACCAAGGTAACAGAGGGGTACAGCCAGGTTCAGGCTCATCCCCAGAGCCCATGTCATCCTGACCCAGAAAACCCTGGTCCTCACCTCCCAGGGAGACATCTTACCTGCTTGGGCCTCAGTTTCCTCTTCTGTAAAATGAGCCATCTTGCCTGTGGGGTGGGAGGAACTGTGTCCCAAGCCTCAGTACGGCACTGGCACCACAGGAAGGCCAACGCTGGGACTTCCTTCCCTCAGATATACCAGAGGCGTCCCTTCTGGAGGATGAGGATGAAGACCCCATCCCACCTAGCACCACAACCACCATTGCCACCTCAGAACAGAGCACCGGCTCTTGCGACACCAGCCCTGACACTGTGTCGCCTTCCCTCAGCCCTGGCTTCGAGGATCTGTCTCATGCCCAGCCCAGCTCCCCTGCTATCAATGGCCGCAGCCAGACAGATGATGAGGAGATGCCGGGCGAGTAGCCCTAATCCCTGGTCGCCTGAGGGTAGTAGGGAACCTTGGCTCTTCATCATCAGCTCTACCACCCTGTTCTGTCATATGGGGTTCCTGGGGGAGAAGGCTCCCATCAGGGGCATGGCATTCCTGGGGGCCTTTGATCCCCACACCTTCTCCACTGAGAGCATCTCTTCTGCAAACCCTCTATCTGTCCCAGGAATGTGCAGCCCCACTGGTCATGGGCCGCAGGGAGCTTTTCCAAAGCGGGCCTAAGGTCTACGTTGAAAAACACTTGAAGGTTCCCAGAGACCAGAGCCAGATGTCCCCTGCCCCTGCTCCCTTGTCAGGACCTTTAGATGGACAAGTGCTATCATATCCAAGGTCCCTCCAGCCCACCCCTGCACCCACTAATTCTGGTTCTTTCTTCTGCACCTTCCTAAAACAAAAGTATTGAATACTTTTCTGTAATCCTATGTCAAGGTTTCTTAGACAGCTATAGATGGCCCAGGTTGGGGGCTGGCCATTCACTCAGCTTCAAGCCTGGTGAGGCCTGTGTTTCTCTGACCAGAGGTGCGCACCCTGAGGGCCCAGCAGCCCTCTCCCAGGGTCTCTGTGGCTCAAGGCAAGCCACCTTGGAAAACAGTTTAATGGAATATTTTTGTACCCGATGTTTACAGATGCTGTTGGGAAGTTATCAATAAAGACTCTGTTGCTAAAAAGGGAAGGGTAACCTAGCAGTGTCTCCCTTCTGTTCTGGAACCCGCACACTAACAAGCCCAGGCGTAATTCCTTAGCCCTCAGCTCTAGGTCCAGTGCCCTGCACTTTTTAACCCGTCCACGAGTCTTGATCCTGTATCCGGAACAGACCCTGGTCCCAGCCCACCTTCCCGAGCAAACGCAGCAGCCCCTCCTGCGCTTCCAGCTTCCCCAGTGCAGTCCCGAAGTCCAGCTGTGCACAGGGGTCGTGGAGTTGCCAAGCGACCGACTCGGTGGGGTCTCCGCGCCGCGCATCTCTCCCTCCCTGGGCCTCGCGTTCTAGGCTCTTGCGGATCCTCCGTTTAGAGACCTTGCCTTAGCGCCAGTTTCCGTTATCCTAACCAACAAGTACTTCGAGTGCCTGCCGCGGGGTCTTCGGGCCACCCAGAGGCAGCAGGTGCACAAGCTTGGTGGGGAAAGGAGCGGCGCACTCCGTGCGCGAGCCGGTAGGAGGGGCCCGTACCCGGAAGCGCCGGGAAGACGTTCGCTTACAGGTGCCGCGGCTCCGTTCGCCAGCTGCCGACGTGACGTCAGTGTGGCCGGGGGCGGAGCCCGATGAGCTGCCTGAATTGTGACGCAGGCACGCAGCGTGCTCCGTGCGCAGGCGCTCTCGGCGGCGAATTGGAGGTTTCCGGTTCCGCCGCCCTCTTTCTCTTCAACGAGGCGGCCGAGCGGGTTGGTGGCGGTGGGCTTGCGGGTTCGCGATGGGCCAGGGACGGGTGGGGGCTGCGGCGGTCGGGGCAGCGGAGGGTGCGGCAGTGAGCTCGTCCGCTCGAAGCGCGTAGGACTCGGGTTCTGAGCCTGGCTTGGGCCCCGAAAGGCGACTCAGCATTCGGGGGAGCGGCCTGGTTGTGCCGCCAGCCCGATCGTTCCGCGAGGTCTTAGGGTGATAGAGGGCCCCAGAAACGGAGTGGAGTTAGTGGGGGAGGGTGTTGGACCTGTAGCTTTTATTCCAAATCAGAGAGAATATTAAACTTCGGGGCTGAGTCTTTCCCAACTTCCATCCTCTAGGGAGTAAACGGTAGTTGCTTCCATCTTACAGGCATTCTCCCTTTTTCCTTTTCTTGGGAAACGGAGTGTTAAGCTGTAAATAAGGGTCTGGCGCGTAGTTGGCAGATATTATTTATAGGTTGGAACATGAAGCATGGTCTGGCGAACTTAGGTGTAACAGAAAGAAGCCAGAATGTTGGGTGTGTGAGCTTGGAGTGGAGCAGAGGTGAGGGACTGTTGGGAGGAAAGTGTGTGTGTTGGCACCTCCAGGCTGTGGGAAGGGTATTATGTGGAGCAACGTTACCAGGGGCTGGCAAGGGCGAAGGGAGGATGGTCCCCGGCCACATATTTATTGTTCATCTATGGAGTTGGTAGAATCCCTCCTTTACCCGGTCTGAGGAGCATAACCATGTACCCTTGAAGCACCTTTTTACTACAGGGGTCTGGGAGTAAGGTGGAGGAAGCATCTTCAGTTATAGGACATGTTTGGGCTTTAGGCTTGGAGGGCTGGAAGGCAATGGGCACTGGAATTTCGATGTTGGCAGTCAGGGCCAGGGCTGGCTAACATTCCTCTCCCTACCAGCCACTCAGAACTACAGTGCTTACCACTCCATTCCACCACTCCCTCACCAGCAGTCGCGGAAATGCAGATCTTTGTGAAGACCCTCACGGGCAAGACCATCACCCTCGAGGTCGAGCCTAGTGACACCATTGAGAATGTCAAAGCCAAAATCCAAGACAAGGAGGGTGAGTAGCTGGAGCTGTGGAGGGTGTGCAGCAGGCTTCCCTCTCTACCCCTGTAGGCCCCACCTTCCCCTCCCCCTAATCCCCTGCTGGATGCTTGCTGGATTGGTACAATCTGCTTGACAGTGCTTCCTCTGTGTGATGATAGGAAGGCAGCTCGTCATCTTTATTTTGTTTCCCTTTTGATAGAGCCACCCAGCACCTCTATAATGTAACATTCCTCTTTCAGGCATCCCACCTGACCAGCAGCGTCTGATTTTTGCTGGCAAACAGCTGGAAGATGGTCGCACTCTCTCAGACTACAATATTCAGAAAGGTATGGGAGGTTGGGTCTCCCTGGTGGCACAGTGGGTTGAGTGCCGCACTGTGAAGCATCCGCAGCACAGCAGTGTGAGTTTGATCCCTGGCCAGGGAGGGGACCCGCATGGCAAGGCAGACCTCTCATGCTTCTCCCCTCAGCAGTGTATTTTGGTTGATCTGCCTGTCTGCTCCCCACTCTGTGTCTGGTGAATCCTCTCACCTCCTGTACCTCTGGCCTGTTCCCCAGTTCTTGTATGCATAAATAAATCTTTTTTTAAAAAAGAAAGGTATGGGAGGCTGAAAACAGGGCTTCAGGGAGCCTAGGCTCTGGGGTGGAGCACTGGCAGCCATTGCTACCTTGATATGGGGTGGAGGCTTGTTCTTAAGGTGAGGGTGAGATGGGTTGAGAAGTTTGCTTCATGAATTGTTTTCATCACTGAAAGTGTTAGCTCCATCTGATTCTCCAAATGATTATTTTTGTCTCCCCATATATGACTTGGGTGTTCCTCAAAAGTTATAACTGTTAAAGAGGAAATCATGTCGCTTGTTACAGCAACACAATTTAATTATCTTGCAAAATGAAAGGTCACCCATGCTCATCAGGAAACTCAGAAGGATACTTTGGCATATGTTAGCCTGAGATACTTCTAGGACTGGTGGGAAATGATGAAATTGAAGTTCTTTAGGTCTGATTTGTCTGTCGCTACATGTAGAGCCCTGAAGGGGTTCTGATTCAGACCTACCCCATAGCACATGAGGTGCTCTGATTTGTAATTGGGGCACCAAGGCTCAGTCTTTGACTCCAACCTTCATTTCCTGTAGAGTCTACCCTGCACTTGGTACTGCGCCTTCGGGGTGGCATCATTGAGCCCTCCCTCCGTCAGCTGGCCCAGAAATACAACTGCGACAAGATGATCTGCCGCAAGTATGTGCTCTCAGATGGGGAGAAGGGATGGTTAGATAGATACACAGCTGCAACCAGGTGACCTGGTACAAAAGCTCAGATGTGGGGGAGGGGGTCCTTACTGATCCCTCTATCCCTGTACAGGTGTTATGCTCGCCTGCACCCCCGTGCTGTCAACTGCCGCAAGAAGAAGTGTGGCCACACCAACAACCTGCGCCCCAAGAAGAAGGTCAAATAAGACTTTTCCTCTGTCTGCAGGCAACCTCCTGCCCACGCCCCATCACTCTGGGGCCTCAATAAAGTTTCCCTTTCATTGACTGAAGCAGTAACTGATGTCCAAGTGTCTGATTTATCCAGCGGGGCGGTGACTGAGATGTGGGTGTCCTCCCAGGACTTTTGTCAGTATTCTATGTAGACATTTGGGAGTTTTGGTTGTCAGTTGTAAAATGGACTCTGGTCCCTGCTCCTTAGGTCTCACAGGGTCTGTCATAGCCATGGCATGATGAACAGGGTTCAGTCCCAGCCCTCTGCCACAGACCTGCCCAACTGGGTCCTGTCATTTATATTATGGGAACAAATACTTCCTAGTTCAGGGACAGGTGAGGCCAGCTTGGCTTGGGTGGTATTTTTTTTTTTTTGTTAATTGTGTGTAGAAGAACTGGGGTGTAGACCAGAGGTACAGGGGTGAGAGGATTCACCAGAGACAATGGGAAACAACAGGCAGATTTAGTGAAATAGGTTGTTAAGGGGAACAGTAAATGAGGCAGGAGAAGTTTGCAGTGTACATAGGTTAGCTCCTTGGCTTGGATGGAACTCATTGGTATCTCTGAAACTTAACTCCTAGGCCACCAGGGAGGCCCAAGTCAGGTCTATGAACATTCAGGCTGTGGCCCTGGTGTCAAGATGTAGAGATTTAGAATACCCCACCTAATTTTAAGACACCTCAATTTGAACATTTGGGCCCCACCTGAAATAAGATCAATCTGGGGGTGTTTGTAACACTGTTTTTTTAAATTTATGCATAGAAGAACTGGGGTACAGGCTGGAGTTGTGGGTATGGGGTGTGGTGAGGATTCACCAGAGACAGAACGGGGAGCAGAACAGTGAGCAAGGCAGGAGGGGTCTGCTGTGCCATGTGGGTCCGCTCCCTGACCAGGGATTGAACTCATGCTGTAGTGGCTGTAGAAGCTCCACAGTACGGTGCTCAACCCCTTGTGCCAACAGGGGGGCCGTTTGTAGCATGCTAAATCTTCCTACAAATTAAGTGTGGGCTGTGCGGTGAACTGGCCCTGGCAACTGGTGCTTTTGTCTTGGTATCAGTGATATCCCAGGACTGGACAATGAACCTGTTGTATCAGATAAAGGCTGGGGTGTCAGTCACCATAAATCAGTCAGTTAGGTTTCATGCCTTCAATTTCCTCTGGCCTTTACTTGGGAGAAAACTTTCAAAAGTTTAAATTAGTTTTATCTTCCAGTAAGACTTTTACTCTGCGTTTAAAATGAGGCCCTAGTAGCCTCATCCCTGTGCCAGGCTCCCACCCTAGGCCCTTTAAACAGATGCCTTCTGCCTCAACTTCTGTCAGGTGTTGACAACCTGTAAATCTTGGGTGAGTTAGAAAAGGTTCCAGCTCTTTGAGCTCACCAGTGCCAGTGTCAGGATGGGAGAAAGCATTGACACAGGTGTATAGAAATAAACCTAGACTGGCTGTATTAGATTTTTAAAAAAGATTTATTTATGAATATAAGAGCTGGGGTACAGGCCAGAGCCGCGGGAGGTGAGAGGATTCACCAGAGACAGAGTGGGGAGCAGAACAGACAAACGACGGAAATACACTAATGAGGGGAGCAGTGAGCATGGCAGGATAAGTCTGCTAAGCCATGTGTATCTCCTCCCTGGTCGGGGATCGAACTCGTGTTGCTGTGCCACGGATGCTTCACAGTTTGGCACTCAACCCGCTGCGCCACTAGGGAGGCCTTGGCTGTATGAGATTTACGACGAAAACAAAAACAGGAGCTGAAACCCAAAGCGGGGTGGCTGGATGATGGCTCTCCATTCTTCACGGGTCTCAGGTCGCTGTCTGGAGACCTCCGGGCCTGTAGGGGGCGCCTGCCAGGGAAGCAACCAATTCCCGGGCGGAACCCCACTGCGCAGTCATGTTCACTGCCGAGGCGTTAGCTGAGGCGGCAATCCCAGCGGAGCCCAGTGCTACGGAAGCCCCCGGCGTCTTGGAGCGGGAGGAGCCCACGTGGCCCTGGGTGAGCCACGGCCCGAGCGGGAAAGGGCGCGGAGTGGGAGGTGCGGTTCGGGGGCGCCAGCTTCATGCCCCGGCCCTGCCCTGTAGAAAGATGCCCCGATCCGGACGCTGGTGCAGCGCATCTACCAACTGCAGGCTGAGCGTTCGCAGGCCTTCCGTCGATTGGAGGAGTGAGTGCAGGTTCTGGGGCGGGCAGGAGTAACGATATTCAGCCCCTGGACGGCTCGGGAGTGGGCATGCTCGGGGGCGATATAGTCACAGTGTGGTGGGGCTGAGCGGGGCGGGGAATGGGTAGAGGATCAGGGGCTAGATCTTTGCTTTTTGCTCTCAAGGACCCCATGGTTCTTCCCCACTGCCCGACGTCCCTCTGCTTGGCGTTTCTCCCTTACCCAATGCCAGGATGTTGGGTCTGTCTCTGGTAACCTTGTGGAAGTTAAGAGTCCTCCACGCTTTGGGGTCCAGGGTCACTTCCCGAGGAAAGTTTTCTAGTGGTCGATGCGGGTGCCGGGCTTGAGAGCCTGGGGGCGTGGCCTCTGTACCCCTCACCTGCCGTAGAGGCCACCGGCAGTACCTGCGCAGCGGCCCGCCCTACGACTTTCCGCGCTACCGGAGCACTGTGCACGAGGTGACCCAGACCTTCGCTGCCGCCTCGCGGGAGGTGCTGGCGGTGGAGGCTGAACTGGCTGGACCGCGAGCGCAGCCGCTTCTCGCCAGCCATGTGCGCGGCCTTCAGCAACTGGAGCAGACGCGCCTGGCCACGGTGAGGTTCCACCCCACTCCGTGACTGGTCTTTCCGGCCGCGGCTTGCTCGGCCCACTGTGAGCCCCTTGCGGGAGGGGTCATATTTTGATCCCTTATCGGGGGATCCCAACCTTCCAAGTCCGGGAGTTCAGCCCCCAGTTTCCAGGTTTTGGTTTCAGAACACGCCCACTCCATCCCAACCCTCACGCTATAGCTGGGCGCCCAGAGTCCGGCCCCATAGTTCCCTGCCCCATCTACTTTTCCTAATGCCTTGGTGGTGCCCTTCATCTGCTACGCCCCCTCTGGCTTAACCCTAGATTCCTGCCTAAGTTCTCGGCCTACTCCGCTCCTACAGCCAGTCATGGCTTATACTCTGCACTCAGGTCACATTCACCTGAGGCCACGCCCCCTCCCAATCCCCTATCGCTAGGCTTTTTTGACTGAATTACACTCTCCGATTATAATGCTTTGCCCCGCCCCCTGGAGCCTTGAGGCCACGCCCACTCCACACCTTCGTGGACCCCTGGCTGAGACTTAGCCCCTATTTCCGTGTCTCACACCCAAAGCCTGCCGCAGGCCTGGTCCTGAGGAGACTGTGGACTCCTCCTGAAGCAGGATCCTGGTGCTCCCCTCTGTGGCCTCACCTCCGGAATGCCCCAGAGTCTTCCTGAACTGGATGAAGGCTGGGGATGGCCTATGACATGCATTCCCCCACCAGGTGGCTCTACTGCAGTTGATCAGGACACCGGAGCTGACTGAGCAGGAAGACACCCTACAGATGGACCAGCTGAAGATCAAGTGAGCACTGCCGTCCAGCCGGTTGGCTGAGCTAGATTTGCACGTGCACCCGTGGGTACCATGCTCTGGCTTGCACACAACTTGTGGCGGACGGGCACCTGTGTCCTCACTTGGTAGCTCCCAGACATGCAGCACACATTCCACCAGTGCACACCCTGAATTTTTACACTGCCTGGCTGTGCATTTCCAGAACACAGCTGTGCACCTCACACAATCCTGCCTGTGTGGCTGAACTCTGAGTCTGGCCCTGACAGGCACATGCCTGCATATTCTTGTCCTTGGCTCCCAAAGCACATGCACACCCACTCAAGATTTGTCAGTCACACAGCTCATCCTCCAGAAAACACCCCCACCCCAAGATGGTCGCTCTGCCCACTCCCCCATTCCTCTCAGGCGTCCAGTGGTCCTCTCAGCTGGTGCTGGCTGGAGGTTGGCGGCGGGCAGGAGGGAGGGCCCAGAGCTTGCCACAGCCCCCTTGGAGCTACGCAGCAGCGGCTAATTCGCCCCATCTGGGTTTTATTTATAGTTCCCATCCGCTCTTGTAGGGTAATTAAAACCATGGAGGCGATCAGCGAGGTCCTCCAGGACCTCAGGTTTGATGCAGAATCTGCCGAGTGATGGAGGCTCCCGAGAGATGCGCTGAGGGAAATGGGGTGGATGGCACCCAGCCCAGCCCTGACCACCTGCTGGCGGGGGTTGCAACCCTGCTGGGCTGCTGACCCTCAACTTCGCTGCACCTCCCACAATAAAGGATCTTTTGCCTATAGTGACTCCACTGTGTCTTTCCTGTGATGCTCAATGGGGGGGTGGACCCCCACAGGGCCAGAGATGGCAGGTGGATGATTTCATACCCACCTCAGATTGTAGAAAGTCTGGTGTTTGGAATCATACTCTCCAAGGAGTTAAGAATCAGCTATTTCAGATCCTGGAGTGAAAGAGCCTGATAGTGTGGGAGGTGAAGATTCCAGTCCCAGAGTCATTAGGATTCCTAATGCCTCCCCCCAAAACCCATTCCCCAACCCAGACCAGGTCACTCAGACCCCAAACTCACCTTCACAATCAAGGCACCTAAATAGCTTGTTTATTTAAAAAGACTCTGGAGGGGTCCAGGGTGGGGGAAGTGATGACCTCGCTTCACCACAACCCAGGCAGGGGTTCTGGGCAGCCCAGCCACTGCCACCCCTGCCAACACCCCCACTGGGGCACATGGAGATCAGAGCTGTTGTGGCCCTTGGAGCTCAGAGTGCCCACTCGCTGAGGCAAGGGTACAGAGGTGGCTCTCAACTGGGTGTGTCTCTAGTTCTCCAGGCTGCAGGGAGGTCAGCTATCCCCTAGAGTTTATCTGGCAGGACCTGCAAGCAAAGAGGAAGCCAGCTTAAGCAGGGACCTTGGGCAACTTAGTGCAACTAAGGTCTCATTTAGGCCTCACACCCACCACTTTCAACTGGATGACCTTGGGTAGGGCACTGCCCCTCTCTGGGCCTTGGTTTCTTCATCAGAGAAGTAAGAATATCCATCATGAGGTGTCCTGCAGGTAAAGCACTTGGCACAGGGCCAGCATGCAATAGGTGCTCAAACATGCTAACTAGGGTGAGTATGTTCCATGAGACATTTTCAGGGGGCCAGATGCTCTTACTGAGCTAAAGACCACAGAACCAGGCGTACGAGATTCTATCTCAACTTCGCCAAGGCCAAGGTTAGGGGACCACAGCCTGTGGCCACCAGGAGGGGCCCTTGTCTCCCTACCGCCATCCACCTGGGCCCCCCTTACCTCTCGCCGTGCCCCGTCTGCCCGAGGGCAGGATCCCCTCGTCCTGTGCTTGGAAGGAAGGACGCAGTGTCTGGGGGCTGCTGACCTACCTGCCCTTACCATTTCCCTCCCTGCTCCCATTTCGCTTCCTTCCCACCGGTGCCTCCTTCCTACCTGGTTTCGGGTCTTGTGTGATTTCTGCATCCAGGCTCGCCACTGGTCGTAGAGGCGGAAGCTGAGGTTCGAGCAGTACGCGTGTTTCTTGAGCCAGCCCAGGAACTGCTTGAGCTCGCGCCGCACTGGCCCCGAGCTCGGCTCTCCGCCCCGCGGCTCGCACGCCCCGCCGCCCGGGCCCGGGCGCTCTGATGGGGGGCGGAGCGGCAACGTCAGGGTGTGGCCGGCAGAGGGCGCGCGCGGACAAGAGCGGGAGGGCCCCGCGCGGCGGGACTGAGCTCCTCTCGGGAACCTCTCTCCGGGTTTCTCCGGGCCCTGGGCCTCCCCACAACTCGCACAGCAGCCCAGCTGCGCCCCCGACGAGGTGGGGGTGAGGGGAAGAAAGGGCCCTCCCAGGACCCGGATTCCCATGGTCTGAGCCAGGTGTGAGTGGAAGGGAGTTGGGGGAGGAGAGATGGGGCAGAGATGAGCCGCGGAGAAAGCGAGACACCGATGTGAGACAGACAGGGAGGGCAAAAAGCCATGGGAGTGGGGCTCTGTCAAGGGGATGTCTAGGACCGAGGGATGGAGACTGCAGGAACAAGGCGGGTCAGGACCCTGAAGATGAAGGAAGACAGGAGACAAAGGGAGGGCAGAGGAGATAGTTGAGGGGAGGGGACAAGCCAGCCGGTAGGACAGGGAGTGGGCCTGGAGGGTCAGGTGGGAGGCCTGCCTCTCTGTCCAGCCGCCAGCCAGCCAGCAGCAGCCAACCCCCAGCAGGCCGGCGGATAAGGACATCGGCCTCACGTCATAAATAACGCCGGGGACCTGCTGACAGGCCCTGGCACGCCCCGGCCCCCACAGCCCCTGCGGCCTCCCCTGGCCTCCCCAGCCTCCCCAGCGGACACAACCGCCTGCTGGCTCCCGTGCAAGAATCGCAGGTGCTGGGCACGAGCAGGGGCCAAGGCTCAGGCCCCTCCCGGCTGCGCTAGCTCCCTCCCACCCCCGAACCTGGAGGGGCCCCGGGCTGGGGGCTGAGAGCTAGCTGGAGCCAGTCTCTGACCCTCCCTGGCTCTGGCACTATATCTGGCTGGGCCTTGGTTTCCCTATCATCCCCCATGGGGCAGGATTTTCAGCAGATGGAGTTCAGATCCATGTGTGATCGTGGGGGCTGGCTAACCCTCCTCAGTGTCCTTACCTGAGAAAAGTGAGTCTCCTTGGGGTGAACTCATGGGGGGTGGGGAGCAGGGGAGAGGAGCCTCAGTAACCACCATGCAGACAGGTGGCACCCATCACGGGGACACTTTACACGAATTATCTCACCTAACCTTCACCACCATCTGAGGCAGTTACCCACTTCCCGGATGGAGAAATTGAGGCCAAGTAATAGATTCACTATCATTTCACAAAGAAGAGACTACACAGAGGGCAAAGGGTGTCAGGCCCAGTCCCTGATCATTCCAATCCACCTGCCTTGATCAGAAAAGGAAACCAAGTTCCAATAGAGGGAGAGTTGGCCTTAATAGGCTTCAAAAGCAGGGGTCTCAGACTTGCTCTTAGGGCATGGTGAGGGTGTACAGTTGGGGAGAAATCACCCAGGTTGAGGTAGGGCTATTGGAGAGAGAGGACTCTTCATGAAGAGGTGGCCTTTGCTAATAGGGACTACATCCTATTATATTTTCTGGGAAATTACTTTTTCTTGGGAATCTAGAATATTTGTGTAGAAACTTCCTGTTTTTAAATATCTGCAAGCAGGTCAAATTTTTAATGTCAGGCCAACATAATTAGGGGCCCACATTCAAACGGTCCGCAGGGGCCACCAGTTTGAGACCTTTGCTCTCTTGGCAAGAAGTAGGAAATCAAGATTGTTTTGGGACTGGTTCCTGGGTCACCCAGACCTGTTGGGGTGCTCACCACTTCGGGGGGTTGAGGCGGCCGTGGGGTGGCTCCATTCACTCCAGATCCCAGCCTTTTTGGAGCCGTAGATGCCAAAGGGGTTGCAGCGCACTTGCACGAAGTACACAGTGCCTGGCTTCAGGCCGGCTAGGCGGCATGAGGTCTGGTTGCTCACGTCGTCCACCACCTGAGCAGCAAGGGCTGGGTGAGAGGCCACTCAGAGCTAGGCTGGGGGTGGGTGACAGGGGTGGGCACCTTCCAATCCACGCTGTCCTCCACACGGTAGCGGATCTGGTACTTGGCTTGGAAGAGGAAGTCCTTGAGGGCAGGTGGTGAAACCCAGCGCACGCTCAGCTGGTCCTCCAGGCCCCCAACTCTGCTCACGTGCACATCCGGCGGGGGATCCGTGGTCACTGTGGGTCAGGGACAGGCGTAGTCACAGGCCTCTCCTGGGGCCTGACTGGCCCCCCTCTGTCTGTATTCAAGTCCCAAGGCACAGGTGGCACCTGCCTCATTCTTCCCATTTTACCCCCCCCAGGATGGGTGGCCAGTTACATTAGATAAATATCTGAGGAACACTCAGCTCGAAGAAGCATTAAATTAATGTGAGCTCTTCTCACCATTATTATCTGTGACAGGAGATAGGCAATCTTGACTTCAGGGAGCTATTAAAAAGAAGACAATGCCTAGCCCAGGATATTATTCTTATTAGGCCAAGGGGGCCCTAGGCCCCCCAGAACCCTGGGAAACTCCCTTGCAGCCCACTGCCCACCTTTAATGCCTTGCCACTTGATGAAGTTCTTAAATATGACAGCCTTTCTGGCCGCCCAATGACAACTGAGGCTTAGAACATGCACGCTGTAGCTTCAAAATTTAAGGAGCAAAGTGGGAAGCAGGCAGGAGTGGGGAGTAACCCCAAACATCCCAGGAGTCCTTCTAGGAACCCTGTGGGTAGCAGGGAGGAGTGATTGCTCCCCCTGAGGCCTTACTGAGGGGCTGAAAGGGTTAAGGCACAGGCTTGCTTGGGGCTGAGAAACACCCTAATTAGATTAGGCCCAATTCTGCTCACAGATCATCCATTTCCTGCCTCCTGCATGCACCCCCACCCCAGCTCCAGGCCGCAGCTTCCTGGGGCGCCTCCCGACCTGGGCGACTCCTTTTAGCTCCCCGAGGGGCCCCCTCCTGCACACCTGGGCCACTAAGGGGGCAGCAGCCAGACCAGGTGTTTTCCACAGAGTGGGGGTCTCCTGGCTTCTTCAGGGGACTGGGACCTATGGTGCATGCCCCACCCCAATCACAAGGTTGGACCTGGAGCTGTAGCCAAGGCTGGGTGGAAGGGGTAGGACCCTCCCCGTAAGACAGACAAGTGGAGGGGGGGTCCTTCAGGATGTCAGGGACTTTGGGGGGGGCCTCACCCACATCTAGGATGTCCAGTGTGAGCACATCAGAGCGGGCTGATCCCAGTCGGTTGGTGGCTTCGACCCAGATCTCATAGGGCGTGAATAGAGCCAGGTCCTTGGGGATGTGGCAGGAGTGTGGTCCCACTGTGTGGTACTCCTCACACGTGTTATCCTGCCCATACCACCTGCAGGGTTGGAGGGGTGCCAGAACACATGAGGCTGCTCCCCCTCTGAGCTCTCAGACCTCCCCGGGGCAGTCCCATAATGGGGACGGGATATGGGGCTTGGAGAGGGCAGGCTTGGCCAAGACCGCACTGCCAGGCTGGAATACACGTCCCTGATGGACGCCACCAACCTCAGCTTGTACTTGAGGGAGTAGTTGGTATGGAGGAAAGTCTCCCCATGGGCCCCCGGCGTCCAGCGGCAGGTCAGGTCCTTCATGTTCTTGGACCAGCAGCTGATGTTGAAGGGTTTCTCTGGGGGCACTGGGGAAGGGCACAGGGGGCTGAGGGTCTGGACTGATTGTGGACAGGTGGAGGCATTGCTGGCCACCAGTCAGGTCCCCACCTTGGCATGGAAGGAGGGTAGACAAGCCAATGATGACGTAACCTGAGTTCTCTTGAGGATGCTAAGTTGGGATTCGAGGCTCTCGGTCCCACCCCCAAAGCTATTTGTCCTCAACTTGTGTCAGTGTGCCCACTGTCCAGTCCCGTGCCAGAGGGGTCATGATTCATGCCCCCTTTCTAGAGAGGGATGCTGCTCCCAAAAGCCACCCCTGGGTGTCCTGGGGCCACTTACGGCCAACATAGAGGCAGGAGCCAGCCAGGATGCTGCCGTCGCGGGCATGGCACACGAGGTTGTCCCCTGACTGCTGCCTGGATCCGTTGAGGTTGGCCAGGGCAAGGGCCAGGGTGGAGGCGTTGAGCACACGCGAGAACTCAGGGGGCAGCCGGCGCCCGTTGAGGGTCCAGTAGAGGCCCTCGGCAGTGGCCCCAGGCAGATCCCCGTGCACTGAGCACGTGGCCTGCAGGGAGGAGCCAATGAGGAGCGTGGGGTCCTGGGGGCTGATCACAGCTGTGTCTGGGGTCAGAAAGGAGTGCTGTCAGGCCAAGGTTAAGCAGCCCTGAGCCCCCCACCATGCCAAGACCTCCAGGGCTGTTTATTATGGTTTTTCCATTTTACAGATAAGAAAATTGAGGCTCAAGTGACCGGTCCGAGATTGGTGGTGGTGACGCCAAGGCTTACTCCCAGGTCTGTTTGATTCCATCCAAGCCATGTTATCCCTGACTTGCTCAAGGCTCTCTGAGCAAGACTCAGGCATAAGTGCTTGTTCAGATCCAAGTCACTCCTGCTTTGCACATAGTTCTGACAATCACTACACTCTTCTTTTTCACTTATTTTATTTTTAATCATTAGAAATACAGCACAGGGGCCTCCCTCGTGGCGCAGCGGGTTGAGTGCCAAGCTGTGAAACATTCGCAGTCACTACAGCACAAGTTCAACCCCTAGCCAAGGAGGGGGCCCACATGGCACTGCAGACTTCTCCTGCCTCGCCAGCTGCTCCCCTCAGCAGTGTACTTCAGTCAGTCTGCCTGTTCTGTTCCCCACTCTGTCTCTGGTGAATCCTCTCACCCCCAAGCTTCTGTCCTGTACCTCAGGTCTTGTGTGCATAAATAAATAAATCTTAAAAAAAGAAGAGTATGAGTTCTCCCTGTGACACCCCAAAGGCTAGGTGTCTTTAAAGAGGTGCCCTGAGCCCTATTTGAATCCTGCTTAATTTATTGATGAAAGCACCAAAGCTTTAAGAGTTCAAGTCCCTGGCAATGAGGCAGCACTATTTAAATCCAGATTTATAACTTTCCAAGTTCCTTTCTGTGTTTCCCTGAGCTGAAGATGGCTGGGCAAGTTTTAGCATTCCAACTCCCATCCAAAGGTACTGGACATCATGGCATGGCCCTTTGACTCAGTTTCCCCAAACTGCAGAATGGAAGAGAAAGTCCTTGGAGCCATTATGAAGCTCAGGTCCGGAGAAGCGTCTTCCTAAATCAGGTTGTGTGTGATTTGGGTTGCAGACACTGGCTGATACCACTCCTCCTTCTTGTTGCTGGGGTAGCCCGGGGCTTAGAGTCTTAGAGAAACCTGTTTTACCCACAGGAAAATGGAGGCTCAGAGAGTGGATGACCAGTTCAAGTCCCTGACTTTTCTGAGTCTCAGTCTCCTCATCTGGGAAGTGGGTACATGGTATCAACCACATGGTTTTTTTGTTATTTTTTTTTTTTGCAAGGAGCAAAAGCATGGTCTTAAGGACAACTCTGTGGGAGCTTTAAGCCCAGGTGACTTGGGTTCAGAAGCCTGCAGCTTGCTGTGGAAGTTTGGCACACTTGAATTCTCTAAGCCTCTGGGAATGGACCTTTCCCTCCAAGAGCAGCTGTAATCCATTCATTCATTCACAAAGTATCTACAGTGTGCCAGGAGCTGGGGGTACAACAGTGACAGACATACAAACTTCCTTCTTACAGGCCATGAATGCAAGGGAGCAGAAGAAAAAGAATAAATAAATATGTAAGAGAATACATTTAGGAGAAAGTAAAGCCCTGGTCATTGATGGTGCCTCAATGGCCTGTCTTGGAGGTGGCCTTTGAGCTGAGACCTGAATAAAGAGAAAGTAGTTATGGCAATATAAAGGAGTGTCCAGGCAGTCGGGAGTTGCACGTGCAAAGGTCCTGGGGCAGAAGTGATAGGAACTGTTTGGAAGGTCAGCAGGGGCCTATCTCAGGGAGGCATTACGCCAGGCTTCTGAATAGGGTAGGGATTTGCATTTTAAAGGATCCCCAGGCAGCTGTAATAAGGTACTGTGGGGGGTGGGGAGGAGGGAGGAGTGCGGAGAGCGGAGAAAAGAAACCCAGCTTTGCTGAGATGGCAGCCAAGGACAGGGTGATCCTGGTCCCCTGGGAGCCCCCTAAATACCGCGGTTATCCTATGCTGGCCTTCACAGCCCCAAATGGGCGACGTGGGGTGAACACGGTTCCTGGGCCCAGCCCTGACAATTTTCCGGGGCAAACTTGGCCATGTCTTGCTGGAGCCTGGGATCATAGCTGCGTTTGGGGCTTGGCCCAGGGCTCGCCGGAGGTCTCAGCGTCCGTGCGAAGGAGCTGGCCAACGCTGAGGAGGCGGGGGCGGCCGGGGGCGGGGGGCCAGGGGGCCGCCCCGGAGGTCCCAGGCAGCCAGCCGCCCGCTAATTCGGAATTCCTTCGGCATGAACTCGGGCGTGCCAGCGTTTCTGCCCTGGCCCACCCACCGCTTCCTGCTTTGGCCCCCCCCTCACCCCCCAGCAGGGTGGGAGGCACAGCCAGGCTTGCCGGGACCCCAGGCCCACTCTCAGTCCTCCAGGGTGGTTCACTGCTTTTGCCCCCCACCCACTGTCACTGCCTGGTCAGGAAGGGGCTCTCTGGGGGGTCCTGGCTGGGGGGCACTGCCCCTCTGCCATAACTGCTTGGCCTGGGTTGGCGTGGCTTGCCTGCCAACAGCTGCAGCTGCCCTCCCAGGGCTGGGCGGGGGACAAGGCAAGAGGGCAAGGCCAGACGGGCCTGGACAGGCCAATCCCCCCATCCCAAGATCCAACAGGAAAGGTCAGAGGGAGGCTTTCTTCTTCCAGGATGTGGCTGCCAATTTCAGCCCGAGCACCTGGGCAATTGGCTGCCTCTGTCCAGTGCTCAGTTTTCTCTTCTATAAAATGGGAGAAAAATCCATCCGTCCTACCTGCTGGGGAGACCAGTCAGATAAGATTCCACTGTCCAGAGAGTTCAGCAGGCACAAGGCCTAAGAACTATTAGGGTCATGATCACCCATCTTGGGGGTCCTAGCCAGCTCAGCGCTCCCTCCAGGCCTCCCCAACAATCAGGAACAGGGCTAGGAACTGGGATGCACAGTCCAACCCAGGCAAAACAGCTGGGGACAGCCCACTGAGGTTGAGGGGACACGGGTGGTTTGGGGGTGTCTCCTAGAAGGCTCCCCAAAGCATATCTCTAGTCTTTACTTTTGGAGAGGCCCTCCACCCCCACCCCGTGCCTTCCTTGCAGAGCTGGGGCCTTTAAATTTTTTCCTTTCCCTTTTCCCCAGTCTGGAGCCACCACCGTTATTAAAAAGAACACCATGTGTTTTAAAAGGGAAAAGTGTGAGATCCTCTGCTAGCGAGGCAGGAGGGTGGCCTCCATCCCGGGGTTCCCATGGGGTTCCCGTCTCCCGTCTTGCTGGTACCTGCAGACACTTTACGACCCACCAGCCTGCTGCTCAGGTGCTAAGACACACCATAAGTAGAAACATATTGCAGAGGTGTGAGAATCTTTTATTTAATTTCTTCCCCCTAAAGGAAAAAGCACACGGACAACACCACCACCCCCTCCACCTTCCCCTGCTTCTCTAAGGGCTGAGAAACAAAGCCTGCCACTCACAATGGCACTTACAGGCATGCCACTGCCTGGCAGCGCATCAGGGACCCTCAGCGAGTCCCTGACAGTCCTTCACCTGCCCAAACACCTTGGACAAGATGGGCTTTCAGCAAGTGCCCCCGCCCCAGGAGATTCCTTGACAGTGCCCTTCCTGAGGAGCTCCTCAGGGAGCTGGCTACAGTTCTGTGCAGTGTGGGACAGCCTGGGGAGCTGTGTGTACCCACTCTGGGGGGGACCTGTGCCTGCATGGAGCTCGGGAGCTCCGTAGTGATCGTGAACGTCCAGGGCAGGCTTTGCCTGCGTGCGTGCCCCTGTGTTGCCTCCCCCATGGAATGAGTGTGAGACCATGAATGTGTGTGTGTCAGGGATGGAATGTGTATATGCGCGCCCCGATGGTGTGCGAATGTGCATCTGGGATGCAGTGTGCGCGCGTCTGAGGGCGAGGGTGACGGGCCACAAGCCAGTGTGAGTCTTTGTGTGTCTCTGGGTGTGTCCCAGAGCGGGTCTGGATGTAGAGACGGTGTCCTGGCGGGGGTGTGCATTGGGTGGGGGGCCTAGAGTGCCTGAGGCCAGGAGCTCCAGACAGGGTGGGGGGCTCAGCCAGCTCAACTGTGGGTTCCCAGAGGGGTCCCCACCCCCACCCCCGCTGGTGCCGGAGTTCGCAGGCTCCCGCTACCTCTCCCTCTCACCCACTGGCTCACAAAGATTTCTTTCGCTGAAGGCTCCCAGTACCGCACAGCCTGGCCCGGAACGCTTCCAAGAGCCGCCAGTGGTGGGGACTCCTCGGACCCCCGCGTGCGGGGTCCCGCAGGGGGAGGGCGGCGGCGCCGACCCGCGGAGAGGCGCGTCCCCGGGGACCCCGGGCCGCGCGCCAGGCGGCCAGAGCGGCCCCCTCCCGCCCCGCCTTCCTCGCGGGGCTCATCCCTCCACCCGGGGGGGCCCGCTTGGGGCCGGCACCCAGCGCGCCTACCGCGTGCGCCCCCGCCCGGGAGCGGTGCCCCGCGGTCTCCGTGATTTCGACTCCGCGGACGCTGTCGCGTGCGCCTGCCGCGTCCCAGTGTGCAGAGGGTCCCAGGCCGCGGCCCCCCGACACCCGGGGGCCCGAGCCGGGCGTCTTCGGCTGGGCGGCCCAGGTAAGAAGGCCTTGAGAGCGGAAGCCGGACCCTCGGACCGGAGGACTGCGGTGCCGTGCGCCCCGCAGGTGAGGGCGCCCCGAGGGCCGCGCCGGGGGCGCCTTCCTTTGTTCCCGGGCCGTCCAGGTGGCGCCCGCGCCCCCTCCCCCCATGGCTGCCCCCTGGGCGCACGCTCTCGGCCCAGGCGGGAAGGGGGGAGCGGGGCGCTGGGTACTCACAGGCTCCCGATCCGGCTCGCGGCGCCCCGAGGACGCAGAGTAGCAGTAGGGGCAGCAGTGGCGGCGGCCGCCGCGCGGATTGGGCGGCGGGGCCCGGGCGGCCGGCGGGCATGGGGCCGGCGCTGCCGGGGGCGCGCGGCGGGCGGCAGCAGCTGAGGCACAGGACGCGGGCCGGGCGCGGGAGGGCGCGGGCTGGGCAACCCGCACGTCGCTGGGCGCGGGCGTGGAGGCCGAAGCAAGTCTGAGCAGCCGAATTGACAAGGCGCTAATGCGCCGCTGGCCCCGCCCGGCCCCGCCCCCGGCCCGGCCCGGCCCCGGGGGGGCGGCAGGCCCCGCACCGGCCTCCCCGCTGCCCGCCTGCCTGCGGGCACCGCGCGCCCCACCCGTCCTGCCTCCGCCCCGCCGCACACCGCGCGCACCCTGTCCGGCGGCCGAGAACCAACCCCCTCAACCCTACGGGCCTGAGACTTCCCTCTCTAACTCTGCCCGCTACAGGATCCCCACCCCCAATCTGGGACCTGGCGCCCCCAATCCCTTTTTCATCCACTCGCCCAGTTCCCTGAACCCTGCTCCCAATCTGTGCCCCTTCAGTGTCCCCGGAGGCCCCCAACCCTAGCCAACTTCTCTCCCCCCATCCTCAGCTCCGGTTCCCAGCCCAGCTGGCCCTGCGCCCCCTGAGCGGTCCTGAGTCCCGCTTGCTTCCATCGTCAGTGCCCTTTTCCCCACAGGATCCTGAAAGTTGCCTCACTCCCCCCCATCCCATGCCCACATCGTCAGCGAGTCGCTGATCTCCGCCAGCGCCCCCTTCCACTCGACCAGCATCCCCTCCCTCTTCATCCCGCTTCTAGCTGGTCCTCCGCTAGCAACCTCAGCCTCAGGCTTTGCTGGAGGGGAAGACTAAGAAAAAGCTAGAAGGCATGGAGTTCCCAGCCCTCCCGGTGGCTCAGCTGTCGCCCTGGCCCAGGACAGGGCTAAAGTTCCTCGGGGGAGTACCAGCATGGGCATACCGATATAAATGGCCCCCTTGGGTGCGGAGACGAGTCCTGCGGGGCAGGAAGGATTCCCTGGAGGAGAGCGGTAAGGACTCGTTGACACCCCCCCACGGAAAAATCCGCTCAGCGGCCCGCGGGTGGGGTGCGCCACGCAGTGAGTAATCGTTCCGGCGGCCACCGCCCGCCGCCGACTCCAGGTAACCCGGCTGCCCCAGCAACGCGCAGTTTATCTTCCTTCTTTTTGCGCAGGGATTCTTCTCCACGTTATTATTTTTCATCAACGCCTGGGTTTTGGGACCTCTCCATGCCGGATCCTTACCCCCCTCCTCTTCATTCCCATTTGATACCGGCGCGCATGATAGAAGTGCTTCTAGCTTCCGAGGCTTCCGTGGAGAGAACGCCTGAAATGAGAGTTCCAGGGCCCTCTCCAGTCAGGTGGCTAGGGTCGCAGCCCCGCCCCTGGCCTGGAGCCGGAGATGAAGAGCTCTAACTCCCCCTTCCAGCGGTTTCTATAAAGGCCTGACCCTCCCCCATATCCTTCACCAGTCAAAGAGATAAAAGTGTTTGAGAGGGATTCAGGTATCCCCATATTGTTGTTCAAGGCTTCCCTCCACCCCTGCCACTCAGGTCCCCGACTCGGATGCCAGACTGTCAAAAAAACAGGATTGGAAAATGGAATCCTGGGGACACTGCCCACCCCTCCCACCAACCTGGACTTTGGGTGGGTTTGTGGGGAGGAAGTGGTGCTCTGCCATTATTGGAGTAAGCCAGGCCCTTGCCTCAGTTTCCTCCTTGGCACATTGACAACTCACAGCCAGTGTAAGGGTTTCTATGAGTAGATGCCATGCAGCAGAAGATACCACTACCAAAGTGCTTAACAGCTCCAGGCGCACATTCTTTAGGAGCAAAAGTGGTCCCAAGGCCTTAGTTTGTCACTTCAGGAAAATGGGGCCAGAGTCCCACCTGCCAGGTGGTTCACAGGGTTAAGTGGAAGTGATCATTATTGGCTGAAAGTGTGTTTCCAGGGTACATGCCGCCCCTCCCACATAAGCCCTGCCCAGCAATTTTTTAAAAAATATCTATCTATCTATCTATCTATCTATCTATCTATCTATCTATCTATCTATCTATCTATCTATTTATACTGGGGTACAGGCCAGAGGTGCAGGAGGTGAGAGGATTCACCAGAGACAGAGTGGGGTGCAGAATGGGCAGGTCAACTGAAATACACTGCTGAGGGGAACAGCGGGCCAGGCAGAAGAGGTCTGCTGCACCATGTGGGTCCCCTCCCCGGCAGGAGGCAGGATCGAACTCATGCTGCAGTGGCTGCAGTTTGCTTCATAGTATGTTGCTTAACCCATTGAGCCACCAGGGAGGCCCCAGCCCAGCAATTTTTGACTACCTACTCAGAGGACTTCAGGTTCCTGGAGCAAAATCTTTATACACCCCCTCCTCCAGCTCTTCCCTGATTTGGAGAGAAAAAAGGCTTCCGCATCTACCCAGGTGCTCAGGCCAGAGACCTGGAGACGCTCATGAAGCTCTTCTCTTCACTCATCCCCCACGTCCAATCCATCAGCAAATCCTGTTGGCTCTGATTCCAAGATACATCCCTTTTCTGAGATTTTGACCTCATCTTCTCACCCCACCGGGGTGCAGTCTTCACCATCTTCCTCTGGGATGCCACCTGGCCTCTGCCTGGGCTTCCCTGGTAATCCTCCTGCCCTCCTCTGCACAGCAGGCGGAAAGAGCTTTTAAAAGAAACGGAGCAGGTCTTATCTGCCCAGTTCTTCTCCTCCTCTTCTTTTTTTCCCCCTCACCCTTGCTCTCACTCTGCTCCAGGCTCTTCAGCTCCATGACCCCAAACACATCGACTTGCTACTGTGACTGGGTCTTGGCACACTTGCTGTTCCCACTGCAGGGATGTGGTTCCCGCAAATCCTCCCCCAGTTAGCACATTCTCTTCTTCAGGTCACAGGTCAAGTATCAGCTTCTCAGAACACAACTTCCCCACCCCCACTCCCCTTCTCTGCCCCACTCTTTCCAGACATTCTCCATCCCTTTACCCATTTCAGTTGCCTTCATACTACAGCTCTTGGAACATCGAACATTGTCTTTCTTAGGCCAGACTCCCTAAGAGCCGTTAGGACCTTATACTGGGCCCAGTGAGTGCAGGACAGCTTCTAAATTGAAAGGATATTTCTCAGTTCTTCCAAGTAGCAAGAAAATTCAGTTCCAGTGACTCCTGCTGCCTGGGGTCCCAGCCAGGTCCATAGCCATGATTTGCAGTGTAGTCTAAGCATGTAGCCACCCTCATCTGCTCCTTATCCACGGAAGGGTATGGATAGCTTCAGTCCAGGTCTGCAGCATGCCGTGCCCTCTGCCCTCTGGGTAACCTTTTGCCCCATCCTTTTGACTAAGAAAAGATATTTAAATCCTAGGTACCCCCTGACATGTCCTTGGTACCCCCAGTAGCTTAACCCCGTCTGGTCCACCACACTGCCTCGGTGCAGGAAGGGAAACAAGCACTGGTAGAATCCTGGCAAATATTGACCCAAGTCCTTGAGGTGGCTGGGAATGTTCTTGGGGACAATTGGAGGGCCCCACCTAGGCTGGGGGAGGGCACCTCCTTAGTCCTTAGTCCTCTCTCTGGGCCTCTGGTGAGATGTCAGATTAGGTTGGGGAGACAAGCCCCAGCTCTTCTGATAAATACAAGGCAATGAGGGTCACCGGGGAGAAGGAAGTGGTGACACCTTCAGGGTCCCATAGGGACTCAGAGCCAGTGGGGTGCAGTTAGGGGGGAACAGAGCTGCCTCTCCCAAGCAGAGAGCTGGTATTCAGGGCTGCTCAATGGGGGTGGGGGGATGAGAGGGGAGGACTAGCTGTCTGTTGTTCCAGCTGAGTGTTCCCAGAAAAAGGGGGTGCCTTAAGGGTCTGGACCTGGATTTGATGTTGGGATAGCAGAACCCAGGTTTAGGACCTGTGTGTATGGGAGGTGGGGCCTATGTATGCCTTCATCATTTCTGAGGGAGGGGGACTGAGGCTTGGGAGTAGGGATGCCTGGGTCAGCATCTTTGTGTGCTCGGTACTTCAGAAGTTCAAATTCTGTGACATTGGGGGGCGAGGGTCTCAGGAAAGTGAAATTGCTAAGATCGGGTCAAGACCAGTGCCCACCGGCCATAAAGGGCTGGGTTTACAGCCCTTCTGTGCCTCGGAGCTCCTCGGATGTCCGAGTTCTAGGAGGTCTTTGTAGGGGACATCCGTGTCCCTTTCCTTCTCCCCACCCCCCCCCCCAACTGTCAGCCGCTAGGCGCCATCGTGCCTGCCTTCTTCCCAGCCAGTACCCGGCTTGGGGGTGGGGGTCAGCGGGGTCGTGGTGAGGGCGGCAAGGGACAAAGGGCGCTTGTCCGATGCCCGCCCTGACCTCGGTCGCTGCTTCCCGGACGCCTGGCCCGCGGCTGATTCACGCCCAAGCCGGCAGCAGCCCTCTCACCCCACCCCCCCAACAGTCTGCCGCCCCCGGCCGGGCGCCCCGGGGGGTAGGAAGTGGGGGGGGCGCGAGGGGCGGCGCCGAGTCAACTTTCCCTCTTAAGCCCCGAAGGAATGTCGGCGGATTTCCTGAAACCCGACCCTGGCCGCCCGCCGGCCCGCCTGCCCCTCACCTGGACCTGCTCCCTAGGGACCGGAGGGAGGAGCGCGGGGGCTCACCTGGGGGGCCTAGGTCGAGTCCTCCTTCCGCTCTCGCTCTCAGCTGCCTCGTGGAGCGGAAGGGGGGGGGCGGTCATTAAACTCACTCTTTCCTGGAGACCTTGGGGGATTCCCAAGCCCCAGCCTCAGTTTCCCCTTCTGCAATCGGGCAAGGGTGTCCTTCCTCGTGCGTCTTTAGAGACTCCTTTATGCCCAACGCCTCCCACCCCCACTCCTGCCTTGGCACGATTTTGCCTACTTCTCTGCTTCTCTCACTGGACACCTGGGCAGACCCCTTGTGCCACCCCGTGCCTCAAGTTCCTTATCCGTAAGTTGGACTAAGCTACTAGTTCTTCCTTATAGTGTAGTTGCAAAGAAATACTTGGGAAGCGTTTTGTTTGTAGTGAAGGAAGGACATTAATTGTGTAGGGCTTAAGCGTGCGGGGCTCTGGAATTGACATGTGTGGGCTTGAATCCTGGCTCTGAGGAGGGGTCCTGGAGCCTAGGTTTCCCATCTGTTACCCGGGAGACAGTCTGGTCATCTACCAGTCTGGTCATCACCGATGGCTGTTACCTCAGACGTGGGTCTGGAGCACAGTTGGAGAGACGCGGGGTCCCTAGCTTGCGCGCCAACCGCGGGCTGGAGGCCCTCGCCTCTAGGTCGCCGCGGCCTAGCATTGGAGGGGCGGGGCGGGGCGGGGGAGGGGCCGCGCCGGGATCCAGATGTTCAGGGTCCGCCAGGCACAGCCGCGCCTGATTAAGCCACGTGGGGGCCGGCCGAGGCCGCGGAGATGAAAGCGCGGCGGCTGGCCGGGGGAGGGGGCCCGCCAACGACCCCCCCCCAGCTCCTTCCTTCTCCGCCGGAACCTGCGGCGCCCTCTGACCCACTGACCCAGCTAGGCTGCTACCCGTCTGCGGGGGCGGAGCATCGATGGAAGATGCGCCTACGGCCGCAGCGCGGCCAGCGCAGGCACCTGCGGGAGGGCCGTCGGTCAGAGGGAGTTATCGTTGAGGGGACCGGCTTAGAGGGTAGCCTCCATTCTGAAACTTGACGTAGGGAGAGCTTGGGGCCCTCCTAATCGGAGATTCTTACGGTTGCAATATGTCACCTTGGAAGATGACACAGAGGGTGGAAAAGTTCCTGCTTTCCCACGAGAATTAGAAATTTTAGCAGCACCCCTTACCCCATACCGCACCTCTGTGTCTCTTCTCACTCAGCCTAGGCCGAAGGGCCAGTTTGGGGCCGGAACCAGATCTGCCTGGTCTATGGCTAAGTTTCTGAGGGAGTGGAGACAGCCGGGGGAGGGAGCTCCCCAGGGACTTAGAGAGCTTCTTCGTAAAGAAGCAAAGTGCTGTGTTACGGCACCTCTGGCTTGGGTATTAAAGGTGATGGTACTACAGCTATTCCCAAGGCCTTTGCTAACCCCAGTCCGGCCAACCCCACCACCCATCCTGCTCCACCGCCCTCTCCCCTGCCCTTTCAAGGAGTTCCTCGTCTCAGAGCCCTCGCTGGTTCTTTTGCCTCCCCTCAAGGCCAGCTAGTGCTCCACCTTCTGGGTTGGTGGGCTTCCCTGATTACCCCTAGCCAATAGACCTCCTCCCTCCCGTCTCATCCATTTGTTTTCTATGGGTCGCTTCGGTTGGCTGAGATCCCCAGTCCTTGAATACCCAGGGAGGTGTCCTGGCATTCCTGAGATGGGACAAACAGCGGGGCCGCGAGCCACCTGCCCCTCCCGCCGGTACACCGACAGTGCCGCAGCGCCGCTCCCCCGCCCTTTCTCCGCATCCCCCGCCCCCCCTTCCCAGGCTGCCTCGCTCGGGTGACGTCAGCGACCCGGTCCCCGCCGCCGCCACCACCGCCGCCGCCGCCGTCGCATCCTCAGCGCCTGCCAGGAGCCGGCGTCCCCGCGCCCCTTGCGCCCGGCCCGGCCATGGCTTCGGTGGCGCTGCTACCTCTGCTTCTGCTTCTGCTGCAGCCTCCGCTCGCCACCCCCGCGCCACCCATCCGGGACCCCTTCGCCCCACAGCTCGGGGACACGCAGAGCTGCCAGCAGCGGTGCCGCGACCGCTATTCTGGTCCGCAGCCCCAGCAGGTGATGCGCGCGCGGCGCCACGGAGAACCAGCCAGCTCTCGGATGCGGAGAACTAGAGCCAGGCGCTCCTTGGAGGGGAAAGGGGTCGGAAATGGGGAGGGTCTGTCCAAGAGACGTGGGTCTCTTCCGCAGGGGGGAACGGTGTACCTTCGACGAGAATGGATGCGTTCCTCCCGAGAGGGAGGGGCAGAGCTCCTTCCATGGGGGGAGGGCTTGGACCTTCGGGGCCCTCGGATGAATGCGGGATTGGGAGAGTCCGTTCAAGAGTGAGGTGGGGCGGGGGCTGAGGCTCCTGATGCCTCCCTTGGGCTCAATCCACACGCTGCTGCTCAAGGGCTCTCCGCAGCACCCAACCCCCACCTCGGGCCTGACAGTCCCCTCCTCCACCTAAGCGGCTTCCACATCCTTCTCCCTACACCCCCAGGGCTCTGAGCCCCATTTACATCATCACTCCCTCCTGGCCACATCCCAATTTTCCCAGGCTTAAACGATGGCAAAACCTCTAAGCCCCAGTCCTTTCTCAGGCCTGAGAATCCCCTTTAACGTCCCCACTTATCTCTAAGGGTGGGGGCATTTCAACTATCTTCCCCAATTTTTCAATCATTGTCCATCCCTCTTCTCAAACCTCCGCCCCCCCCTTCCCTTGTACTCCTCAGAGCTAACAGCTTCCACTCACTAATATTCTGAGCCAGCGTCCACCTTCCCAATCTCCCTGGATTTGGAGGGGGGAACCATATCTTCTGTCTTCTACCTGAGTCCTTCCAAGGAACTCCCCCATCCTACCTCCTGGCTTGAACCATGACCAACCTCCCTCATAGCTTGGGCCCCCTACCCCCCTTCTCCTGGCCTGAGCCCAGTGTCCCCTCCCACCCCAGGCGGAGTTTGAGAGCCAGTTGGAGGACACCACAGAGTCCCCACAGAAGAAGTATGACAGGGCCGTCATGATCAGTGCCTGTGAGCGTGGCTGCCGCCTCTTCTCCATCTGCCGCTTTGTGGCCAGGAGCTCCAAGCCCAACGCCACCCAGGCTGAGTGTGAAGCAGGTAAGAGCTGGCTGACGGGCCAGGCCAGTGTGGGGGCGGTGGCTAAGAGGGGCCTCCCAGTCACCCCCTCTTGCCCCCGCAGCCTGTGTGGAGGCCTACGTGAAGGAGACGGAGCAGCATGCTTGCAGTGAGGGCTGCTGGAGCCAAAACCCAGAGCCTGAGCCTGAGGAGCCTCAACCTGAGCAGAAGGTGGGAACCCTCTCGTCTGTGGCCCCAGTCTTTGACCCTCCCCCTCCCCTTGCCCCCCAACCTGCACTGACATCCTGAGTCTTTCAGGTTCTTCATTCTATCCTGGGTCTACTGGGGTCCCAGTTTAAAGCCATGTCACATCACAAACTCAATGGTGATTACCGTGACACCCCCCCAACCCTGCCACTTGCAAGGGGTCAGTGGCACAAAACAGTCACCGTTTATCAAGTGTTTGTCCCTGTCCAGGCCTCATTTCAGCCAGGCTCAGCTAGTACCCCCAGAGGTACTTTGGACACCCATTTGGTGCCCATGTAGCATCTACATAAGGTCACACAGGTCTGTGCAGAGGTGGCATTTAAAGCCACTGGACTTGTGACCACCTGTCTCCTAACTCTTCTTCAGTATCACCAGAAGCTGCCTTTATTGAGCACCTACTGCATACCAGTTGCTAGTCTAAACACTTTCATTGTCATGGAATGGAGCAAGTGTCAGATTGAGGTTCAGAGAGGAGCAGACTCCCATATGTACGCGCGCACACACACACACACACACACTGTCCCCACCCCCCAGTTGAAAGAGCGACTGCTAACCTCACATGTCCCATGAGTGGTTTAGGCAATGCTACAACAGGGTAAACCAAGGCACAGAAAATCATCACAGCCATAGACCGACCGGCTGAGATTTCCCAGAAAGCCCTCTGCCCAGAAAGCCTTCACCCGTTTCCTCCCTTCTACAGGCTTTCACTGTTCATAGAAGACTGCGTGGCAGTCCCCTCTTATTCCTAGTTCTTTCTCAACATCAAAATAAGAATAATCACGATGGTGAAATATTTAATAGCAGCTATTACATATTAGGCACTTAGGGGTGCTATTACCTAGTTAAAATTTCATAGCATCCTCACAAGGGAAGAGAATCATCCCTTGTGATGATGAGCCAGAGGGCTCAGGGCAAGTCAAATGCAGTGCAGAGGTCTGTGTTCATTCTGTGAAGTCCTAGTGCCTCAAAACCAGTTGGGGAATCCATTCAGAAGGTCTCCCAGCTTGCTTCTCGTTGGCTAATGCCCTACTTTGGTGACATTTCTGTGCCCTTGGCAGAGAAAGGTCCTGGAAGCTCCAAGTGGGGCTGTCTCGCTCCTGGACTTGTTTTCCACCCTCTGCAATGACCTTGTCAACTCGGCCCAGGGCTTCGTCTCCTCCACCTGGACATACTACCTGCAGACTGACAATGGGAAGGTGGTGGTGTTCCAGGTGAGGAGTATGGCATGGGTCATCCCGGGGTGAGAAGGTGGGATGCATTGGTTCATGGCTCATGGGATGCAAAGTCCATGGGTGAGAGAGCTTCAGGTATAGCTGGATCCAGACCCCAGTGTCTCAATCCACTTTTTGACTGCTTCCCTCTATGATGGCCTCATTCCCAAGAAAACGCTAAGAGCAGGATGGATGCTTTAGGCTCTAGATTACAACCTTGCTGGAGATTTATCTTGGCTGGGATTTGCTGTGGTTGACTTAGCTGGGGCATGTGACCACCTCTCAGGCTGGAAGATGGAAATGAGAAATTCCCTGCCCACATGGCAAGAAATAACATCCCTCTTGTTACCACAGGAGGGTGTCTTCCATACATCCAGTGGTCCAGGTGCCAGCTGGGACTGTGTAGCCCACACTGGACATAGAGATGCCGCCCAGGGCCAAGGTGGTGCCTTTATTTTTTTTTTAAAGGATTTTATTTATTTATGCATACAAGGGCTGGGGTACAGGCCAGAGGCATGGGGGTGAGAGGATTCACCAGAGACAGCGGGGAACAGAACAGGTAGATGGACTGAAATACACTGCTGAGAGGAGCAGCAGGCGAGGCAGGAGAGGTCTGCTGTGACATGTGGGTTCCCTCCCTGGCTGGGGATCGAACTTGTACTGCAGCGCCTGTGGACGCCCCACAGTGTGGCGCTGAACCCCGTGCACCACCAGGGAAGCCCAAGGTGATGCCTTTTTTAAGGGCTCTTTGTGTTGTCTTGTTCTGGCCCAGACCCAGCCTGTGGTAGAGACCCTGGGGCGTGAGGGGGCCCGTCTGCAACGAGTCGAGGTGACCTGGCGGGGATCCCACCCTGAAGCTTTGGAGGTGCATGTTGGTAAGGCCCACGCCCAGACCAGTGTTCTTTCACAGTGGCCCCACTGTCACAAGGAGTCCTCCTCGCAAACAACCTTCAAGAACTGAGCCTTCCACCTCAGTGTTCCACAGACCATCTCCATGGTTCCATGGCCCAACTCCAGGGTTCTATGCTCCATCTCTTGGGGCCCCACAGTATTTCTCCTAAAGCTTGATCTCTGTTCTAAGACCATCCCGCATTGCATCCTGATCTCCTTTCTCCTCATCATGGTGACTGCGGTCTCTTAATGAAGGTGACTGAAAGGTATTCTGCCTCTCAGACCCCGTAGGCCCCTTGGACAAGGTGAGGAAAGCCAAGATCCGAGTAAAGACCAGCAGCAAAGCCAAGGTGGAGTCGGATGAATTGCAGGACAACGACTTCCTCAGCTGCATGTCTCGGTGTGTGGTGGGACCCCGGGGAGGGTTGGCGGCGAAAGGCTCCCTGATCCACTCGGATCAGGATGGCTGAGTGTGCCTGTGGGGTGGTGCAGGCGTTCTGGGCTTCCTCGCTGGATCCTGGCCTGCTGCCTCTTCCTCTCGGTGCTGGTGATGCTGTGGCTGAGCTGCTCTACCCTGGTGACCGCGCCGGGCCAGCACCTCAAATTCCAGGTGAGGGGGGCCAGCACTTCAAGTTGTGGGTGGGTGGGGATAATATCCAAATGTCTAGGTGGGCAGGACCGGTGAGTGGGGCCAGTTCCTCACGTTCTGGGTAGGTAGGGGAGCGGGCAGGAGAGGGTCTTCCTGGTTCTGAATGGGCCTGCCCCTTCCCCATGGAGGCAGGGACCCCTGATTTGCTGGACAAGTTTCTTTACTCCTTTAAGAAATGGGGGTAAGGACCTCAGGGTGACCTGAGGTCAAGGATGGGAAGGAGCCTTGCCAGGATGGGCCTCAGTAGCCCCTCTTCTTCCTCCCCCTGCAGCCCCTGACCTTGGAGCAGCACAAGGGTTTCATGGTAGAGCCTGACTGGCCCTTATACCCTCCCCCATCGCACTCCTTTGGGGACAGTCCCCCATCCTACAAGTTGAAACTGGACTTGACCAAGCTCTAGGTCTCCATCTGCCCCCCAGAGCGTCTAAGTGTGCGGTTCCTTGGGTCTTGCTTCCCTGCACCCTGGAGATGAGGCCAGGGTGGGACCTTCCCAGGGTTCCTTCTCACCCCAAACCTTTTCTCCCCAGCCCTACTCCTCACCCCTTGGTTCTGGGTTAGCCATGCCCCTGCTGGGGGGTGGGGAGTGGAATCTGACCTTGGTTTCTCCCCATCCCTTTTTCCCCAGAGCGTGATACTTTCTGTCTTTGTGGTGTAGCTTCTTGAGTATTTGAACCCCAGTTCTATGCTGCCTTATTCCTCCCTCTTCTCTTCCCTCTCTGGGGGGGCTGAGGCCACTGAGAAGCCACCTTTTCCAGGGGCTCCCTGTTTCTCCCACCCCACCTCTGGAGATCCAGCCCTGAGACATGAACCTTGCCACATGCTGGGGGGCAGCTGGTGTTGGGGGTGCAGCATGGGGGTTGGGGAGGAATAAACCATGTATATAAAGATACCTTGGACTGAGCCTACTTTGTCTGTTTGTCTGTCTGCTCTTAAGTGTTTTCTGAACATGGCTTATGACCTGTGCCCACCACACTCTTTTGAGAAAGGGGAAACTTGAGCTCCCCGTGGCTCTAGGTTGCTACCTGGAAAGACTCTGTTGCCCGGCTCAGGTCATACTCCTGACTGGGAGTGTCCCCGGAAAAGTGACGATGCTACCCGGCCTGGTCGGTCAGCAGTAGCCTTCCTAGGTCCCAGCCGCCCCTCTCCCCACCCGATGACATGGACAGACGGCATCCTGAAGAGGTCATTGTTAATTCTTTGACCACCTGGCTTCCAACCTCCTGGGACGACTGCTCTGTTCTGACAACAGAAGCTCCTGGTTGGTGGACAGTCGGTTTCCAGGGGCTGATGGATGGGTGATGGGTGGGGGAAGGTGAGTCAGGGAGTTGTGTGGGGCTGGATAGGGTCCTTCTACTTATCTCCCAATGGTACCTCATGGTAGGTGGTCTCCACGGCCTGCTGCCTTCTGACAGAGTCATTCTCTCAGGGGCACCCATCAGTGGAGGGAAGAGAAGCATCTCCCACCCAAGGCAACAGATTCCCCAGAAGGCCCTTGCTTGCCCGGGTGTGGTAACAGCTCCCTGCAATGGTGGGAACATGGCGCCTCTCCAGTCACGTGGTGCTTTGCCGAGTAGTTGGTGCTACCAAAGAACTGATTCGTGTTTTATTTATTACTTTTTTAAAGATTTATTTATTTATGCATACAAGAGTGGGGTACAGGCCAGAGATATGGGGTGTGAGAGGATACACAAGAGACAGAGTGGGGAACAGCACAGGCAGACTGACTGAAACACACTGCTGAGGGGAGCAGCGGGTGAGGCAGGAGAGGGCTGCTGCGCCAAGTGGGTCACCGCCCCGGTGGTGGCAGGGATCGAACTTGTAGCTGCAGTGGCTGCATTGGCTTCCTAGAGCGTTGCTTAACCCATTGCACCGCCAGGAAGGCCCCTAAAAATTTATTTTATTTAAAGATTTATTTATGCATACAAGAGCTGGGGTGTAGGTCAGAGGTGCGTGGGTGAGAGGATTCACCAGAGACAGAGTGGGGAGCAGAACAGGCAGAACTGCTGAGGGGAGCAGTTGGCTTGACAGGAGAAGTTAACTCCCTGCTGCAGTGGCTGGTGACAGCTTGATAGCGCTGAGATATAACCCCTGTGCCACCGGGAAGGCCCCCAGTCTCGTTTTATTTTGTTTAAATTGGTGTACGTTTAGGTTTTTCCTTTTATTTTTATTATAGTAAAATACATTTATATAACCTAAAATTTGCTATTTTCATCAGATTTTGAGTGTGCAACGAACACCCATAACATTGTGCAACCATCACCACTATAAGCTTAAATGGTGCCATGACAGCTCAGCCTAGCTCACGGGGGCCGCCAGGGCACCCTCCCTTGACCCTAACCTTCCCCAGTCCTATCCTGTCCTCGTTCCACTCGGTCTATCAACACAGTCTGTCCCTCTACTTCCAACCCACACACTTCTCTTTATCTCCATGGCAACCATCAAGGTCCAAGCTGCCACTACCTCTCACACTATAACTGTGTTCAAGAACAACGCCATCTCCTCTCAGGGCTCCTTGTGTTTCCTCAACCACCTGTCAGCTTCATGCAGTGACTGGAAGGCTGTCAGAATAAAGGTTTGTTTTTTTTTTTATCCAAGAGAATAGTTTTATTAAAAAGAGAGAGCAGAGTAAAGGACACTTACACAGCCATAAGCGGGCAGAAAGAACTGATTTTTTTTTTAAAGATTTATTTATCTACGCATACAAGAGCTGTGGTACCAGCTAGAGATGTGGGAGGTGAGAGGATTCACCAGAGACAGAGTGGGGAGCAAAACAGGCAGCGGGCCAGGCAGGAGAGGTCTGCTGCACCATGCGGGTCCCCTCCCCACCTGGCGGCAGGGATTGAACTCGTGCTGTAGTGACCACGGTCTGCTTCATAGTGCGTTGCCCAACCCGCTGGGCCACCAGGGAGGCCCAAAAGGGCTGATCTTTTTTTTTTTTTAAAGATTTATTTATTTATGCATACAAGCACTGGGGTACAGGCCAGAGGTGTGGGGGGGTGAGAAGATTCACCACAGACAGAGCGGGGAGCAGAACAGGCAGATCAAGGAAAGTACACTGCTGAGGGGAGCAGCGGGCACAGCAGGAGAGGTCTGCTGCACCATGTGCCCCCGCCTGGCCAGCAGCAGGGATCGAACTCGTGCTGCAGTGGCTGCGGTTTGCTTCATAGTGCGTTGCTTAACCCACTGCGCCACCAGGGAGGCCCCCAAAAGGGCTGATCTTAATGACTCTAAAAGCAAGCGACTGGTTTGCTAAAAGAGAGGACTGCGTAGTCACAGGCAGGCAGGCTTGGGAGCAGAGTTGCCTCTGCTGCTTTGCAAAGGGAGGAGGCTGAAGAGAAGCACCTGCATAATCACAAGTGGGCTCCTCCTCCTCCTCCCCATTCCTTCTCTGCCCCCTCCCTCCCTCCTCCTCCTCCTCCCCATCTCTTCTTTTTGTATAGAAGAACTGGGGTGCAGTTCAGAGGTGGGGGGGAGTGAAAGGATTCATCAGAGACAGAGTGGGGAATAGAACAGGCAGATCTACTGAAATCCACTGCTGAGGGGAGCAGCGGGTGGGACAGGAGAGGTCTGCTGCGCCATGCAGGTCAGCTCCCTGGCCAGAGACTGAACTCTGGCTGCAGCAGTGATAGCGATGAGACTTAACTCCTAGGCCACCAGGGAGGCTCAGAATGAAGCTTTCTGACCTCAGCTACCACCCTGTTCCTGGGTGCACCGCTGCCACAAGGAGCCTAGACAGCCACATGCACCAGCATAGCCCCTCATACGCCTCCAACCCCTTCCGCAGAGGCTGGGCCTCTCCTTCACTCTGAGCCAGTCACACAGATTTTCTCTGGATTCCTCGAATCCACCTACTCCTTCCAGTGCCAGGGCCTTTGACTCGGAGCCTGCTTCGCCTAGTTCTTTTCTCCAAGGACCACTCCTCTGGTGAAAATCTCCCAGCCTCCCAGACTGGCTGGCATCCCCTGTTACATCCACATATAGCTCCTTATCCATTTCCCCTGCCTTTAGCACTTTTAGTTGATTAAGAATTTGTTTTAGGGCCTCCCTGGTGGCGCAGTGGGTTAAGCAACGCACTATGAAGCAAACCGCAGCCACTGCAGCATGAGTTCGATCCCTGTTGCCAGCCAGGCGGGGGACCCACATGGCACAGCAGACCTCTCCTGCTGTGCCCGCTGCTCCCCTCAGCAGTGTACTTCTGTTGATCTGCCTGTTCTGCTCCCCACTCTCTGTGGTGAATCCTCTCACCTCCCACGCCTCTGGCCTGTACCCCAGTGCTTGTATGCATAAATAAATGAATCTTTAAAAAAAAAAAAAAGAATTTGTTTTAATATTGGCATCACATAATACTGTAAATTCCACGAAGACAGCTCCCCAGGGCCTCATATGTGACCTGGCATGGAGTAGTTATCAGTAATTATTTTTGCTTGGATGTCTCTCCATCTTTTTGGTAAAGATTTATTTATTTATGCATACAAGTACTGGGGTACAGGCAGTGAGCGGACTCGCCAGAGACAGAGTGGGGAACAGAACAGGCAGACTGACTGAAACACACTGCTGAGGGGAGCCTGCCGCACCATGTGGGTCACCTCCCCAGCCGTGGGAGGGATCGAACTCGTGCTGCAGTGGCTGCGGTTTGCTTCATAGTGCGGAGCTTAACACACTGCGCCACCAGGGAGGCCTTAGATGTCTCTCCATTTCCCTCTCTGATCCCAGAAGCAGCCTCACTCTGTCATGAGGTCAGATGATGTCCTCCCCTGCTGGCCCCAAGACTCCCTGTTGCTCTGTGACACAACCTAAATTCCCCTGCTTACCTCATAAAGGCTTTCAATCTGCATCCCATGGCAAACACCTATCTGGCACGCTTCCCACCTTTTGGTCTCTGGAAAAAATGGATTCCATCCTTACTGTTTCTTGTAATGACCTCCATGGTCCAGCCTTGGATGGCACCTTTGCTACTGGGATCCTTTTGTTCAGAATGCCATCATGCACTGGTAGAATCTACTGGCTATCTGGCATCCTTCTCTTCCTTCCTTCTCTTCCTTCCAAAAAGAACTCTGGGAATAGCAAAACACAAGTCCCCTCAGGTATTTGTGGGATTTACTAGGAGAGACATTCCCTGTTCAGTTGGGGTTGCTGAGCAGGGAGAATGTCAGTCAAAAGCTGTCAAGAACATTTGTCTTCATAGTGACAGAGCCTGCCAGAGGGATCAAGAGAAGCTGTATCTTTTTGCCATTACTGAATGTCCTGGATCAAGCTGTGCCTGAAGCCATCCTTGCCCCTTGATTTAGGGCTTAAGTCAGATTGTTTTTGTCTTCATGCAACTAAAAAGTTGTGACTGATCCCTGTATCTTTATTCTTTCTCCTCCTTCTACAAACTTAGCCCTGAGGACAGAGTGTTTTGCTTGCTTTTACTGTTGGTCTAGCCTAGTGCATTATTCTTTATTTTTTAAAAATTTATTTAATACAGGGCCCGCCCTGGTGGCGCAGTGGGTTAAGCAGCGCACTATGAGGCAAACCGCAGCCACTGCAGCACGAGTTCGATCCCTGCCGCCGGCCAGGGGGGAGACCCACATGGCGAGGCAGACCTCTCCTGCTGTGCCCGCTGCTCCCCTCAGCAGTGTGTTTCTGTCAATCTGCCTGTTCTGCATCCTGCTCTGTCTGGTGGATTCTCTCACCACCCCCACACCTCTGGCCTGTACTCCAGTGCTTGTATGCATAAATAAATAAATCTTTAAAAAAATTTATTTAATACATATTTCTTGAAGGCAGGGGTTGAACCCATAGTGGATACCCCTGCCTCATAAATATGTAATGACTAACACCAGGCAGTGGTGGTAGCAACTGTGAGCTCTGCGTGTATGCAGAGGTGGGAGAGGACTCCCACCCCGACAGGTGGTGAATGATGGTTGCCTGGAAGAGTTGGCAGCTAATTGGGGCTTGAGGGATGAGTAGAATCTGGGAAGAAGGGAGGATATCCCAGGTATGTGTGTGTGTGTGTGTGTGTGTTGGAAGTTTGGTCTCTTCTGCTCCTTCTGAACCCTCAGGAGAAAAAGGGGCCCTCTGCCTATTTTTTTTTAAGATTTATTTATGCATACAAGAGCTGGGGTACAGGCCAGAGGCATGGGAGGTGAAAGGATCCACCAGAGACAGAGCGGGGAGCAGAACAGGGGGATCTACTGAAACACACTGCTGAGGGGAGCAGTGGGTGAGGCAGGAGAGGTCTGCTGTGCCATGTGTGTCCCCTCCCTGGCCGAGGATTGAACTCGGCTGCTGTGCAGTGGATGCTTCACAGTGTGATGCGCAACCCGCTGTGCCACCAGGGAGGCCCGGCCCTCTGCCTTTGTCTGGGACAATTTCTAGGGGCAGAGGCCAGCAGGGGTGACCTTACAGATGAAACTTGGACTCGACACAGGTCTCTGAGATTCAGTTTCCTCTTTGGCTCCACCTTTCACCCCCAACTTTCAAAGCTTCTGAGCAATTTCCCCCTCTTCCCTTTCTCCTCCTTCCATGGTGTCTGATACAGACCTAGTGGAGAGTAGGTGGGTGTGTGGCGTCATGGCAACAGGCAGCAGTGCCCATGTGTCCGAGTATTATAAGGTTGTCCTGGAAACCAGTGGTGCTGGTTCCCTGGCAACAGGCCTGAGTTCTGGACCCAGGGTCAGTTATCTACTGGGAAAAACTGAGAGAGTTTTTCTGGCTGTCCCCCATAAATACTAGGACAAGGACTCGTGTTCTTACCATCTGGTGGGGTGAACATTCAGGCCAGGCCCCAACTGGGATTGCCCAGGTCCCTGTTCAGGGGCAAGCATGAGCCCAAACAGAGAGATGAAGCCTCCAGGGGTCCTGTATCACATGATGCTGTCCATTGCCCCTTCACATCCAGCCCCACCTGGCTAATGCAGCTCCTCAAGATCTCCCCACAGGCTGTTCCCTCTGTCTGGAAGACTGTTTTTCCTAGCCAATTCTACCTCACTGACCTCCTGACCTTAGTCTGGCCCCCCTAAGTCACTATGTCCCAAATCAAGTCTCTATCATGTTGACAATTAAGTTATTACTTCTTTGCTTGTGTGATGATTGGTTTAATAAATGTTCCCTCTACCAGATGCGACGCCAGCAGCCTCGGTCACAGCTGTGTCCCACACACTGCGGAGGCTGCTATGAATACATCTTTGTCAACACCCTCCCTTCTCACTCCAAGACTTGCCCAAGTCACTCTAGCCAGTGTGGTCTCCTTTCTGTCCCTCCAACTCTTTCTTGTCCCTAGGCTGGACCCTAAACATTATTTCCACCTGGAATGTTCCAGAATATTCTGGCCCTTTCCATGATGCTCTGGAGTGTTCTGAAACATTCTAGAACATTCTGGCCCCTGTTCTTTATGAAGCTGGGACATTACTTCTTCAAAGGGGCTGCTCTTCCTGACCTCTCCCTCAGTCACTCTGAACCCATTGCCTTTGTGGCAATATCACTATCTGATAAGATCTCAGTCACTGATCTGCTTTTGTCTGTCTCTCCTGTTGGAATATACACTGCAGAATATTCTAGAACAGAAGGGGCAGGAATCCTGTCTGGTGTGCCTATAGTTTAATCCTCACTACCTGTCATATAACACGTCATAAAATGTGCATGCTGATTGGATAGAAGGAGCAGCAATGAGCACAGGAGGTGTTGAGTTCTGGGCATGACACTTCTGATACTGTCCTGCTGGGGTCTGTGGCCAGTTTCTGTCTGGAGGTGTAATTTACAAACAGTCATAGCTCTAGGCATGTTTATACTCCTGCAAACCAAATCCAGAGCCTCTCCAGCCCCCAGGGGCTCCCATGGCCCCCCTTGAGTTCCTCACTCTGACAGGAAGTCTGATGTATGACCTCTATTATCTAATTTGTTTTATTTATGTTTGTTTTTAAAAATAACTCCATTTTGGGCCTCCCTGGTGGCACAAGGAGTCAAAGTCTCAGTGCTATCAAGCTATCACCAGCCACTTCTTGTATGTGTTCGATCCCCAGTAAGGGAGCTAACCCACATGGTGCAGCAGTCCTCTCTCCTGTCTCGGCTCTACTCCCCCTAGCCTGTTCTGCTCCCCACGCTGTCTCTGGTGAATCTGCTCACCCCATACACCTCTGGCCTATACCCCAGCTCTTGTCTGCATAAACAAATAAAAGTAAATCTTAAGAAAAAAGCCCCTTTTTAATGAGGCATCATTAACATTCAATAACACAACCATTCGAAACACCCAGTTCAATGTGTCTAGACAAATATAACACCCACCCAGTTGCCCCCCTCAATCAAGATACAGAACATTTTTATTGCTCACTCCGTGTGTCCCTCTCATCAATGCCTACTTCCCTGCTGATCTTCCCTAGCAACTCCTAGCTCAGTTCTGTCACCACACATTAGTGTGATTTTTTTGGTGAATGTCACATAAATGGAACAATAAAGTGAGACTTTTTCATGCCTGCTTCTTTTGCTTGATATCGGTGAGCTTACGCCCATGGGAATGTAGTGGTGGTTTTCTCCTTATTCTTTACTGTGTAGGTATTTCTTGTGTGAACATGTCACTGTTTGTTTATCCATTGGCCCTTTGGTGGACAGTTGGGCTACTGGGACTGTTATGACCATTTAGGTTCATGTATTTTTTTAAGATTTATTTATTTACTTATGCATACAAGAACTGTGGTGTAAGCCAGAGGTGTGGGGGCAAGAGGATTCACCAAAGACAGACTGGGGGACAGAACAGGCCGATTGATTGAAATACACTGCTGAAGGGGAGCAGCGGGCAAGACAGGAGAGGTCTGCTGTGCCATGTGGGTCCCCTCCCTGGCCGGGGATCGAATTCATGTTGCAGTGGTTGGCGATAGCGTGATAGCACTGTGTCTAACCCCTGCACCACCAGGGAGGCCCTTGAGTTCATATTTCTTGTGAAACCATGTCCTCCTTTCTGTGGACAAACAACTGCACAATAATGCTGCTGCTTAATAACAGGGACATATTCCGAGAAATCAGTCATCATTTGATTTTATGAATAATAGAATATCTCGTATGTATCCCATGTGATAGCTTTGCTGTATATGTGTCGTTTGTATCATAGAACGTAATTACACAAACTTAGGTGGTCCAGCTTAGCACACTTAGGCTGTATGGTGCAGCCTATTGGGACCACTGTCGTAAATGTGGTCCACCCTTAACTAAAATGTAGTTGCGTGACACATGACTGTAGCGTGAGTTGATAAGAGCCTCACAGCTCTTGTTCCCCCTTCAGTGGTGCCCCCCCCAAAGTGTGACCTTATTTCAAATAAGTTCTTATTATATGATTTAGCGAAGTATCCAGAGGAGGTCTATCTAGGCTAGGGTGGTCCCAAATCCCATGATAGTAGCTTGTTAGAGGCAGAGGTGAACATGCAGAACACAGTCACAATCCAAGGACCCCCTAGGATGCATACAACCTTAGAAGCCAGGAGAAAGGGGTGATGCTTCCTGGAAACCCCAGAAAGAAACACCTCTGCTGACATCTTGATCTTGAACTTCTAGCCTCCTGAACCATGAGAGAGGTTTCTGCTGTTTTAATCACCAGGTTTGTGGTCATTTGTTCTAGCCACCGTGGGACGCTCAGACAATGCCCCAGGTTGGAACAGCGAGAACAGAATGTATGGAAATTCCCCTTTAGCAAGTATTGCTACATGCCTTTCGCAGGTGGCAGTTCCACTGACATTCCTGCCAGCTGAGTGTGAGATGGTGGGATGGCTAGAGCCGTTCCTTTCCCTTCAGAGAGTATGAGAGCACACCAGGAGGCATGGTAAATTGTAACTTTAACAAAAATTTGCACAGAAGATTCAAACTTCAAAAAAAAAATCGGGCCTTTTGTCTGTCCGCTTTTGTTTTGACCCACAGGTTGGGCAGAGGGAAATGAGAGGTTTGTTGGGGATCCAAGAGGTCTTCCTGTTGGAGGAGACCAGCAGTGTATACAAAGAGTGTGGGCAAGTGTACCTGGAGACTGTTTCTCTTCCTTTTGCCTCCACCAAGTTTCTGAGCGTCCTAGGACCATTGTAGCAAATCACCCACATAGGTACCTAGAACAACAATAATTTATTTCCTCACCATCTCAGGAGGCCAGCAATCTGAAATCAAACTGTTGGCAGGCATGCTACCTTCGGGGGCTTTAAGGGAGGTTCCTTCCTATCCTTGCAGCTCCAGGGTCTTCTGTGTCCTTGGCTTGTGGCTCTATCACCAGTCTCTGCCTCCATCTCTAGATGATTTCTCTCTGTGTTTAAAGTCTTCCTTTTTAGGATACTGCCATTGGGTTTTGAGCTATTCCAATCCAGGATGACCTCATTTTGAGATTTTTACTTTAATAAGATCAATAAAGACCCTTGTTCCAAAAATGGCTACATTTCAAGGTTCCAGTAGTCATGAATTTTGGGGCAACACCATCAACCCATAACTCTGAAACCATTTTTTAAAAAGATTTATTTATTTATGCATACAAGAACTGGGGTACAGGACAGAGGTGTGTGTGTTGGGTGGGGTGGTGGTGGTGAGAGGATTTGCCAGAGACAGAGTGGGGAGCAGAACAAGCAGATCAGCTAAAATACACTGCAGAGAGGGGAGCAGCGGGCGCGGCGGGAGAGGTCTGCCGTGCCATGTGGGTCACCCCCCTGGCCAGCAGCAGGGATCAAACTCGTGCTGCAGTGGCTGCGGTTTGCTTCATAGTGCACTGCTTACCCCACTGTGCCACCAGGGAGGGCCTCTGAGAGCATTTTTAAATATCTTTTCAGCAAGCTCATTTACCTGGAGGCAGAACTGGTTCTGTCCCTAGCATTTGTCTCCTGGACCCAGCATCAGACCTGGGACCTAGGAGAATGGGGGGGGGGTCCCTTCATAAGTCACTCCTGCTCTGAGCCTTACTCTCCCCACTTGGCAAGGCTGTTGTGAGGACCAGGGTCAATGCCTGCGAATTCCCAAGCACCGCAGGACCCAGGAGCAGAGTCACGGTCGCGTGGGAATGAGTGCCCAGATAGGTGACCTGAACACTGGCAAAGGCAGAGAAGGGCAGCTAGGACAGAGCTGCCTTCAGAGGCACTGGGAGTGCGGTGGCAGTGAGACAGAGTCAGCAAGGTCAGGGTAATGGTCTTTATTTGTCACTGAGTCTTGCTTGCGATTCCTGAAGGAAATGTGTCCCCTCATTTTATTTTATTGCAGTCATGAGAGTCATATAATGTAAAATCCACTATTTTAAAGTGAACAATTCATTGGCATTTAGTTCATTCACAGTGTTGTGCAACCACCACCTGTAGCTGATTCCAGAACATTCTAGCACCCCTAAAATAAACCCCATCCCCATAAGCAGTCATCCACCCTCCCACTCCCCTCCCCGCGAGGGGGGGACAACCCCTAATCTGCTTTCTGTCTGTGGATTTGCCCGTTCTGGGCCTTTCATATAATGGATCACACAGTGTGTGGCCTTTTGTGTCTGGCCTCTCTCAGCATTGTACCTTTGAGGTTTACCACGTTATATCATGAATCAATGCTTCGTTCCTTTTTATGACTGAGTGATATTCCATCGTGTAGATCAACTACAGTTTTTCATTCATTCATCTGCTGATGGGCAATTGGATCGGTCCCACCTTCCGACAACTGTGACTAGTGCTGCAGTGAACATATGTATACAGGGATTTGTTTCAATGATAATTTATAAAAGATTTATTTATTTATGCACACAAGAGCTGGGTACAGGCCAGAGTCCAGGGAGGTGAGAGGATCCACCAGACAGAGTGGGGAGCTGAACAGGCAGATGGACTGAAACACACTGCTGAGGGGAGCAGCGGGCCAGGCAGGAGAGGTCTGCTGTGCCATGTGGGTCCCCTCCCTAGCCAGGGGGATCGAACTCATGGTGCAGTGGCTGCAGAATTGTGCTGACGCTTAACCCCTTGAGCCACTAGGGAGGCCCCCATCAGTTTTAAAGATGAAATATAATGAAGCCGGAAAGGGGTTGTTGTATGGTGGGAGTGTGGATTTGAGAAATTTGGTTTGAGGTTGGGCTCTGGCTGGCACTTGTACATGAGCTTGGTTGTGCGGGACTATCAGATCCCCTTGCTTGCAGGAAGAAGTCCCGGCAGGTCGTGTTGAGGGCCGCATCAGCCATTACATTTTTCACATAGCAAATCCACATTATTTTCTCCCCCAGCTTCTCTGAAACTGTGACTTTAAGTGAAAGGATTTATAAGAAACCAGGTTTTCAAATAATGTTGAGTCATTCAGTGTCAACCAAGATTATTTTTCCTCATCAACATTATAAGGAAGCTATGTGATTCAAAGACCTGCTGTGATAATGAGGGGGAAGCTAGGATTCCTCCCTTGCCTAGAGCCCTCTTCTGCTAGGAATTAGTCACTGGGGTCTGCTCTGTCCACCACGAATGAGGTATCCCTGGGGTTGGCTCCCTTCTGGACAGCAGTACTGGCCCTGCCTGGCTGTGGAGTGGTAGCTGCCCTGACTGAGGTAGGCATCCCCTAGAGCTGCCTCTTTTTTTTTTTTAAAGATTTATTTATTTATGCATACAAACACTGGGGTACAGGCCAGAGGTGTGGGGGTGAGAGGATTCACCACAGACAGAGCGGGGAGCAGAACAGGCAGATCAATGGAAGTACACTGCTGAGGGGAGCAGCGGGCACAGCAGGAGAGGTCTGCTGCACCATGTAGGTCCCCTCCCTGGCCGGCAGCAGGGATCGAACTCGTGCTTTAGTAGCAGCAGGGATCGAACTCGTGCTTTAGTGGCTGCGGTTTGCCTCTTAACCCACTGCGCCACCAGGGAGGCCCCCCTAGAGCTGCCTCTTATTCAGTCTCCTAGGCAGCCCTCTGTGTCCTCACTGTGTGACTGACTGACTGCAGGATCCCTCACCCTCTCTGCATTTGATCTTGGCTGTTCTGATCCCAGCCCTTGAATAGCTTGGAGACAAGAATGGGAGGCAAGACTGCAGACTGGTGATTCTTTTCTAGGTGACAATTAACTGCCCAGAGGAATGAATTTTTAATTTTTTATTATTATTTATTTATTGTTATATTTATTATTAGGGGCTCATTTTAAAAAAGATTTATTATTTATTTATGCATACAAGAAATGGGGTATAGGCCAGAGGCACAGAGGAAGGGGTGAGAGGATTCACGAGAGACAGAGTGGGGAGCAGAACAGATGGATCTACTGAAATATGCTGCTGAGGGGAGCAGTAGGCAAGACAGGACAGGTCTGCTGCCCCATGTGGGCCAGCTCCCTGGCCAGGAATCAAACTCTGTGCTGCAGTGGCTAGTGGTAGCTTCATAGTGTTGAGACTTTAACCCTTGTGCCACCAGGGGGACCTGGGAACTAATTCTGAGAGAATCGATTCGTTCCCATTTCACAGACTGGGCTCTGAGAACCAGGAGTTATGTCCTAGTCAGGGGTCACATGAGCTCTCCATGCAACACGTACAGTCAGGTGTCACTCAGTGATGTTTCAGTCAATGACGTCCACCTACTCATGTCATTGGTTTGTCCCGGTAGGCTATACCATGTGGCTTAGGTGTGTAGCAGGACATACAATCCAGGCTCGTGTAATCACACTCTCTTATGTTTGCACGAAGAGATCACTTAACAATCTATTCCTCAGAATATGTCCCCATTGTTAAGTGACATGCTGAGTGCTGCCCAGGGCTCAGCAAAACATTCAGGAAGAACACAGACTCTGGTCTTCGGGGAGATGACATTCCAGGGCAGGGTGGTTGGTGGCCAGAAAAGGAAATGCAAGACGGTTTCTCCAAAAGTTAAACCCAGCAATTCCACTCCCAGGTGTGTGCCCGCAAGAAGAGGACACAGGGACATGGATAGGTACTTGCACACAGGTAAGTGTCCACAGCTAGTTCTGATCCCAGCTGTCAAAATCAAATGTCCATGAACAGATGAAGCAGGAAAACAATGTGGCCTATCCAAATAGTGGAGCATCAAGCAGCTATAAAAAGGAGTGAAGAAACTCTGACATATGCTACAATATGAATGAACCTTGAAAACACGATGCTGAGTGAGAGAAGTTGGACATAAAAGGGCACACGGTGTGTGATCCATTTATAGGAAAGGCTCAGAACAGGCAAATCCACGGAGGCAGAAAGCAGATTGTTGTCAGGGGTTAGGGAAGGGAGACTGGGAATGACTGCTTATGGTGATAAGGTTTCTTTTTTGGGTAATAGAATATTCTGGAATTAGATATAAGTGACAATGCACTGTTTACTTTAAAATGTTAAATTTGGGGCCTCCTTGGTGGTGCAAGGGGTTAAGTGCTGCACTGTGGGGCATCTGTAGCCACTGCAGTACAAGTTCAATCCCCGGACAAGGAGGGGACCCACAGGGCACAGCAGACCTCTGTTGCCTTGTCTGCTGCTCCCCTCAGCAGTGTGTTTCAGTAGATCTGTCTGTTCTGCTCCCCGCTCTGTCTCTGGTGACTCCTCTCACTGCCCGTGCCTCTGCCTCTACCCCAGCTCTTGTGTGCATAAATAAATAAAATCTTTTGAAAAAAAAAAACGCTGAATTTTCCATGGCCTCTCTGGTGGTGCAAGGGGTTAAGGTGTAGCATGATGAAGCTATCCACAGCCACTGCAGCATGATCCCCAGCCAGGGAGGGGACCCATATGGTGCAGCAGACCTCTCCTGCCTCACCTGCCGCTCCTCTCAGCACTGGATTGCAGTAGAGCCACATTTTCAACTCCCCACTCTGTCTCTGGTAAATCCTTTCACCCCCCCCCCCCACATCTCTGGCCCACACCCATTCTTGTATGCATAAATAAATAAAATTCTTTAAAAAAATTGAAATGTCCCTGAGAGACAAAGTGGAGGTCAGAAAGACAGAAACAACACCTAGCACTCGGGACAGCTCAGGGGGCAGGCGCCGGCCGAGTCCGCCAGCTTTCAGCTTTAGCGCTTCCCTTTTCTTGTGCCCACTCTGCATCTGTCATCCTGCTTCATCTTTCTCCTTATCTAACATGCCCTGTATTTTAGGATTTTTAAAATTGAGATATAATTCCAGTATTAGAAAATTCAGCATTTTATTTAATTTAAATATTTATTTATTTATACATACAAGAACTGGGGTACAGGCCAGAGGTACAGAGGGTGAGAGGATTCACCAGAGATAGAGTGGGGAGCAGAACAGGCAGATCTACTGAAGTTCACTGCTGAGGAGAGCAGTGGGCAAGACAGGAGAGGTCTGCTGTGCCATGTGCAGCAGTTGGTGATAGCTGATAGAGCTGACACTTGAACTCCTGCACCACCAGGGGAATTTTAAAGATTGCAAAACTGACCTCCTTGGTGGCGCAGCGGGTTGAGAGCCACACTGTGAAGCATCTGTGGCACCACAGCGCGAGTTCTATTCCTGGCTAGGGAGGGGACCCACATAGCACAGCAGACCTCTCCTGTCTCACCTGCTGCTCCCTCAGCAGCATATTTCAGTAGATCCATCTGTTCTGCTCCCCACTCTGTCTCTGGTGAATCCTCTCGCTTCCTGAAACTCTGGCCTGTACCCCAGCTCTTGTATGCCTAAGTAAATAAATCTTAAAAAAAAGAAAATTAGGGGCCTCCCTGGTGGCGCAGTGGGTTAAGCAACACCCTGTGAAACAAACCGCAGCCACTACAGCACAAGTTCGATCCCTGCTGCCGGCCAGGGAAGGGACCCACATGGTGCAGCAGACCTCTCTTGCCTCGCCCGCTGCTCACCTCAGCAATGTGTTTCAGTCAGTCTGCCTGTTCTGCTCCTCACTCTGTCTCTGGTTAATCCTCTCACCTCCCTGGACTCTGGCCTGTACCCCAGCTCTTGTATGCATAAATAACATAAATCTTTAAAAAAAAATGATTGTAAAACTGAGGTGTAGGAGTTACCCTCCTACAAAGCATATGTGAAACTAAGGGTGATAGCAGAGAGTGACCATTTATTTGATCTTAGCCTGTTTTGTTTAGAGAGAAGCCAAAGGTGACAGAAGGAGCATTACCAGCTTCAAGGGCAGATGATGGATGCTGACCCCAGCATGAGGTCACGAACACAAGGTGCCCCCTGGACCAGATGCCTCAACTTCTCCCTCCTTGACACCTGGGGATTGTGAAGAGACCTCTGCTCCAACCTGGGTGTGAGTCCCACAGCTGGTCTGGTGTGGGGAGCAGGTGGCAACGTCCCTGCCTTTGGAGAATAGTAGCAGCTGTGGGCCAGATGGCAGCCAAGCCTGTGGACTCTGGGGCCCATGCTGTGGGCTCTGCCAAACCACAGGTCATCAGTACTGGACGAGGGAGTACAGCAGTTTTTATGGGCTGTCTAGGTTCTCACCTGCCCCACCCATCCAGGTATGGTAGCCACTCAGACTTGGACCAAGAACCCCAAAGAAATTGCTGTTTTTTTTCTGCCTCACACTGCAGGTCACTCGTCTTGTCTTCTATTGGTTCTGCCAGCATCCTGACTAGGCCACCTCTCACCCTCCTCAGCCACTACCCTGGGTAAGCCCAGTCATTTGACCTGAAAAGTTTGTGCCTCCTAAGTGATGTCCCAAATTCGAGATATTGCCCCTGGCTGGGTTATATCCCCTTTACTCAAAAGATTCCTTTCTTCATTTTGTGCAGAGGAAACATCTCCACAGTGGTCCAGAGGCCATTTGTGCTCAGCTGCCTCTTACTATCTCCCACCCCATATTTTCCTCCCCTCTCCCTCTCCCACACCCTCTCCCTCTCCCTCACTTTTCTCTGCTAGGCATGTTCTTGCCTTAGGGCCTTTGCACTGACTGTCCTTGGTTACATGACCTTGGAAAACCCAGTGTGTCCATAGCACCATGTGTGTGCAATGTGCACACAGTCAGGGGCCCAGCAGACCTCTTCTTCCTTATCTTTGGCTGTGAGTCTGTGTGTCTGACATGTGGGTCGAATCTGAGTGTTTATGAAGTGTGCGTGCATATGGATGCCATTGACTGTAGCCATATGTGTGGCGGGTGTGTGGGCTGTAGGTCTTTGCCGAATGAGCGGGTTTGGATGTCTGCATATGGTTCATATGGAACAAAGACCCGAGCGGTGGGGCTGAGCATGGGCGGTGAGGGTGTGTGTACAGAGCTGCAGAACTTGAGCTACTCACGCACACACACACACACGTTGAACATTTATTGAGCATTTATTGTGTACTGGAGAGGTCAGCATGGCCTCTCAGCTCCTGATATCTGCCAGCTTGCATAATGTTACTCCTGAGCATTTATTGGAAGATTGAGTACCTATTGTGTACCCAGTTCTCTGATGGAGATGGATCAGTTGAATTGGTTCTACTTGCAGATGTCAATATAGGCAGGCCCTCAGCTCTCTCCTCTGGGATCTCCAGCCCTACTTCCTTATTTTTTATTCAGCACTGACCTAAGGGAGAGCGCTGAGCCCCATCTAGATCCTTGGGCCAATTTCAAGGGAGGTCTTTCCTACTCAGTGGATGAAAAAATAAATGGGTTCAGATTGGAGACAGGATCCTGAGGATTCTGGCCCTTCCAGGGCAGAGATTCTAGAATTTCGGTGGGTTGGGATGGGTGGAGGGGGGGGTCCCCTTGAAGACTCTGGGAACTTACAGATGCTTCATAAGCCCTGGGATCTATGGGATGCAGAGTAGGGAAGAATGAGTAAAGAAAGGAAGCAAGCAAGACAAACACGAACACAGATTTAAAAGCAAGGATTCAGGGCCCTTCCTGGTGGCGCAGTGGGTTAAGCAACACACTATGAAGGAAACCGCAGCCACTGTCGCACTAGCTCAATCCCTGCCACCGGCCAGGGAGGGGACACACATGGCGCAGCAGACCTCTCCTGCCTTGCTCTCTGCTCCCCTCAGTAGTGTGTTTCAATCTGCATGTTCTGCTCCCCACTCTGTCTAGTGAATCCTCTCACTGCCCTGGACTCTGGCCTGTACCCCAGCTCTTGTATGTATAAATAAATAAAACTTTAGAAAAAAATTAAAAAAAATAAAAGCAAGGATTCATATGTAGGTCTTTGAGCACTGGCTGAGTATTTGGTGTGGCTGTAGGTAGGGCATTCAAAGGGGATGGATATCGTGGAATTTTTTTGGGGGGATGTAAGTGTGGATTTGAAGGATCTGTGGCAAGGATTTGGGGGAGTGGGAGTTGGGATTTGAATAGAGGGTGGGACAGATACTCTGAGGCAGGGATTCTGAATGTGAGAATCAGAATTGGTGGGGAAGCAGGGTGTTTGGGAATCTTGAGCGCAAATGATTGGGGTCAGAGGGTAGAGAGGTTCTTGGGTCTGAAGGTGGAAGAATGAGAGGGAGGGTATGTAGAGAAGGACTGGAAATCTGAGGCCTGGGAGGAGTAGGAGGTTAATTTCCCTAGTCTGAAGGAGATTTTATGGAGGAGGTGACCGTGGGAGGGGGAAAGAAGGTTCTCAGAGTCTTTGGACTAGTTTCTCCACAACCCTCCTACCATTTTGATTTCCCCCTTTCTTCCCAGAACTGACCTCACAATCCGGCTTGCCCCTACTTCTAGACCCCCCAGTCAGACTCAACTCAGTCCTTCCCCGTTCCACCCTCGTCCCAGTCCTTGACACCAGCCACACACCCGTCGCCTTTGCCCCGTTTCACAAGACATGGCCACATCCCTCCGCAGGTAGGACCCGCCCCGTATCTAGGCCTCGCCCGTCTACAAACACTGCCCTTTCCCCACTTCAGTCCTCAACACCGTCTTATATCTGCCCTGCCCATCCTCAGACCCCGTCCCTTCTCAGATCCCGCCCTTCCTCAGGCCTTATTCTAACCCTTCTTCCTCTCAGGAAACGTTTCTACATTATTCAGGCCCCGCCCCTCGCTTAAAGGCCCCGCCCATTCATCGGTATAACCCCGCCCATTTCCTGCTCCAAAGGTTTTTTTCTGTCCCCGCCCCTCCTCAGGCCCCGCCCACCCTAGGCATGGCCCCGCCCCTTGCCCCAGGCTTCACCGGTCTTCTCCTCCCAAAATAGACCAGTCTCTTCCCTCCTCAGACCGTGCCCCTCCTCAGCCCTGACTCCGCCCCTTCACTCCCCTCAACAGAACAGGTCTCTGCCTTCTTCCTCCGCCCCACCTCGTACCCTGTCTCCTCCAACTCAGACCCGGCCCCACCTCTCACCCACGCCACGCCCCTCTCGATATAGGCCCCGCCCCGTATCCGCGCTTTTGCGTCTCCCTGGCGGTCGCGTGCGGCTCCGTCACTCCAACGCGCGGCGCGGCGGGAAGATGGCGGAGTCCGGTGGTGGCAGTGCGGCTGGTGGCGGTGGCTTTGGTGCAGGCCCGGGCCCCGAGCGCCCGAACAGGTGAGACCCGGTCGGCAGGGTGGGCCTGCACCTGCCCCTGTGTGTCGGTGACCTGTAGAGAGTCCTGGGGATCCTGAATGATTGGGGAGACGCTTGGGTCAGCCAAAGGGTCTTTACCGCGGACCATGGAACACGGGAATACCGAAAGCTGTTGAGGAGGCCACTGGAAGTGGGCTGAGGCTTCCAGGACCTGGACGCATCTGCTTGCAACTGTAGGGACCTGAGGGGCTTGAAGGAGCTTGGAGGTCTGAAGGGACACTCGGGGGCGTCTGATTAGGAAGGGACCACCATAGGGGAACTGGAGATACCAAGGGGGTTGGGAAGGAGAGAAGGCCTGAGGAGAGGCTATGGATAGTCTTGTCTGTCTGTTGAGACTGTCTTGGGAACTCTGAGGAGGGTACTGAGTGGGAGATTGGTTGGGCTGAAGACCAAGACTTCCTGGGGGATGCTGAAAGGACCATGAGGTGACAAAAAGTCCTGAAGGTATGCTGAGGGGACTTAAGATGAAAACTGTAGGAGGCTGGGGGTAAAGGATTCAGGTGACCCAGAGTGTCTGAAAGAGGTCTAAGGGGCGAGGAAAACCTGAAAGAGAGGAACCCAGGGGCCCTGGGGAAGGGGGATGTCCCAAACAGTATTGATGAGCAGGGAGAAACCTGGGAATCTTGGGGGGGGTGTCCTCAGAGATGGGAGGTCTTGTGAGGCTGATGGTGGTGAGCGTTTGTTGATGTTCTAAAGAAAACATTGGGAGATTTTGTCTTTAGGGTTCTTTCCTCCCATCACCAGGGGGTTTGAATCCCTCCTCTCAGGCTAAAGGACTCCAAGAAAGGTCTTCTCTCAGACCAAGGGGCAGAATTCAGCCCCTTTGGTCAGAGGGAGGCTCCTTTTCCTTTGGCCAAGTCCTGAGACTGGTTATTTGAATTCCAGAGTAAGAATTGTAGGTGTTTATATGGATTGTTCTGGATTCTCCAAGCAGAAAAACACCTGCTATAAGAGTACAAACTCCCTCTCTTTCTTTCCCTTTTTCATTGCCCAAGGCCAACATGGGCCCAGCCCTTGGAACAGCCGACTACTTCCTGCCTCCCAAGGAAATTTAGGCTCTTCCTCCATGGTGAACTTACTTTAGCAGTTAATTTCAATGTGGTAGATGATAAAGTTAATCAGTACTTTTGTGCTGTTTTGGGAACCTGGACTGATACCAGTAGGAAGGACTAATGACCTGGGCACCTGAGTTGGGCTTTGGATACTGCCTTGGGGAACAAAGAAGAGGATTTGCAAAGATATTCAGACAGTAGAGTAGGTAGGGCTTTTTGACAAGGCATGAGGTGACACATAAGCGACAGACAGGATGGGACAGCAAACCTTAGATCTCTGCCTTGGGTCCTAGGTTGGGGTAAGCTGGGGCAAGGGCAAGGTATGATTAATATACCATGTAATGCATTCATTTTAGCTGAGTGGTTCATTGAATTTTGATACATTTTTAGAGTTTGTACCTATTGCAACAATCCAGTTTTTTTAAAGATGTATTTATGCATATAAGAGCTGGGATGTAGGCCAGAGGTGTGTGGGGGAGGATGAGAGGATTCATCAGAGATGGAGTGGGGAGCAGAACAGGCAGATCTACTGAAATACACTGCTGAGGGGAGCAGTGGGTGGGCAAGACAGGAGAGGTCTGTTGCACCATGTGGGTTAGCTCCCTGGCTGGGGATTGAACTTGTGCTGCAGTGGCTGCAGATTGCTTCATAGTGCTGAGACTTAATCCCTTGCGCCACCAGGGAGGCCCAACAATTCAGTTTATACTTCTGTCACCCCCGCCCACCCACCCAAAGCTCCCTTAAGCCCTTTTGCAGTTGCCCCATATCCACTCCCAGGTACACTCTGATCTGCTGTTCACCCTCTCTATAGGTTTACCTTTTCAGGAATTTTATATGAATGGAATCATACAATGTGTAGCTTCCTATATCTGGCATTTTTACCTTAACAGAATATTCATGTTGTCATGAGTATCAGACTTTTTTTTCTTTTTTACCACATAGTAGTATTCTCTTGTATGGATATAGTTTGTTTTTCCACTTAATGGTGAATAGATATTTGAATTGTTTCCTTTTTGACTTTTACGAATAAAATTGCCGTGAACATCTAGGGGTACATGTCTTCCCGTGGATATACATTTCATGCTCTTGAATAAGCACAGTTATGTACTGCATTAGGATGGTTCAGTCAACAAGGGACCACTTATAATTCCAGTATAGCTTAGGCTGTAGTAAGCTGTACCAAGTAGGTTTGTGTAATTATGCATTTTGACATTCGCACAATGAAATCACCCAAGGATGCATTTCTCAGAACGTGTCCCTGTTAGGTGACTCACGACTATATAGGAGTGGAATGACTGGGTCCTAGAGTAGTAGGGGTTTAATTCTTTAAGAACCTGCTAAATTGTTTTCCAAAGTGACTGCATCTTTTTCATTCCTACCAGCAATATAAGGGAATTAGTGAAGTTCCTGACCACGCTAACAATTGATATGGCCAGCCTTCCATTTTAGCTATTCTAAGTATATGTTGGTATCTTACCCAGATTTTAATTTATGTCTCCCTCAATAACTAATTAATAGTGGTGGACAGTTTTTTCATTGGCTTATTGGGTACTCAACTCTTTGATAAAATTTCTTGAGTTCTTGCCTATGTTGGGAGTATTTTTCCTTTTTCTGCCCTTTTTTTTTTTTTTTTTAAGATTTATTTACCTATGCATCCAAGGCCAGAGTCATGGGAGGTGAGAGGATTCACCAGAGACAGAGTGGGGAGCAGAACAGGCAGATTGACAGAAGTACACTGCTGAGGGGAGCAGAAGGTGAGGCAAAAGAGGTCTGCTGTGCCATGTGGGTCACTTCCCTGGCTGGGGATTGAACTCGTGCTACAGTGGCTGCAGATGCTTCGTAGTGTGGTACTTAACCCCTTGCATCACCAGGGAGGCCCCTCCTTTTTCTGTTTTTTGCCCATTTTTAGCCTAGGTTATTTTCTCATTATTGAGTTTTAAGAGTCCTCTGTGTATTCTGGGCATAAATCCTTTGTCAGGTATATGATTTACAAATAATTTCTCCCAGTTATTGCTTGTCTTTTTTTATTTCCTTTCATAGGCAAAAATTTATCATGTTGATGTGGTCTGATTTGTCTTTTTATTTCCTTTCATAGGCAAAAATTTATCATGTTGATGTGGTCTGATTTGTCTTTTTTTTTTTTTAATGGATTATACTTTTGGTATCATAGTTGTATGGGGAGAGGGTGGGATTCCCTAGTAAGATAGGACAGAACACACACAGAGAGATCCAGTTTGGAGGGAGATTGTGGCCGACATCTCCTGCAAGGATCCTCTTGAGATGGAGAAAACTTTGTACCTGTCTTTGTTTACTGTCGTTCTTCATTTATCCAAATCACCAGCCAGGCCTGGCACACAACCTGTCTGTGCTTCATTCCTCTTCATCCTGTCCCCGCCTGAAATCATGACCTTTTAGGGTTGCCTGCCTGACCACTGAACTCCGCTAACTCTCAGACTGCTTTTTCCGATCACCTCATTGATTGTCTTTAGCAGTAGAATTCATACAACATAAACTTTACCTGTTTAACGTGTGCAAGTCAGTGGCATCTAGACTATTTCCAGAGATGTGCAACTACCACCTCTATCTAGTTCCAAATTGTTTTTATCACCTAAATCGAAACCCTCTCCCAATTAGCAGTCACTCAACCACTGCCGTCCCTTTCGCCCCTTGGAGCCGTTTGTCTTTGTGTCCATGAGCTTGCCTGTTTTGTAAATAGAACCGTGCACGGTGTGACCTTTTGTGTTAGCCTTTTTCACTCCCTATCATGTTTTTGGTGCTCATCCATGACGTAGTGCATATTGGAACTTCGTTCCTTTTTTGGTCAACTGATAATGAACAGGCCACATTCTGTCTTTCTGTTCCCCAGCTGATGGACAGTTAGGCTTATTCCACCTTTTGGCGATTGTGAACAGTGCTGCCCTGAAGACTCACGTACTACAAGTCTTTGCACATCTTTGTTCAGCTCCTTGGGCGCATAAGGGGTGTAACTGCTGGGTTGCATGGCTCTTGTGTATCATTGATTGCACTATCACACCTAACCTCAGTGGGTGTGTTTCTTTGTGGACATGCCTTGAGGGTGGAGCACATATCTGTCTGGATGCTGGATCATGGGCAGCTCCGAGATGGTGAGTGTTTTAGAAATATTGGAAGGGGGGAGAGAAGGGTGTCCATAGGCTCTCTAGGGTCTGCAGCCTGCTGAGTAGGAAGTCAATTGGATTGTACTGGGTTAGACCCTTGCCTTCTCTGGGAGACTTGTGTTACTGCTGAGGCTGGGGGAGGCCAACCTGTCTGTGTGGCTGCTTTTTCAGCCTGCCATGCGACGTCTTTGTCCCATGAAGTGTTCTGTCACTTGGCCAGGGTGGGGGTGGTTCCTGTCTTCCCTTGGCCCTTCCAGCAGTCCCACAACTCAAGAAGTCCTCAGGAGGGATTGTACTCCCCCCACCGCCTCCAGTGTTATATAACTTGTTTGTCTCAACTTTTCTTTTCTGCAACCAAGGAGGAAAAAAGAAAGAGAAAGCTTATTCTGTTTCCTTCCTATCTCCAGGGATCAACAAAAACCGTTGCCTAGTAGAGATGGTCGTTAAGACAGAGGCGAACCTCCCTGGTGGACAAAGCGTGGCTGCCTCAACTGGGGGCTGCACTGGGGGGTGGCCTAGCTTCTGATTCACTCACACAAAAGACACTTGTTTTCTAGCTGGCCTCTCCCAGTTCCACCTTGGGGTTCAGGCTTCTAGGGAACGGGTTTGCAGCTACGTTGGTGTTGTGAGGGGATGTACAACTCTCTAGAGAGGCTCATCTCACCAGCTAAAATTCCATCTCTATGAGGTACCTGGATGAGGATATCCTGAGGAACATCACCGTGGAGGCTCTTCTCAGGTTGGGCCTTTGGCACCTTTGCTGCTGGCCCATCTTCCCTCAAGGTATCTGGATGAGAACCAGTCTCACTGACTAACGCTGCTCCTGGGGCTGATGCACAGGTGTCCGGTGAGGGGCGCATTGGCTGCAGGTGTTTTGGGTCAGGATGTAGTTCAGCAGTTTGGCACAGTTCAGCTGAGGCGTCTGCTCCTGCTTGGTGACCTTGGCTTGTTTAAATATTCCTAACAGGCCCTCTTTGGCTACATCCAGATTGTCTCTGCTCAGTTCCACAACTCTGGAAGTATCCATTCTCCAACTCCTGCTTGAAAGACTTGGGGGCAAGTTGACCTTTTGATCCTTTGACCTTGTCCTCTTTTCAGCAGGGGGAGAGAAAGGCCTTTCAGAGATGGGGACTCAACTCTTCCTCTCCGGGATTTGGGGAGACTTGGGGGAATCAGGCACAGGTGTCTGTGGTGCCCCTTCTGTGGAATGGGTCTCTGCCATGTTGGTCATGTTCTCAACTTTCCATGTAGTAGAGTCTTCACCTGAGAAGCAGGGTGAAGAAGTAGGGTAGGGTGGCTATGAAGAAGCAGGTCAGGATGAGGGTGTGCTTAGCTAGTGCCTGGCATGTCAAATGTGCATCAGAGTGTATGCAGGTGGTGCTATGGGCCCGATGCTGTGGTGTTCCATCCGTTGTGTGTGTGGGCCAGGGGGACCTAGGGTGCTGATAAGTCTTGCTGACAAGTCCATGTGACAAGTTGGTGAAAAGAGAAACTGGTGTCTCAGTCCGTTTGGGCTGTCATAACAAAATACCACAGACTGGGGACTCGTAAACAGACATTTACTTCTATTAGTTCCAGACATCGGAAGTCCAAGATCAAGGTACCATCAGAGCCTGGCCTGTCTCCTGTTTCGTGGACATCTTCTTATGTGTTCTTACAGGGCAGGAATGGGGAGGGAGCTCTCTGGAGTTCCTATTATAAGGACACTAATCCCACACACAGGGACTCCACCCTTAAGATCTAAGCACCTCCCAAAGCCCCACCTCCTAGTTCATCTCATTGGGGGTTAGGTTTTAGCATATGAATTTTAGGGAGGAACACAGACATTGAGTTCGTGGCAATTGGCCAGAGCAGTTGGGAGGATTGTGGCACATATTTGGTGAGCACGAATAGGACAGTTGCAGGGCCGGGAGAATGCAAGTTCAGCTACTTCTATCACAGGGGGCAGGTGAGCATGATCTCTCTGGTCTCAGCAGAGTGCTGGGGTGGGGACAGTTAAGTGTGTGGGATAAGTTGGTGAGATGCATGACTGGAGGTGCTGGGGACCAGAGTTCAGGGCTCTGCTCCTGGGGGGTGAGATATCCCATTTCCTCACCGTGCAGAAGGGCCCTGTGGGCTCATGAGGGGAGCTGCCCTGAAGACTCATACCTCACCCTGAGTTGTGCATAGTCTGGCAGCTGACCTACCTCCTACTGGTAGCTGTGGCCCCAGGCGGTGACCTTGTTCCTCACAGTTACAGGGTAGAAAGGTTTTATCAACCTCTGCTAGCTGTCCTGTTATGTTATCATCTTGGGGGGGCTCAAGCCATGTGTGGGTTGGGATACCACCTTCCTGATGGGGTGAATTTTGATTGTCAGCATGCATGGTGAGCTCCGTGAGGTCAGGTCTGGGGGTTTGTGCCACATTCCTCTGGTCTTAGGGATGTTTCAGAAAGCCTCAGAGAGGGTGGGAAGAGAAGCCAGGACCAGGCAGGGCTTGGGTGAGGGGCACACTGACCAGATCTGAGTTTTGTAAGGGTGCCTCTGGGGAGAGACAAGAGGACTTGACCTAGACGGGCGGTGGCGGTGACGCGGCAGGCACAGGTTTGGAAAGGGTTTCAGGTTGAATTTGTACAACATGTTGACCAATGGTGGTGTCCGCCCTTCTGGGCAGGGAGTGAAGATTTTTGCCTTGGACTGAGAATGAGTTTTGGGGGTGGGCCTGTCAGGTTTGTGTTGGGGAGCCTGGCCAGTGTGCTGGGAGATGGGGCTAAATTTGGCCAAAGAGGCTGTGCTGCCTGTGAGCATTCAGTGGCTGGGTGGAATGACATACCCCACCTGGAAGATTCCAGAGTCCTCTTGTTCAGGGCTTTGTGTCTGTTCCCCAGAATGCCCCTCCCCCTGAGAGCCATAGGCACCATGGGAAGGGTTTCTCAATTTCATTCCTACTCACATGCTCTGAGCTTCTTTTTTTTTTTTTTTAAAGATTTATTTTATTTATGCATACAAGCACTGGGGTACAGGACAGAGGTGTTGGGGGGGGAGGTGAGAGGATTCACCACAGAGAGCAGGGAGCAGAACAGGCAGATCAATGGAAGTACACTGCTGAGGGGAGCAGTGGGCACAACAGGAGAGAGTTCTGCCGCGCCATGTGGGTCCCCCCCAACTGGCTGGCAGCAGGGATTGAACTCGTGCTGCAGTGGCTGCGGTTTGCTTCATAGTGCGTTGCTTAACCCACTGCCCCACCAGGGGAGGCCCCTCTGAGCTTCTTGATAATGCTGCCCCCAGACACTTCCTTGCTCCTTCCTCCTTTCATTTGTAGGAATGTCATGTTAGTTCTACTTTTAAGCCACATCTTGTGTCCAACTCCTCCTTCCACCACATCCTTATCCTGGCACTGAGCTGCCATCCATTCTTTCCCTCCCAGGTGCTTCCCAACTCCAACCAGTGGGATCCTCTCAAGGTAGGCATTGCACATGTCATTACCATGTGATACCTGCCAGGGGGCTTTCCCCTTCGCAGAACATGTGCCCAATCCCCCCGCCCCCTAGCTCCCACAGTGAGATGTTGCCCACCTCCGTTCCATGCACCCTCCCCTGGCCTTTGCGCTGCTCTCCCCTCAGCTTGGAGTGTCCTGACCCAGTGCTGTGCATGTCTCTAGTTCTACCTTTTTGGGGTGTGCCATTCTGTCTACCACTGCCCCATGACCCCCTCCCCTGGTCCTGTACTTAGAGTACGCTGTGTGCTTAAGGACCTGTGTCCCCTGGAATGTGTGCTCCCTGAGGACAGGCCTTCCCTGCAGTGGCTCTGATAGCATCCAGCAAATGCCCCACACCCTCCTGTTCCCATTATTTAATGGCAGGGTCTGGGTAGAAATAGAAACTCATGACATGTTGTCAGTAAATCAGTCCCACTAGAGAGAAGCCAGCAAAAATGACCATTTTTCATGTGCTTCACTTAGCTAACAGACAAGATCTGAACGCTGTGGTGAAGAAGGGAAACGGACAGCCACTCTCCTGTCCAGCTGCCTGCAGTGGGAAGTGGGGGCCAGGGTCCACTGGGTCTCCTCGGCGCAGACCCGCCCTCCTCCTGTGGTAGCCGCTGCACAGCTGTGCAGACGAGTTCTCTTAACACTTGTTAACCCCGAGTCTCCAGCCCCTTCTTCCTCCCCCGCCCCTGCAGAACAGGTCCCCCAGGGCTACAGAGCCTTTCCCTAACATTCCTGCTCTGCAGAGCGGGTTTTGGGTTTTGGTGAGCATCCAGCCTGATTTCAGACCCCTCACTGAGCGACAGAGCAGCTGATCTCTCCTTGTGCACCACCTCGCCTCACACTGAAAATATTGTGATTTGGGAGGAAGTAACCAGCACCTTCGGGGAATCTAAGACCTTTCCTGTGAGGGAGGCAGCTTCCGGAATTGAAAATGCTTGCTCGGCCTAGAAAATCTTGAGGGGTGGGCCTTTGTGCTTTTAAAGGCCTTGAGGGGGGTCTCTGAGGATGGAGGCTGAAGATGTTTTCTGACGCCACCACAGAGAAATCCCACAGGGGCCAAAGATGGATAGGGCAGGAGTAGGCCGGGCTGGACATCCGGAGAGCTGTCCCCTCGAGGGGATGTTAGAATTGGAAGCAGTCTGCTGAAGGAAGCTTGAGCAGACGGACATGACCCCACCAGAATCTTCCATGATGGGAGTGGAGATGGGGGCATTTTCCAAGGTGGGGTTCAGAGGTTGGCCAAAGGCAGGTAAAGGGGCCCTCAAGTAGGCATTGCCCACTTGGAAAGCTTCCAGGACTGGAGTTCAAGCTGAGTGGTATGCTTTCCTTTGCGAGGTCTGCTCAGCCCCAGGAGGGTGTCTCTGCTCTCTCTTCCCTCCCCTCTGTCACGCAAAGGGGTAATCTTGCCTGCCTGCCCCTAAGGCAGGGCGGTTGGGAGCACACAAATGTTTATGCTCCACGTGAGTCACTTGCAGAAAGGATGGGCGGTGTTTTCCTTGCCGAGGCTGATGGTAACTGCAGTCTTGCAGTCCCAGCCTCAGGCACACTGCCAGCATTTTAGCATTTAGAGCTGAACTTTCGAGGGTGGGGGGCGCGGGTAGCTTGCTGACCTTTAACAGGGAGCCTGTGGTCACAAGCAGGACTGAATACGGATTCCACCCACTCACTCCTCAGATGATCCACTTGCCCCCCTTCCCCTCCACTCCCCTCAATGGCCCACCTGCCCACCTGCCTGCAGATTACCTGGCTTGATTTTCTTGAGTCCCCACTCCATCCGTCCACAGGATAGGAAGCCCTGTGCAATTCAGAGGGAGGCAGCAGCTGAAGTCTTCACTCCATGGTGGAGTTTTCTCTTGTCTGGAATGCAGTGAACAGGAGTCCCATACGTGAGGCTTTTGACATTGAAGACCCCCCTTGGTATTGAAAGTCAGAAACTCATCAGGGCCTCCCTCATGGCGCAGCAGGTTAAGTGCCGCATTGTGAAGCATCTGCTGCACAGCAACGTGAGTATGAGCCCCAGCCTGGGAGGGGACCCACATGGTGTGGCAGACCTCTCCTGTCTCGCCCGCTGCTCCCCTCAGCAGTGTGTTTCTGTCAATCTGCCTGTTCTGCATCCTGCTCTGTCTGATGGATTCTCTCACCACCCCCACACCTCTGGCCTGTACCCCAGTGCTTGTATGCATAAATAAATAAATCTTTAAAAAAAAAAAAAGGAAATTCAACTTCAGTAAAAAAATAAAAGTAGAATGTTCATAGATATAGTTCAAGAGAGTTCCAGTTTCAGGTTCATTAAGATTCAGGGTTTAGGGAGCATCCGTGGTGGCTCAAGGGGTTGAGCGGCACACTGCGGGGCTTCTGCAGCCACTGTGACACGAGTTTGGTCCCCAGCCAGCGAGCTGACCCACACGGTGCAGTGGACCTTTCCTGTCGCTTCCTCTGCTCCACTCAGCAGTGTGTTTCCGTGTATCTGCCTGTTCTGTTCCCCGTTCTGTCTCTGGCGGATCCTCTCACCCCCCACACCTCTGGCCTGTACCCCAACTCTTGTATGCATAAATAAATAAAAATCTTTAAAAAAAAAAAAAAAGAGGGGCCTCCCTGGTGGCGCAGTGGGTTAAGCAACGCACTATGAAGCAAACAGCAGCCACCGCACGAGTTCGATTCCTGCTGCCGGCCAGGGAGGGGAC
>JAGFMF010011659.1:9605618-9619633 GCA_019455555.1 Galemys pyrenaicus | reverse complement strand
CAGCTCTTGTATGCATAAATAAATCTTTAAAAAAAAGTTTAAAAATAATGCCTTTCTGGACTGTCCCAGTTCATTCTCCAGCTGGCAATGGACATGACCATCTGCTGCCAGATACCCTGATGACTTTGCCCATTTTGGGGGTGAAGCAGTTACTTCAGTGAGTGCTTTTCCCTTGTGAGTGACACTGACTCAGTCTTCCCCATCTAGCTGCGCTTCCTTTCCTATGACCTTTCAGCCCACATCATTTGTATATGTTTCTGAGGTTGCTGATTCCTTGGTACTCTTTATATGTGTAAGACCACAGTAAGTACATGCCCAGGGTTTGAGTAACCCCAAGGCCTTCTTGTGAAATCTTTCTTCTGGTGACAATCTGCATCTATATGCTGATTTCCAGGGGAGAAAGGAAACCCAAGGTTCTCCCTCTTGCCCCGAAATTGTTGAGGAACTTCTGATTAAAAAATGAGGCTTGGAGCCTCCCTGGTGGCGCAGTGGGTTAAGCAATGCACTATGAAGCAAACCGCAGCCATTGCAGCATGAGTTCGATCCCTGCCCCGGGAGGGGACCCACATGGCGTAGCAAACTCTCCTGTCTCTCCCACTGCTGCCCTTGGCAGTATGTTTCGGTCAGTCTGCCGGTTCTGCTCCCCACTCTCTCTAGTGAATCCTCTCACCTCCTCTGACTGGCCAGTACCCCAGCTCTTGTATGCATGAATAAATAAATCTTTAAAAAAAAAATGAGGCCAGGGACCTCCCTCGTGGTGCAGGGGTTAAGCGCCACACTGTTGAAGCATCTGCAGCCACTGCAGCATGAGTTCGATCCCTGGCCTGGGAGGTGACCCACATGGCACAGCAGACCTCTCCTGTCTTGCCCACTGCTCCCCTCAGCAGTGTATTTCAGTGGATCCACCTGTTCTGCTCCCCACTCTGTTTCTGGTGACTCCTCTCACTGCCCCCTACTTGTAGCCCGTACCCCAGTTCTTGCATGCATGCATAAATAAATCTTTTTTAAAAAATGAGGCCAGCTGGAAACAATATGGTACATCCTGACAGACTTGTGACATATTCTGTGGGGTGAGGTATCCATGGATAGGCCAACCAGGTGTATTCAGCTCTGTTTCATGTTCCCAAGCTCTTGGCCCTTTTGACTAATAGGCTTGTATGGGTGGATATGGGATTCAGCTCCTCCACCCCAACCCTCCCAGCCTTGTTGCTTCTCCTGCCTGAAGAGAAGCTAGGTAATGAGGTGGTCTGGTCCCCAGGTTCCAGGAGGTGATGGGGGCTAGGGACCCTCAAGGGAACCCTGTCACATCTGTGTTTCTATTTGGCAGCTGAGAAAGTGATCCAGAGACCAGAGAAGGTGCCTGAATCACATAGCTGGTGACAGTGGGGCAAGGATGGGAAACCTGCCCTCTGCCCATATACTGGAGCCGTTGTGGTGGGGGCTGTGTTGTAACCTTTGCGGCTTTCTGGAGGGGTAGGTCTTGCCCAGCTATATTCACAGCCTTTGGGGCCCTGTCAGACTCCCAGACCATCTGCTCAGTGCCAAACTCTGAGTTTGGTCAACTCTAGATCCTGATGATGAAGGTGCCTTCAGGTGCATCCACACACCCTGCTGTGGTGGGGAGGGTCCGTGGCCATCCCCAGGCTGCCCCAGACTTGCCAAGACAAGTCCTAGTTTTTGTCTTGACACATTAGCTGGTGAGTCACAAGTATAGTGAGGCTCACTTTGCATCTAAGCTCTGCCCTTGGTCCTGGGAGGGAGACTCCCACCAGCTTTTCCTAGTCTCCTCTAGGTGGGCTGCACAAAGGAGGGGGAGCATAGGCCAAGCAGGAGGCTTTCCTGAGGTGTGGGGCCTGGCTACAGGAGGGATTGGCTTCCCAAGGGCAGGCCTGGTATCCTAGGCACAGTCAAGTTTACTGCCCTGAGGGAGTCCAAATGCCACTGTTTCCTTTAGGGGTGGCAGGGCTGGGAAGAGAAGTGGGAACACTCCCTTTCTGGTCTCTGACTCTTTCTGTTCCCTGTTCCTACCTCCCTATTCCCTCCCCCACCCCCCAGCTTGATCCTAGATACTTTGACCACATCTGGCCCTTGTGCCCAGTGAGGACTTCACACTGTGCTGCCCTCCCCCGCCCACTCACGGACAGGGACCAAGGGCTAGGAAAGCCAGAAAGGTGGGACTGGGGGGCGTGGGGCACTGGATACCTTAGGTTCTGTGGAGGCTGGTGTAGGGTGTGGTCTGGCTTTGGTGACTGGAAACCTATTGGAGGGTGCCGGTGAGATGATACATTGAGCCTTATTTCTGATGTCCTGACCGGGCAGGCCTCTGGCCAGAGGGTGGGTGCACTTTGAAGCCTGAGGGTCTGGAAACTAAGGATATTCTCTTCTTGGGAACTGAAAGAACAGAGACTGGGGGTCATGGCAGTTGCCAGTCAGGAGGTTAGGCTGGAGTCATGACACCAGCTGCTCTCTTAGGGCATGGGATGGGCATGCCTTTAACCTAATAGGGAGTGGTGAGCAGACCAGCTAAAGACTTAGGTCTCCTCCTGTGTCCCTTTCCTTCCCTCCCGTGACTATTAAGAGAGCTGTGTGCCTTGGTCCCGGGTACCTCAGCACCACCAGTTCATATGAATCACATGCATTCCTATTCCTAGTATGGGAAGGTTTCCCACTATGAATGCAGGCTGTGTGCTCCCTTCTGTGTGTCCTGTTTCCCCTTATCAGGTCCTATGTCCCTTCCACCGAGTCCCCCATCAGGTCCTGTCCTGTGTTGCCCCCACCTGGTACATCCCCCATCATGTCCCATGTTCCTCTCACCACCATTCCTCATGTTGTCCCTTCTGCCCTGGGTCCTGTACCCCTTCCATCAGGTTCTCCCATGTGGGTCCCCACATCTTTGGGACCCTGAGCTCCTTGCCTGCTGGCTGGCTTGCTCCTATTCCTGATGCTTTCCAGAAGGGCTGCTGAGATTGGCAGCCTATATAGTCAGGGGTCTCCAGTTGTCAGCAGCTGCGTTAATTGAGCACTAACTATGTGCCCTATATGTGATGTCAGCATGTTTGAGCACCATCTGTGTACCCCTGCCTGATGTCAGTATTGATTGAGCACTGACTGTATACCCTGGCCTTCAGACAGCACTTTTACCCTAGTTGTGTTTTGGGAGCTGTGGGCAAAGGGCCGAGGAGAGTTCTATCTCCTCTTGCTTTCTTGGAAAGCCCAGTGCCCACATTCCTCGCTCTTATTTGTGGGCAGGCATTGGTCCCAGGAATGGTAAAGCAAGTTCCAGAGAGCTGGAGGCCCTGGGGAGAGGGTAGAATGCTTTGGGGGGCAATATAGCTATAGGCTGGGAGAATCCTGAGGGTTTTTGACCCCCATGGTCTGGGCCCTGGGGCTGAATGCATTATCTCTTCTGTCATGTGTGGAAGGTGAGTTAACATGGGAAAGCCCCCTGAGCTATTCATTCATCGGTATTGGTGTATCTATAGAAGATTTCCTACATGAGACAGACAGGGTGTGAGTGGGGTTAAGGAGGTGGCCTGAGGGGCAAGTGGGGGCGATGGAAACCAACCATGTGTGCTGTAGGGTTACTGGGGTCGTGGTGGGCTTTCAGGAGACTGGGCTTTTTGTTTTTTTCTGTCGAGGTGAAATTCACCTAATAGTAGCTAGCCATTTTAAAACAGACAATTCAGTGGCATTTAACACTTACACAAATTCATGCAATCATCACCTGTATCTAGTTCTGGAATATTCCATCACTCAAAAGGAGACCATGTCCTCATGAGTAGTCACTTCTCACCCCCTTCCCAGCCCCTGACAACCACTCATCTGCTTTCTGTCTGTGGATTTGCCTGTTCTGGACAGTTCATACAAGGATCACACACTACATGGCCTTTTGTGTCTCTCGCTCAGCATCATGTTTTCAGTTCAGTTCATCCACGTTAGAGCGCGTGCCAGGGCTTCACTCCTTTTCATGGCTGAGTAATATTCTATGGTGTGGATATGTTTATCTTTCATCTGTGTAGTGTTTTTGTGTGTGTCGAAGAATTGTGGTGTAGGCCAGAGGTGCTGGGGAGTGAGAGGATTCACCAGAGACAGAGTGGGGAGCAGAGCAGATATATTGAAATATACTGCTGAGGGGAACAGCAGGTAAGACAGGAGAGGTTTGCTGCACCATGTGTGTTAACTCCCTGGCCAGGGATCATACTCAGGCCATCATGGTGACAGCTCTGAGAATTAAACTGTAGGCCACCAGGGAGGCCCTATTCTTCATATGTAAATGGATATTTTGATTGATTTCACCTTCATCTTTTTAAAATTTAATTTTTTATTCTAAAATGACCTTTTCCTCCTGACTCTGCATTTTGAGATGCAAGAGTTTCTGCCTCACTTGCATCCCCTAAGAGTTGTATCCCTAGTAAATCTATATATCTTAAGGAAGAGAGTCTTGGTTTTGTGGGTTCATCACGGTTTGCTCTGTCCTTCCCTTCCATGGCCTCTGGGAAGATGGTGGGATGAGAAGGTCCAGCCTGCCATTGAAGCCCAGGTTCCAATCCTGCTGTGTCCTCTTACATACAACTCTAGGCTTGTGAGCAAGCTGCTCAGCATGTCCAGACTGATGGGCCTTTTCCCTAGACAAGACAACCAATGAACATGGTTAGAGCCACATTCTTTGAAAATAGCCAGGTGACTTTGTGGTAGTATGGCTGTCTCCCCGGGGTGCTGGGCACAGATGGACAGGTGTTGGAGCAGCAAGGCCTTAAAGACTGCCCCTTCCCCTCCCAGGGGGAGGGTACCGTGGCACCCTCGCTCTGGGGCAGTGTAGCTGGGAGGTTGCAGGTCACTGAATCCCTCTTCTTTACCATACTGGGGTTCTGGGCTAGCCCCTAATCCTAGCCCTCCTCCTGCAGGGAGAGAAGAGAGATGAACTGTGGGGTGGCTTACTGGGGCTTGGGGGATGTAAGATGGACAGTCCTTAACCTGAAAGTGAGTACTCAGGAGGCACATGCTATTTTAGAGTGAAAAATAATTTAAAAAAATAAAGTCTTTAAAAAGGTGGAAGCACCCAGATATCCATAGATGGGTAAATAGTTAAAGAAATGATAATTTGGCCACAGAATGGAATATTACTCATCCATAAAAAGGACTGTAGCACCGATTCATGCTACACTGATACAGGGTGAAAGAACCCTGAAGGCATTATTATGCTGAGTGAGAGAAACTAGACACGAAATGTACATGACTTGTGCTCCATTTATATGAAATGTCCAGAAGAGGTAAATCCAGACAGCATATTGGTGATTTGGGGTGGGGTGGGGAGTGACTGCTTGTGGGTCTTCTTTTGGGGTGATAAAGGGCTCTGAAACTTGATACCAGCAATGGCTGTACTACATTTGAATGTCCTAAATGACACTGAGTTGTCTGCTTTAGAACGGTGAATTTGATATTATGTAAATCTCATCTCAATTTAAAAAAAGGGGAAAAAAGAGACACTGGAGCCTCTTCAAGTCCGGGATAAATCCCCACCCATTTTATAGGCAGTGAATGGAGGTGGCCTCCATTGCTAAGGTCAGTTGACAAGTAAATAGATGTAAGGTAGGATTGGAACCTGAGTCTTGTATCTGCTTCTCTGGGGCAGGTTTTGGCAATTTTGTGTGTGCCTGAGGCATCTCCAGAGCCTGGATGAGCCTGTCTGGGTCTCTGGGCAGACACCAGGTGACCCCAAGGCTCAGCCACATCCCCACTTCTGTGTCCACAGCACAGCCGACAAGAATGGGGCCCTCAAATGTACCTTCTCCGCACCTGGCCACAGCACCAGCCTCCTGCAGGGCCTTGCTGCCCTCCGTGCCCAGGGCCAGCTCTTGGATGTTGCACTCACCATCAATAGAGAGACCTTTCATGCACACAAGGTGGTCCTGGCAGCCTGCAGTGACTACTTCAGGTGAGCGAGCCCTGGGTATGGGGCTGGAGAACCCATGGGGGTTGGAGAGCCCATTCTTAGAGGGAATGAGTCAGTGCCTGCCTGCGAGCCAGGACATCCTGAATACAGGTGCTGGGTAGGCCCATCTGTGTGCCCATGCCTGGGTTCTCCTAAGTTTGTAAGTTATTTAGAGTTTAAGTAGAATGTACTGTGGGATACATGTGGCCCCTGAGGTGTCCTTCAATGACACCTGCATATGCCAGGCACTGTCCCAGGCCTCAGGAATCCAAGTCCTGCTCCCATGGTGTCCACACTCAGGCTGAGTATCAGGAAGGACTCTAAACAGTGACCCAGTGGTGTTCTGCACAATCCCAGGCCCCATGTGACAGCAAGGCCTTGCTGGTGTCTGGTATGTCTGCTGACAAGCAGCCTACCTCGTGCTGAACTGGGCCAGGGACCGAGGGCCATCAGGAATGAGCTGGGGGCCAATGTCCTCACCAACTGGAGGCTGTCGTGGGCCCAGGACTAGCCGGTGAGCTTCTTACCAGGCAGTGACCATGCCAGGGAGAGTTTGGGTAGCTTGGGGTAGTTCTCTATCCCCCACCTGCCCCCCCTTGTGAATCCCAGCCCAGATGTGTGTCAAGGCCAGAGTGCTTTGCCTACTGTATCTCCAGATGTCCCCCCACCCCATCCCCCCACCGGCTAAGCGAGGCCGTTCCGGGGAGCCAGAGCAGGCAATCCAACTGGGGCGCCGCTTCTATTTTTGTTCTGGATTTGGGGACGAGCAGTCGGCCCAGCCAGAAATGCCCTTTAAAGGCTCCTTTGTGTTGGCACTGCACTGTAGCCTCGAGGCCTTAAAAGGCAAAGCGCCTCTGTGTGACTGTGCCTTCGATGGCTGATGGGGCTCTTGGGGACCAGAGGGGCAGGGGCTAGGGGAGCATTGTTCTTGGAGGCACCAAAGCAGGGCAGACTTAGCTGTCCCTGCTGCAGCTGAGCCCAACCCACACTGTGTGTGCGACTTTGAGACAGGTATCTTGTGGGGACGGATTAGGCATGGACCCTCCCCTGGGATCGCATCAGTGGCTGCACTAAGGTCACAATCACGATTTAACACAGCTCAGTGTTAGATCAGCCTTCTCGTACCATCCTCTGGACGCTCCCATGGACTCTGAGAAGTTATGCTGTGGTTCCCTCCCCCTTTCTCTTTGGGGAGCCTTCTTCCCATTAGTGTTGTTTTCCAGCACAGGAGAGAACACAGCTGAGGCCACTTCCAGTGTCTCATAGTGGGCTGGGGCTTGGTCAGGCCATTCTTAGGGGTCTTCCCTGACCTTTTGGGCCTTTTTCTAAAGATAGCAGTCATCCCAGTGCAGCCCCAAATGGATGCTCCAATCTGGGGGCTCTGCCTCTTCCCATCCCTGTGTGACAGTGGCCAAGACTCCGGAATGGAAGGTGTAGCCACCTGCCTAGGGGAACGAACCAGTGAGGGGCTAGACTGTAGACTGCAGACGTGGTGCTCTTGGCATCCCAGCCTTGTCCCTGAGCTGGCTGTGTCACGGTGTGCCTGGAGACTAGCTGCTATCACTGCCCTGCCTTGAGCTGCCTGAGTCCCTGCCTCTAGCCAGCCATCTCGAGTTGCACACTCTTCAGGCGAAGCTGTGCTGGGAGGTGCGCTCTGTGGGAAGTTGCATGACTATCTGTTCTTTTTCGTATGTCTTAAGTATCTGGCCCTCACCTACCCCACCTCATGCTGTGTTCCCCATCTGTAGGGCCATGTTTACTGGAGGCATGAGGGAGGCAAACCAGAGTGTCATTGAGCTGAAGGGTGTGTCAGCACGTGGCCTGCGGCACATCATTGACTTTGCCTACAGTGCTGAGGTGACCCTGGACCTGGACTGCGTCCAGGATGTGCTGGGTGCTGCTGTGTTCCTGCAGACCCTGCCTGTGGTGGAGCTGTGCGAGGAGTTCCTCAAGGCCGCTATGAGCGTGGAGACCTGCCTCCACATTGGCCACATGGCCACCGCCTTCAGCCTGACCTCACTCAAGGAGTCAGTGGACGCTTTCACCTTCCGGCACTTCCTGCAGATCGCTGCTGAGGAGGACTTCCTGCACCTGCCACTGGAACGTCTGGTCTTCTACCTGCAGAGCAACCGGCTACAGAGCTGCGCTGAGATCGACCTGTTCCGCGCCGCTGTGCGCTGGCTGCAGCACGACCCGGCCCGGCGGCCGCGTGCCAGCCATGTGCTGTGCCATATTCGCTTCCCACTGATGCAGTCGTCAGAGCTCGTGGACAGTGTGCAGACGCTGGACATCATGGTGGAAGACGTGCTGTGCCGCCAGTACTTGCTGGAGGCTTTCAACTACCAGGTGCTGCCCTTCCGGCAGCACGAGATGCAGTCACCACGCACAGCTGTGCGCTCGGACATACCGTCGCTGGTGGCTTTCGGCGGCACGCCCTACACCGACAGTGACCGCTCCGTCAGCAGCAAGGTGTACCAGCTGTCTGAGCCAGGTGCCCGCCACTTCCGAGAGCTCACCGAGATGGAGGTGGGCTGCAGCCACACATGTGTGGCCGTGCTAGACAACTTCGTGTACGTGGCAGGTGGCCAGCATCTGCAGTATCGCAGTGGTGAGGGTGCAGTGGACGCCTGCTATCGCTATGACCCGCACCTGAACCGCTGGCTGCGCCTGCAGGCTATGCAGGAAAGCCGCATCCAGTTCCAACTGAACGTGCTGTGCGGCATGGTGTATGCCACGGGGGGCCGCAACCGGGCAGGTAGTCTGGCCTCAGTGGAGCGCTACTGCCCGCGGCGCAATGAGTGGGGCTATGCATGCTCGCTGAAGCGCCGCACCTGGGGCCACGCGGGTGCTGCCGCAGGGGGCCGCCTCTACATCTCAGGCGGCTACGGCATCTCAGTGGAGGACAAGAAGGCTTTGCACTGCTATGACCCCACAGCCGATCAGTGGGAGTTCAAGGCGCCTATGAGTGAGCCCCGTGTGCTGCATGCCATGGTGGGAGCAGGTGGCCGCATCTATGCCTTGGGCGGCCGCATGGACCATGTGGACCGCTGCTTTGACGTGCTGGCTGTGGAGTACTATGTACCTGAGACAGACCAGTGGACCAGTGTGAGCCCCATGCGGGCTGGCCAGTCGGAGGCTGGCTGTTGCCTGCTGGACCAGAAGATTTACATTGTGGGTGGCTACAATTGGCGACTCAACAATGTGACAGGCATCGTGCAGGTGTACAACACCGAGACGGACGAGTGGGAGCGTGACCTGCACTTCCCCGAGTCCTTTGCAGGCATCGCCTGCGCCCCCGTGCTGCTGCCCCGGGCAGGAACCCACAGGTAGCTCCTGGGACCCCTGCTGGCCACATTGTCTCCCAGGAGGCCAGGCGAGCACACATCCTGGTTGAGAACCAAGGAAGCCCCCTGAGCTGGCCTCCAGAAGTCCATCCCTTCTTCCCTTTCAAGCAGATGCAGAGGGGCCCGTCAGTGGCAGCAAACATGCCCACGACCATACCCTCACCTGCCTCATGCTCTTGCTTGCAAGAGGGAATCTGGGTCCCTTTTGAGATGTTGTGTGTGGCTTTGCCTTGCTCTTCTCCCCTACCCCAGCCCACGGTCTCTACTTTAAGATGCAAGTTTATTAACCTAATCCCCAAATCCATTGTGTGCCACTTGCCCCCTCCTTAGTTTCTTGTGTGAGTGTGTGGATTCTAAACTAGATGCATCCCAAACCTCTGCCACATTTGGATCTCTGGGAGCAGGACAGGTGCCTGGAAGCACCTGTTTTCATAAATTCCTAGGTCCCTGGTCTGCTTCCTCAGTGAGTCGAGCTGCCAGATGGGGTCCAGAGGAGGGTTTCATCCCATCTGACCCCTGTCCTCTGCCCCACATTGTCAGGGGGTTGCTCACTAGCTCTCCAGAGAACACAGCCAGCTCTTGGAATGGGCCTTGCAAGCCTGGGCCTTCACTGGGGTCTGGGTATCCCAGGAGCCCTACCCAAGCCTAGACCTCATCCCTGGTTGGAGGGTCGCCTGAACTCAGAGGACCGTTGCGGTGTTTATTTATCTCCCCTGCGTCTCTGTGCCTCCCACTCGCCTGCTTTCAGGCTGATGCCTTGGAGCCCCTGCCCCCTCCATTCCATCCAAGGATTTTGTGGCATCTCTGGCCACATATGTTATGGTGTCTAATCCTCTAATAAGCATTTTTTTTTTAGGTTCTGTTTTGCTCTTTTTAAGAGGCCAGCACTGCTGTCTTATAAATGGAACTTGTACCCTCCGGGCAGCTTAAAGAGGCTCCTTTGCTGCTAATGGAGGATGGATGTTGTGCCTCTGTGACCCCCTCATCATGTAACGAATTAACCTCACACCTCAGCAGACCTTGTCTCCTAAGATTTCCCTTTTATTTAATAAAAATAAAAAATAAAATGTTACGGTGAAAAGGTGCAGTGGACTCAATGCTAAGCTTGTGGGGTCTGATGGGTCACAGATTCATTGTGTCTCCATACGTTTGGGGGCTCTTCTTCCCCCTTTGCCCTTTTCCAGCATTGGAGAGTTGCTGGAAAGGGGGCTGGTTCTTGCTCAGGAGTGTGGGGGGCAGCAAGAATTGTGGACAGGCACAGGGTGCCTGGAGGCTTCAGGGAGACCCTTTCTAAGTCACTCCATGGACTGGGCCCCCCTGCCACCAGGCAGCCCCCAGCCCTACCAGCTTTGTTTCCATCTACTCAGTTCCCAGGGTGCAGTGGTGGAGAAAGGACAAATTCTAAAGAAACATGAAATCAGTCCCTTCCATGGGAGGAGTGGGGTGGTCTAAGGGCTCAGAAACCAGACTGCTCTCATGATTTTCTGATGGGAGGCTTCTGCGATCCCCCTCAGAATGTACTCATGGGCCTAGTGCCCCCTGTGCAGGAGCCCTGGCGCCCCCCGGGTGAGGCTGGGTATGGGACTACAGTTTCTGAATTTGTAATTTGCTTGGGACCCAGGAAGAAGCCACAGTTCTAGGGGCATCAAATCAAAAGCAACAGCCTTCAGGGAATTACCAAAACATTTCAAACCTACTCCCCCCCCCCCACCCCCGAACCTGAGCTCCTCCTGAGAACCCTTCCCTTCTGGAGGCATGGCCCCTTCAGGGGGGACAGTGAGAAGCCTTTGCCAGCTGCTAGTCCCCCATCAACTCACACCTCAGAACATCTTGTCCCCAGTGAGCTGGCAGGGGTGCTGGTGGGGTGGGGGGCGCCGTATCTAACTGGGGTGATTGTGCATAACAGTCTGGGCTGGTGCATGGAATGTTCTCAGGGCCCCTGCCCCTCCCTGTTCTTCAGCATCCCCCCCAAGAAAGGAAAATTATTTTTCATGTTGTAAACTTTAAACACGAAAAAGCTGTTTTTAATTTAGCAGAAACTGGCTTGGATCTTTGTGAATGTTTGTGTCCTTCAGAGAAAGGCAGAACACGCGTGTGCACACACACACTCATGCATGCACACACCTGCACTTCTGCGTTGTGACACATTCACATGGTCACACCAACATGCCTGAACACACGTGCTCTCATCTGCTCACTCACTGCCTTGCGCATGCGCTCGTGCATAAAAGCACATGCACCCCTGACTAGCCTGGCCCTCTGCATGGCACTCATGGAGGTCTGGCGCCTGCATTGTATCACCTCCCCTCGCCTGTAGCCTCAGTGGCCGTCCCCTGCGTAGGCCTGAGCATGAGGAAAGCCCCCCTGCTTCCAGATGTCCCGGCAGGAGCCTCCCTCTGCACCTGGACTTGGGCTGTGGGAAAACGCTTTCTCCAGGGATGGTGGGATACAGGCCTGTGAGAAGGAGGCCAAGTGTGACTTCTGGGGCCTCCCAATGAGCCAAAGGGGCCTCTGGGGAGCCATGTGTGGTGGGAATCTGCCCCAGACCTGGCCAGCTTGGACACCCGCCCCTGGCTTTGCCTCGAGAACTTGGCTCTGTTCTCATGAGCCCTGAGATTCTCTTTTCATGGTGTGGTTTTATTAGGGGCACCTGGCCATGTGTCTCAGAGGTGCAACGCAAATGTTTGCTGCACAAGTGAGGAGCTCTGAGATAGGGAGGTGGGAGCGGAGCCTTATCCAACCCAGAGTCTCTAGGCACCCGCTGCACCCAGAGCAGGAGGGCCATGAAGCTGTGTTCCCATTCATGACAAGACCCCTGACTAGTTCTGTGAATGACGGTGCCAGTTGCCACCCGGTGGCCATCTCTCCCTCCTTACCAACAGAACCCTGATTTGGTGCCAGCAGCAATGCGCCCGGCCTTGGAGGTTAATTTAGGATTTGGCTGAGCCTTTCTTGGCAATGCCTTTTCTGGGGCTTTTTGTGATCTGGGCACTTTTCCAAGCTTTGGTCAGCAAGCTAAGTCTGGGGTGGGGGTTTCTGGACAAGGAAGAGTGAGGCCTTTTTGCCCTCTCCCCTCCCCTCCTCTTAATGCTTCCTATATGGATACAATACCAGGAGCATCTGCAGCCATCTTGTGGCCACGAGGAGCAAGTTAGGAGAGGTGCAGAGATGCCACATCCCAGAGCCTCAAAGTCAGGGGCCCCCAGTTATACAATGGAACCTCTGACCTTCCAGACTCCTCTTTATGAGAAATCACAATGTCTATGCTGCTTAAGATACCAGTGGTCAAATGTTCAGATACTGTAATTCAAACAGTTCCAAAATTATAAACGTAATAAATGCTGGGACTTCCCCATCTGATGTAAGTCATGGTTTTTATTTGCAAGCAACAGAAACTGACCGGCCACTTTAAATAGCCAAATAGTGCAGGGGGAAGGCTGTTTGGTTGTTCGCAGAAGTGGCAGGAAGGCTGGAGAAACAGGATGCAAAAACAGGAATCAAGGGGTGAGGCAGCTAGAGGTCCTCCGCTGAGATCTCACCAGGGAATTGCCAGTGGGGTTGCTTCTGCCACCCCCTGAATCTGGACACCTCCCACCTCAATCAGCACCGCAATGTGCCCTTGGCATTCAGCCTGCCCTGACTGCCCCCGTAGACCGGACACTCCTGCCCTGATACCCTTTCTCTTCATGCCAATTGTCGCTGGATGGAAACACTTTGTTGGCCCAGCCTGTGTCTTGTCTCAGAGCCTCACTGCCTGGGATGTAGGTGTGAGCACGAGTGTATTCATCAATGGCTACTGCTTTTGTGTCACAGACAACCCTAGAGCCTCAATGGCACTCAACAGATGTTTATTTTTCTCAAGTCTGTGACTCAGCTGGGAAGTGCCCTCAGCGGGGCAGCTCTGCTGCTAGGTATGAGGCTGTGGAGCGACCTAACAGCTCCGTTTCAACCATCTACAGCACCCCTCGGGCCAGCAGTATTCTCTACACAAGTGCTGGGGACACAGGGAGTCACCATGGCCTTCCAAGGTCCAGATTTGTAGGTCATACCCAGATTTGTAAGTCATGCCCTTGGCCAAAGGAAATCACATGGCCAAACCGCAGGGCTAGGGACATAACCTCTCCCTTAGGAAGGAAGAGCTGCAGAGCGGTGTGGGAAAGGGTTTGGACATGGGCATAAAGGGGAGACCAGGGCCTGTAATTTGATCCAATACATTTTGGCTTTGGGGCCTCTCAGTGACTTTCCATGGAGGGGCTTTCTAAACCTGGATGCTGGATCACCAAAAGGAAATGCCCGCTTAACTTCTGCAGCCACTGCCCCCTGGAGGTCAGCAATCTTTCTCTTATTTTTGTCACACAGATGGGCTGTATATATCCTAGGCTTTTGGACAGTGGGGAGGGGGTCTGCATGTGGAAGGTCAGCTGGAGCACAGCTGAGGGGCAGGGCCCTGTGGTGTCATCAGGAGCACTACTCCAGGTGCTCCCTTAGCACAATGTTTGCAGGGAGGAATTAGCTCTGCTCCTACACTGCCATCCCCCCAGCACCCCTCTGCCCCAGGTCCCTGCATTCTCTGTTGCAACCTCTTGCCACGACCCTTCTTGGCAGGTGTAGGGTAAAGGTTGATCAGGTATTTCCACCCGCCCACCACTGTGATGATGGACACCTGCGGTGCTGCGAGCATTCCAGGGTGGGCATGCGCAAGTGGGCGCACCTGTGTTGGACACGGGCTTAAATGGGCG
>JAGFMF010011659.1:9416686-9603681 GCA_019455555.1 Galemys pyrenaicus | reverse complement strand
ACACTGCTGGGGGGAGCAGCGGGTGAGACAGGAAGGTCTGCTAGGCCATATGGGGGTCAGCTCCCTGGCTGGGGATCAAACTCATGTTGCAGTGGCTGCAATAGCTTGATAGCACTGTCTTTAACCCCTGTGGCACCAGGGAGGCCCACTAGTTACATTTAACATAGATACAGCAAGGCTCAGAAAGGTAAAGTCACACTCTTGTCACACAGCTGGAGAACTAGCAAGGGCTGGGCCATGCAGAAACACTCAGAGTTTAAGTTTTCATTTTTATTTATTATTATTATTTTACTTTTTTTTTATGCATACAAGAGCAGGGGTATAGGCCAGAGGCATGGGAGGTGAGAGGATTCACCAGAGACAGAGCGCTGAGCAGAACAGGCAGATTAACTGAAATACACTGCTGAGGGGAGCAGCGGAAGAGGCAGGAGAGGTCTGCTGTGCCATGTGGGTCCCCTCCCTGGTCAGGGATCGAACTCACACTGCTGTGCCGCGGATGCTTCACAGTGCGGTGCTCAATCCGCTGCGCCACCAGGGAGGCCTTATTTATTTATTATTTTTAAAGATTTATTTTACTTATGCATTCAAGAACTCGGGTATAGGCCACAGGCACAGGGGGTGAAAGAGACAGACTGGGGAGTAGAACAGGCAGATCAACTGAAATACACTGCTGGGGGGAGCAGCGGGTGAGACAGGAAGGTCTGCTAGGCCATATGGGGGTCAGCTCCCTGGCTGGGGATCAAACTCATGTTGCAGTGGCTGCGATAGCTTGATAGCACTGTCTTTAACCCCTGTGGCACCAGGGAGGCCCAAAATTGCTCAGAATCTTTAGGGGATAGAAACAAGTTTCACCGTAGGTAATTGAATGTCTGTCTTTTCTATGTCACACAGGCAACACAGACCCCAGTGTCTGGGAAGGGTGAATATAGTCAGCTCAGTCTGTAGGGGAGAAGACTGATCCCAGGAAACAACTTCCTTCAGAGAGCAGGATATTTCCACGTTGAAGGATGCATGGGTGTACTTTAGATAGAATCCTCGGGAGGGTCTCAGAGAAACCCAACAGATAAGAAGGTGCCAGCCACATAAGGATCTGGGATGGAGAGCAGCCCAGGCAGTGGCAATAGCACATACAAAGGTCCACAGGTATATCAGCAAGGTGCCAGAGTGGCTGGTGAGGGACAGGTTAAGGATGGTGGGGGCCATGAGGGAAAGGGGGAATTCATTCCTAAACGAATGGTTCACTCTGGTTTACAAAGACCATGGCTGCTCAGAGAAGTCCTGTCTGGGTCACACTGGGTGGCAGCAGCTTCCTTTGATGAAGAAAGAAAATGAAAACATTAGGGCTGGGTTCTGATCGGGTAGCCAGATGCTTTGGCCTCCGTCGCCTTGGAACTGGGGGTCAGTGGAGTGGGAGGAGGGCTTGGGTCACCATCCGGCAGTTGCACAATAAGCAGGCTGGCAGCTTCCTCTGACTCATCACCAGGGTTTAGGACAGATTGAGTTACAGCAGGGTGGGGGTGAATGGGGGGTGAGTAGGGCAGGCCACTCCCCTCTACCCTGTGCACATGGCCTGTTCTGTGACCACAGAATCCCCACTACACTGAAAATCTGCCTCGTCCATCTTTCTGTGCCCAGAAAGCTGCTTAGTGCAGGCAATGAAAGTCATCAGTGTAACCAGAATTTTTTGAGAATTGTGAGCCAGGCACCTGACATCATAATTTCATTTAAACCTTACAAAATCTGGTACAGAGAAGGAAGCCAAACTCTGCTGTTGGGGCTGAGTTCTAGTCCTGCTTTCAGCACTTCCTTTACTCTAGGCAGCTGCCATCCCTGCTCTGTCTCTGTGAACTCCCAGGACAGTGGTGGGGTCTAGAAGCCACCTATGTAGAACAGCTAGTTCTACACTTGACTTCTGCAGTGTCAGTGCTAGGGAAAGAATATTGACTTCAAATTGACTTCAGCAGAAAAGAGAATATGCGACTGGCTCATATAACTGAAAAGGCAGGGTTCTGACTTTGGATTTCTCTCTGCTTTTGGGGGAGAGTGAGTGGGGAAGTTAGTCCTACAGACAACTCATTGACTGAAGTCAGAAATAGTCTTCCCTGAAAGGTAGTGGTTATTGACATCAAAAAGGAGGAAGAGATGCTTGTTAGGTAAATAGGTTAGAAGTTCATGAAAGTGCTGAAAACCATCTGAACAGGAAGGGACAGTACCTTGGACACTCCAATTTAAAATCTATGTATACACACACATATATAAATAATATGGCTATTTCAGTAAAATATTGTAAAGTGTTAATAAGAGCATGCTCGGAAATGGGTGTCTCCCTGAGATCTCCACCCTCCACAAAGGGACCTCCACAAGGTCCCCTCCAAACACCCCTGTGTGTGCAGTTAGAAATGCCTCACATTCCCTTGGCTGCCTCTTCTCCTCAAATTACAGGGGTGTCCCAAATACAATTTTATATTGATGTTGGGGGACCTTCTGTTTGTGGAGGGACAGCTAGTTGTTATTACCTCTCTTGTTTCCCTGGATCAACTTCCACTATTAGGGAGACTATGCAGGTCATGCCGGGATTTCTGGACCTTTTATTAGTGCCATGGAAAAGTCAAATTGTTGACAAATTGGATGAAATGCTGTATTCCTGATTCTTTTGGCTGAAGGATCCAGAAATAGTTAAGTGGTCAAATAGGAGGAAACAAGGAAAGAGGTGTTAAAGACCATGCTCTTTTTCTATTTACAAGGTTTAGGTCTCAGCTGAAATGTTTGTCCCTTCCCTGGCCATGGTTGTTGCAGGAGAATCCCTCCTATTTCTGGCCTATCTCTAATTTTGTTTTATTTATTTTTAAAGATTTATTTATTTATGCACACAAGCACTGGGGTACAGGCCACAGGTGTGGGGGGGTGAGAGGTTCCGCCAGAGACAGAATGGGAAACAGAACAGGCAGATTAACTGAAATACATTGCTGAGGGGAGCAGCTGCCTCCCCATATGGGTTGCCTCCCCAGCCAGTGGCAGGGATCAAATTCATGCTGCAGTGGCTTTGGTTTGCTTCATAGTGCGTTGCTTAACCTATTGCGCCACCAGGGAGGCCCCCCTCTAATTTTATTTTATAAATCACTTTTATCTCCATCTGAAACATTCTTGGTCATTTGTTATGTCCTCTCCGACAGCACCCCAGGAGTACAGGGTCCACTTCTGCTTGCTCATACAGAAATATTACTTGAGTAAAGGAATGCAGGAGTGAGCAACACCCTGATTTGGTCTCGGAACTCTTGGCCTGAGTCCAAGCTCAGCCTCCGGGTGCTACCTGTTCTCGGGGGAGGGTGCTGGCCCAAGTTTGGGAAGTGGGAGAGTTTGGATCCAGTTGTTTCCAGCTATCCGGTGACCCACACCATTGTTACTTGGAGGGGGGACAGGTGCTATTACATCACTGAGGTAACAGGTGCTCCCGTATCATCGATTCCTGGAGCTCCATGACCCCAGTCTGTTCGCCAACCTTGCCGGTCAGCTTGGCGGCTGCTGTCCAACGCACCAGGAGACAGTTGATTGCGCCTGCGTCGGAGTACCCATCACACTTCTGTGGGCTTCGGGCGCCACCCGGGCGCGCGCATGCGTTCTCGCCCCCGCGCGGAGCGCTGCTCCTGTGCGCGTGCGCCGCGCTCACGCTTGCCGTTGCGCCTGCGCACTAGCCTCCGCCCGCGGGCCCGGCCGGCGCCTGCGCGGTGGCATCGAAGTGGAGGGGGCGAGGAGTGGAGGAGGAGGAGGAGGAGGAGGAGGCGGCGGCGGCGGCGGCGGCGGTGGCGGCGGTGGCGGCGGCGGCGGCGGCGGCGGCGAGAAGATGGCGACTTCGAACAATCCGCGGAAATTCAGCGAGAAGATCGCGCTGCACAACCAAAAGCAGGCGGAGGAGACGGCGGCCTTCGAGGAGGTCATGAAGGACTTAAGCCTGACGCGGGCCGCGCGGGTAAGGGGCTGCTGTGCGACCCGGTGGCAGAAGGAGGGGAGGGGGCGCGCGTGCGCGTGCACAGTCTGGGGCGCGCGGCGGGGGCGGGGCGGGGCGCGTGGCGGGGCGGGGCTCGCAGCCGGGGACAGGTGTCCTCATGCCCCGGCTCGTGGGCGGGACAGGTGCCTCACATCAATCGCTCTCTGGAGGGGGGACAGGTGCCCCGCTTCATCATACTTGGAGGGGACAGGTGGCACTATATCATACCTACCTGTAGGGGACAGATGCCCTCACATCATCCCTACCTGGAGCGGACAGGTTCCCCACATCATTCCTACCTGAAGGGGACATGTGTCCCAGTCATCCGTACGTGGAGGGGACAGGTGCTTCTATCTTCCATGTGCCACTACATCATCCATACCTGAAGAGGACAGGTACCCCGTATCACCGTTTTTGCAGGGGATATGTGTGCCCCACATCATCCATACCTGGAGGGGACAGCTGCCACCCCATTATCCCTTTGTGGAGAGAACAGGTGCCTTGCAACTCCATTGTCCATACCTGAAGGAGACAGGTGTCACTATTTCATCCCTACCTTGAGTGGACGGTGTTCTTACAATACTAGAGGGGACAGTTACTACCACATCATTTACATCTGGGGGAGACAAGTGTTCTTGCATCATCCTACCTGGAGGGAACAGGTGGCACTACATCATTGCTACCTGGAAGGGACAGGCGCCACTACATCACAGTTACCTGAGGGAGGACAGGTGTCTCCACATCATATCTGGAGGGAATGGGTGCCCCACATCATCATTGTCGGGAGGGGATAGGTGCTGTCACGTCACTGTTACCTGGAGCGGACAATGCCCCTGTACCACTTTATTTAGGAGAGACAGGGTGACACTGAATTGTATGAACTGGGCACTGCTTGTATCACTAACCTATGGGGATAGGTGTCCCACATCCTTGCTACTCAAGGACAGATGACTACACATCACTGTTGCCTGATGGGACAGGGAGTCTCATCATTTTCACCTATGCCCTTACTCCTTGGATGTTGGGTGAAGGACAGGTGTCCCCACTTGCAGACCTGAGGTGGTGTAGCTATCTCCCTTTTGGACTTACGAGGGAAAGGCCAGGTACCCTCCTGTACAGTAACCTGTGGGAACCAGCTGGGTTAGGAAGGCAGGTTATACACAACTCTGGGGTTGGAGTGGACATAGCTGTCCCTTTCCTAGGTAGCCCATATGGTTCTACCCACTAGGATAGGGACAGCTGGCTACACATGGGCCCCTGGCCCTGTTGGGCACAGGTGGATGGACTGTCCTTCCTCAGGTGGCAGGTGCATTGGCATGCAGGAGCAGGGCGGGTCATCTGTTCACCTCACCTGGGAAGCTGCTGGGGTGTGGGACTGACTCTGGGCCAGGCTCGAAAGCTTAACTCTTCTACCTGCTCTAGTCCTCTGGCCACCGTACTGTGGTGGGTACCAAGCTTGTGATAGGTACATGTCTAGCATGTCTGCCAAGTCCTTCCAGTGGTCAGGGAGGTCATGATTTGCATAGGTGTTTCAACCACTGTGGCATTCCTGTGACTGAGAGGACCCTTACCCTGCATCCTGGCACCGTTGGATTGGATTAATACTGGAGGAGTGGATAGGGGCTGCCGATCCCACACTACTGGTTTATGGATGTGGCCTCTAATCTAACCATTCCAGGCTGACCACATCGGGTTCAGGTGCTATAGGTGGAGTTTTTGGGTGATGTTATTTCTAATCATTTGCTTGTTTCTTGCAAAATTGTGACCTTACGAACTAGAATGTGTCTTCATTTTAGTGGATATATTCAGCACATATGAGTCGGATGCTCACTGTTTGACCAGGTGCTGCCTGTCCCTGCTCAAAACATCATGAAAGAGATAGTTGGTGAATAAATGTGGGGATGAGTGAATGAAACTGTGCAACTTGAGTGTCCCCCAAAATTAGGGCTTCTTAGGGGAGGAGTATTGTTTCCTCTTGTTTTTGGCATGTAGTGTGTGCTAGCATCAAGTGGGTCTTAAATGTATGTCTCCTGATGAAAGAAAAGGGTCACAGGGGGTTCACGGCTCACTTCATGATTGGAGATCATGATTGGAGATCTGGTTTCTATGTTGGTGTTGGAAATGGATACTGTTGAAAAGATTTCTTTAAAATAATAGCTTTATTGAGATATTGTTCACCTACCATATAATTCACTTGTTTAAAGTGTGCAATCCAGTGGTTTTACTATATTTATAGAATTGTGCAGCCACTACCACTCTAGTTTCAGAACATTCTATCACCCCAAGAGAAACCCTGTTCCCATGAGCAGTCACTGCTGTCTTTCCCCCCAACCTCTGATAATCAATAATCTGTTTTCTTTCTATGGATTTGTTTGTTCTGGATCACATGTAAGTGGATCACATACTATGTGGTCTTTTGTGTCTTGCTTCTCTCACTCTGCAGCATGTTTTATCCACATCGCTTATGTCAGAACTTCGTTCTTTTTTTTTTACGGCTGAGTAATATTCCACCACATGGATGGATCATGTTTGTTCATCCATCCATTCTTTGATGAATTTAGAAAAGATTTTTAAGAATTTCCAGGTGGCAATTCTGAAAGCACTGATTACCGATTTGCGTTCTGCTGTTACCTTCTTTCTTTTTTAAGATTTATTTATTTATGCATACAAGAGCTGGGGTACAGGTCAGAGTCGCAGGAGATGAGAGGAATCACCAAAGACAGAGTGGGGAGCAGAACAGGCAGATAGACTGAAATACAATGCTGAGGGGAGCAGCAGGCGAGGCAGGAGAGGTCTGCTGTGCCATGTGGGTCCCCTCTCTGGCCGGGGATCGAACTCGCGCTGCTGTGCCACGGATGCTTCACAATGCAGCACTCAACCCTCTGCGCCACCAGGGAGGCCCTGCTGTTGCCTTCTTTACATGGGGGAGGTGGGTCGGGGCGTGAACTGGGTAGCAAAGAGCTTATGCTGGATTTGAGAGACAAAGCGGTGTTCTCACTGGGGTGATTCTGCTGCCTCCTTAGGACATCTAGCATTGACTGGAGACATTTTTGGTTGTTTCAACTCTGAGAAGGTGCTACTGGCATTAAATGGGCAGAGACCAGGGTCACTACTGAATACCAAGTGAGTGCTTGAACAACCCCACTCTAGAGATGATCCAGTCCTGGATGTGGGCAGTGCTGAAGCTGAGAAACCTTCAGTTTGGAGGAAACATTTAGTGGGTAGGGTATGAGCTTTGCACTTGGGCAGATGGAGGTGACAACTCTCCACCCACTTGTGTGGCTCTGCCACCTTGGGCAGGTGGATCACTTTCTAGCACCTGGGACAAGGGGAGGGCTAGCTTGTTCAGTCATTATAGATGGCGAGTGGCATCCTGCAGTGCCTGAGTGGGGAGAGAGCCTACTTAGCGAACCCTCCCTGTGACGTAGGGGTTAAGTCTTAGCACTATCACTGCCATGGCCTGAGTTTGATCCCCGACCAGGGAGCTGACCCACATGACGCAGCAGACCTCCCTGTCTTGCCCGCTGCTCTGCTCAGCAGTATATTTCAGTAGATTCACCTGTTCTGCTCAGTGTTCTGTGTCTGGTGAATCCTCTTGCTCCCAGCACCTTTGGCCTACACCCCAGTTCTACAAATAAATAAGTAAATAAATAAATCTTTAAAAAAAAAAAAAGAACCTTCCCTTTCCCTCTGTGGCTTCAGCTTTCCTAAGGTGCCTTTCCCATGATGAGTACTAGGGTTTCACCTGCATCTTTGAGCAGATGGGGTTGTGGTACTGTGGGTACCTGTCCCTCTGGTGAGTTCTGTGGGACCATACAACCTATACACAACATGCCCCCCACCCAGGTGTGCCGAACAACTATCAGTTTGTGGCATGAACAAGCTACTCTAACTTTACAGGTCAGGCTTGTTCATACAAGGACATACTTGTTCATAGGTGGTCAAAGACACAACGTGGTACCCCATCAACAAGCACGATGAGTAAATCCATGCCATCATCTCCTCTTGCGGGAAGCACCAAAGAGCTAGATTAGTTAGGTGGTGGACTGTGATGTCAGGGAGATGGTTTTCAAGTCTCCAGAGAAAGGGGGTGGCTTCACAGGTGTTTCCTTCCCTCTCTAAGACTTGGAGCAGTGCCATGTGTGAGCAGGGCTGTGGTGCTCTGCTGTGTTACTTTGCTGCAGGTTCTTAACCTCTCTGGGTCTTGGAAACCTGACCTGTAAAGTTAGAGTAGCTTGTTCATGCCACAAACTGACATTTATAGTTGTCCAGCACACCTGGGGGCAGGGGCATGTTGGGTGCCAGGAACCCAGCAGCAAACGAAGCATACGAGGGCCATTGTCCTTGGGAGCCAGTGTGCTTTGGTGCAGGAGGAGTAACCCGCTTCAAATGGGTGAGACAGATGCTCTCAGAACAAGCGGAGTGATGTTAGGGCTGCCTGGGGTGGGGAACTGATACCTGGATGGTGTGCTGGATCTACCATCTCCCAAAAGCCAGGGAGGAGTGCAGGTGAGGACTGGACAGGTGCAATCCAAGTTGGGAAGGAGTTGGTGAGGTTGAGGACAGTTGGGGACATGTTAAGAGGCTGGCATGTTGAGAGAGTGAGATAAGAGGCTTGGCAGGCCTAGATTTCACCTGTTTTGGGGTGGAGGGATGTTGGGAGGGGCTGCTAGCCAGGTTTGCTATGGCAGGCAAGTGGCACTGTGTGTTTATGTAACAGCTTTTTTGGGGTAAAATTCCCAATACATTGATTCTGCCCTTTTTTTTTTTGTAGAAGAACTGAGGTGTAGGCCAGCGGTGCAGGGGGGTGAGAGGACTCAACGGAGAGAGAGTGGGGAGCAGAACAGGCAGATCCACTGAAATACGCTGCTGGGGAGGGCAGCGAGCCAGACAGAAGAGCTCTGCTGTGCCATGTGTAGGTCAGCTACCTGGCTAGGGGTTGAACTTAGGCCGTAGCAATGATAGTACTGAGACTTAACCCTAGGCCACCAAGGAGGCTCATTCTGCCCATTATTGTGACCAGTTCGGTGGCATTTACACATTCACAGTGTTGTACAACCACCACTCATCTGGTTCCAGGATGGCCCCTCACCTCATGCCCATGTGCAGTCACTCTCTATCCTTCTCTGCCAGCCTCCAGCCACCACTGATCTGCTTTCTGCTTGTGGGTTTGCCTGTTCTGGATGTTTTGTATCAATGGATCACATGCCATATAGCCTTTTGTATCTGACGTCTCGCACTCAGCATTGTATTTTCAAGGTTCAGCCATGTTGTAACATAAATCAGTGCTTCATCCCTTTTATTTATTTTGTGGTGAAATATCTATAACATGCAGTTTACCATCTTAACCGTTTTTAAATGTGCGGTTCAGTGGCATTAAATATATTTCCAGTGTTGTGTATCATCTCCGTCCATGCTTCCTTCCTTTTTAAGGGTGAATAATATTCTGCTGTGTTCATTCCATGGACACTTGGTGGTTTCTACCTTTTGGCTGTTGTGAATTGTGTTGCTGTCTACGTACACATCCGCTGCAAGTGTGGATACACTGCTGAGGGCCTTCCTGGTGGCGCAGTGGGTTAAGCAACGCACTATGAAGCAAACCGCAACCACTGCAGCACGAGTTCGATCCCTGCTGCCAGCCAGGGAGGGGACCCACATGGCGCAGCAGACCTCTCCTGCCTCGCCCGCTGTTCCCCTCAGCAGTGTGTTTCAGTCGATCTGCCTGTTCTGCTCCCCACTCTGCCTCTGGTGGATCCTCTTACCACCCCCACCTCTGGCCTGTATCCCTGCTCTTGTGTGCAAACATAAATCTTTAAAAAAAAATACACTGCTGAGGGGAGCAAACTAAGGAAGTACAGACTAAGGAAGCAGTCAGGGCTCACTCTCCATTTACCGTCTGAGAATACTTCCCCTCCCACAAAGGTGGCCATGAGTTGAATAGTGTGGAGGTGAGAGGGATGGTGAGAACCTGCTTCTGCTGTGTCCTGGTTGGAGAGTGGGGCATGGCTTTGGGGGTGACTGAGGAGTTTGTTGCAGTTTCTGTAGCTGAGATTCGAGGATGTGGAGTGGATCTCATATTGGGAGTGGTGAGGGGAAGGAGTAAGGATTAGGGAGGAATAGGGGCTTAAGATAGGAGGCTGTGTATGACTAAGCACCTGGGGAGCAGCACCTGGCCGGGAAAAGCTGCACACAATGCGATCCACAGCAACTGGTCCTGATGATTGAAGGCGGGTTCTTCTGGCCCTGCCATCTTGGGGTACCTCCAGCGTAACTCTGTACATGTTGGAGGAAGGTGGGCCTGGGAGGTACAGTGTACAGTGGCTTCAGTTAGCCAAGTGTAGAGGCCGCCCCCAGTCCTGGCCTTAAGCCTGGCTTTGGCGCCGCCTGCCTCTCTGCCGTCTGCTTCAAGTGTCTTGTGCCATCTGCAGCCTCGGCGTGCTCACATGCGTGCGTGCCCTGAGTTGCTCTGGAGAGAGGCTAGGGCGAGCATCTTTCTTGATGCCCCGGTGGTCACAGTGCTCTCCAGGCTATGTGCCACACATGTCATGGCAGGCTGGGAGCTGCCCCACATAGGGTAGCCCCTATAAGGAGTCAGCCCCATTATGACCCCCCAGAATCTGTAACCATCACTCTTTATTTGGAAGAGAGATCTCTGTAGATGTCATTAGGGTCAGGGTATTGAAATGGAAGTGTGGTCCTAGATCTGTTGATTGGTATCCTTATAAATAAAGGAGAGGACACACACACACAGGGAGAAGGTGGTGTGACCACAGAGGTAGAGATTGGGTGATGCGACCACAAACCAAGGATGCCTGGAGAGCCCAGGAATTGGAAGAGGTAGGAAGAACCTTTCCTTGAAGCCTCTGGAAGGAAGGACTGTGGCCCTGCCACACACTGATGTCAAACTTTTTTTTTTAAAGGTTTATTTATGCATACAAGAACTGGGGTAGGGCCTCCCTGGTGGTGCAGTGGGTTAAGCGACGCACTATGAAGCAGACTGCAGCCACTGCAGCACGAGTTCGATCCCTGCTGCTGGCCAGGGGGGTGACCCACATGGCGCAGCAGACCTCTCCTGCTGTGCCCGCTGCTCCCCTCAGCAGTGTACTTCCGTTGATCTGCCTGTTCTGCTCTCCGCTCTCTGTGGTGAATCCTCTCACCACCCCCATACCTCTGGCCTGTACCTCAGTGCTTGTATGCATAAATAAATAAATCTTTTTAAAAAAAAAAAAAGAACTGGGGTAGGGGCCTCCCTGGTGGTGCAGTGGGTTGGGCAGCGCACTGTGAAGCAAACTACAGCCACTGCAGCACAAGTTCGATCCTTGCTGCCAGCCAGGGAGGGGACCCACATGGTGTAGCAGACCTCTCCTGCTCAACCGCTGCTCCCCTCAGCAGTGTGTTTCAGTCAGTCTGCCTGTTCTGCTCCCCGCTCTGTCTCTGGTGAATCCTCTTACCGCCCTGGACTCTGGCCTGTAACCCAGCTCTTGTATGTATAAATAAATAAATCTTTAAAAAAAAAGAACTGGGGTACAGGCCAGAGGTGTGGGGTGTGTGTGAAAGGACTCACCAGAGACAAAGTGGGGAGCAGAATAGGCAGATTGACTGAAATACATTGCTGAGGGGAGCAGCGGGTGAGGCAGGGGAGGTCTGCCGTGCTATGTGGGTCTCCTCCCTGGCTGGGGATTGAACTCATGCTGCAGATGCCTCATAGTGCATTGCTCAACCCCTTGCACCACCAGGGAGGGCCCTGATGTCAAACTTGTGATTCCAGAACCCTAGGAGGATAAAATGTTGTTTAAGCCCCTGGTTGTAGTCATTTGTGGCAGCGCCCAGACCCTCTCTTTCTGGGCTGAGACAGAGCTTTGGCACGATGGCCTTGGGTCCTTCTGCAGATGACAGGTCTGTCATGGATGCCTCGGGCAGGCAGGTGGTGCCTGAGTGTCCTGGGGACCCAGGGCGAGGACTGATATGTCCTTTCCACTGTCATTTCCTGTGTCTGTCCTGCCCCCTGTGTCCCTTACTCAACCCACATTCTTGTTGCTCACCCCTCTCAGAAAGGGGGGGTTGTCTGCTCCCTAGTGCTTGTGGGGAAACTGAGGCACACAATAGCATCCCTGCTGGGAAGAGGCAGATCTCGCATTTAGCCCCAGGTGAGCAGTTGTGATGTGTCCAAAACAACTTCAGACAGAAGCACCGACCTTCTGTTGCTCTCAGGAGCCCTCTAGCCTTTGGTTTCTCTGTGATGAGACTCAGTTTCTCCAGCCACACACACATTTCTCAGAGAACTCACCTTTCTTGCTCTTACGTGGTGTCATCTTGGGGGCTGTGGTTGTAGCACCATCCGGTGGATTTTCTACTAGCAAAACACCGTTCTTGACCTTGCAGGGATCCAGGAACGCTTCTTGGGTGTGCAGCAAGTGTGGAATTTGGGGTGGGGAGGGCACATCCCTATCATGCGCACCCTGCCTATATGTTCCTAGGCCCTGCGTTGGGAGGGCTAGCCTGACGTGTGGAGGGGTAATAACAACAGGATTTGTTGGGAGATATAAGAGGGAACTGGGGAGCTTAGAGGGGATGTGTCCATAGCTGGGAGACAGGCCTGGGGCCAGTGCTTAGTTCCTGGCTGCCTCTTAAATCTGTGCCTGAGACCCAGGCTAAGAAAGTCATGTCTTGTGGTACCACCCACAAACAATATTTTGAGCAGTTTTCCCCATAGTGTTCCCACCCCACCATTTTTGTAAGTACAGATTTATTAGTCCATGACCATGCCTGTTCATTCACACCTTGTCTGTGACAGGGTCATTGCCGTGGTGACTCTGTGGTCCACAGACGCCAGAAGTATTTCCCACAAGGGCTGTTATACAGCTTGGCTGGCCCTGGCCAGTGGACCTGACCTGCAGCCTGAGATTGATGACTCGGAGCTCATAGGAGGATGCGGGCAGGCTCAGAGGCGTGGAAGGCCTCCATGTCAGGCTCAGCGCCTCAGTACGGAGCCCTGCTTTGGAGCCCTCGGTGTGCTGCGATTGTGGGGATGGAGCCATGATTCCATGACATACATACCTCCAGTTGGGCGACAGGTGACAGCACCCCCAGGCAGCTTCTGGCACTGTTTTGGTTTATAGAGGGGGAGACTGAGGCTCAGAGAATTGTTAGTAGAAGAGCTAGGGTTTGGTAAGTCGCTCTGACTCTCACTGCTCTGGGAGTTTGCCAGCTGGTCAGGGTGGGGCTGAGCCTTCCAGGTTGCTGGAGACTAGGAGTGGAGGAAGTGGCTCCAAGAGTGCGGGTTGCCAGACAGAGAGCTGGGGGCAGGGCAGACAGGTGGCGGCCTCTGGGCCAGGCCCTTTGTGAGCGCAAGCTGGTGACAGGGAGCCATAGAAGGTTCCAGCAGGATGCTGACATGCCTTGCTGAATTCACATGCTGAACCCAAGGCATTAGTGCCCTACCCAGAGAGAAAGCCTGCTGCCCTTCCCACTGCCCGGATGAGAAACTGAGGCGTGAGATCCATGGTTCTTGGTGTGCGGATGCTGGGTGCTGCTGGAGTCTGCTCTGGAGCTCTGCTTTTCTTAGGCAATAGGGGACTGTAGGGTCAGAGAACAATCAGGTCGTTCCACCCTCCCACCACTGGTGTGACGATGGACACCTGCGGTGCAGCGTGCATGCCTAGCTGGGCATGTGCAAGTGGGCGCACCTGCGTTTGGACACGGGCTTAAATGGGTGGCGTCATGAGGACACCAGGACCAACAGGACTGACCAGTAGTGAGAGCACCAATGTGAGCAGCAAAGCAGCCGAGAGGGTGAGATGCGCCGGGGGCTGGGAGGCCTGCGAGGCTGGCCTCCTGGCCTCCCAGCCCCCCGGCACCCCTGCCTGCCATGTACCTGGCCACCTCTACTAATAAAAGCATGAAAAGCCACCGAGGGCGGGCCTCCCTGGTGGCGCAGTGGGTTGAGCAACACAGTATGAAGCAAACCGCAGCCACTGCAGCACGAGTTCGATCCCTGCTGCCGGCCGGGGGGGGACCCACATGGTGCGGCAGACCTCTCCTGCTGTGCCCGCTGCTCCCCTCAGCACTGTACTTCGGTGGATCTGCCTGTTCTGTTCCCCACTCTCTGTGGTGAATCCTCTCACTCCCCCACACCTCTGGCCTGTACCCCAGTGCTTGTATGCATAAATAAATCTTTAAAAAAAAAAAAAGATAAAAAAAAAAAAAAGAAAAGCCACCGAGGGCTCCAAGACTCCCTTCCCGGCCCTGCCTGCNGCTTGTATGCATAAATAAATCTTTAAAAAAAAAAAAAGATAAAAAAAAAAAAAAGAAAAGCCACCGAGGGCTCCAAGACTCCCTTCCCTGACCTGTCTGCTAAGAACCATCCCGAAACTTGCTCCAGTGACTCCCTTCCTGCCGCTACAGGGATCCTGCTGTGTGCTGGGCTTCAGCCCAGACGTACCTGCAGAAGGTTGGGTGCATCCCTGTGCATGTACACCTTCCTGTCTGTCCCTGTGCCCTGCGTAGAGGGCCAACTTGGAGTGTGGAGGGGTAATCACAGGATTTGTTGGGAGACATGAGGAAGGCAGGCGAGCGGGCGCTCTCCAGCTATAATAGGAGTTCAGAGACAGGGCAGGCGGGGAGAACCCTGAGCCACTTGAAGGTATGGACTGGAATGGTCAGTTTCTGGTGGGATATTGACCCATCCCTCCCTCCCTCCTGCACCTCATCCAGGCAACCCCCTGTGGAGGTGGGTGCCCTGCCTTGGGCATCTGGGGGTCCAGGTGCACAAACAAGGAAGCACTGTGTGCCTTTCGGGCCAAGGACACAGAGTCAATATTTATTATTTGCCAAATGGAGACGAAGCACAGCTGGGCCTCCTTGGGACTCTTAAATGCACTTGGAGGGAAAGGGTGGGACGAGGCGGGATTCAGTGCTGCTGGGCTCATCCTACTTCCTCCTGGGGGTGAGACCTGGGGTGTCCCTGTGGTCTGTGAATACATTCCCACTGCGTACTGCTGTCTTTGTAGGTCCACTGGCATGTGATGTGGTGCACAGCGCTTAGTGGGCTCGCATCCATGGTTGGCAGCAAACAACAGACACTCCGCAGAGCTGGAATGTGACCCTGAAGGTAGACTAGTCTCCTGTTCATTCTGGAATCTTCCAGATGCAGGTGCCTCCAAGAGAAGCCACTTTCCACCACATTGTCAGGATCCCCTTTTAGTGGTCTGAGAGTGGCCTGTTCTCACTCAGGGACATAGGCCAGGCACCTGTTGGTGTCTGACGGGCACCTGGGAGGTCTTCCTGAGGCTCCGATTTGCTGAACAACTGCAGGGAGAGACTTGCGGTCTATGTTGACTGTGCCTAGGCGTGTTAAGGGGTGGATGCAGATTTCTCGGGACCTGCGTGGCGTGTGCCCTGGGAAAGGGTATGGGAAGCACTCGTGTGGCCCAGGGCCATCCCTTGCAGGGACAACCCTTCAGTGTGTTTCCTGTGCACCAACTTAGTACTAGCCCCGGGGTGCTGTGTCCAATGACTCACTTCGAGTTCTGCCCTGAGGGGAAAATCCTGGCGGTCTGGGCTAAGAGAGTGAAACAGGTGGGGTGGAGTAACCCTTTGAGGGAGGTGGCATTTGGACTGAACCATGGGGATGGGAAACTGAAGCCTGTCATGAGGGAGAGCCTGACCTGGCCCAGCTTAGTGATAATGTGCGGGTGGGGAGAGGGGTCAGGCCTGGTTCTGGGGTGGTGCTACTCAGGACAGCTTCGAGCAGGCAACTATATGAGCTGTGGGTTTAGCACAGATGCCTCTGATTACCACATGGGAACACTTTGGGGGTGTGGGGGTGTGGAGGACAGGGCTATAGAGATCTGGTGGAATTGGAGCAGGCATCCCTGGAGAGAAGGAGGGTGTGGAGCTTGGGGGAGGCAGCTGGGGATAAACCCCATTCAGTAGAGATAGGACTTGTGGATTTAACAATTCTTTCACCTGAGAATTGGGAACTAGTTCTTGGGCGTGAGGGGGTTTATTTCAATTTTAATTTAGTTTAATTTTTTAAAAGATTTATTTATGCATACAAGAACTGGGGTACAGGCCAGAGAGGTGGGAGTATGAGGGGTGAGAGGGTTCACCAGAGACAGAGTGGAGAACAGAACAGGCAGATCGACTGAAGCACACTGCTGAGGGGAGCAGCAGACTAGACAGGAGAGGGCTGCTGTGCCATGTGGGTCACCTCCCTGGTTGGGGATCAAACTCGTGCTGCAGTGGTTGCAGATAGCTTCACAGTGTGGTGCTTAACCCCTTGAGCCACCAGGGAGGCCCGAGGGGGTTTATTTTAAGACTTTCTCTCGGTACCTTGGTAGCCCCTTACTAAAAGAAGGCACTTCTTTGGTAGAAAGCAAGACCTTGGGGAGCCCTCTGCCTTGTTTTCCTGATACTCTTCTGGTCAGAGGGTTTTCACCCCAGATCGGTGGTGGGTTGGTGTGGCGCTCCGTCCAGAGGTCGTGTCCTGCAGCAGAGGACAGTCTTCCCTTATTGGTCAAGTGTATGGACACCTGTTCTGACTGCAGGCTTGGAGCTGGGTGTCTCTGCGCATGTCCAGTGCTGGGGCTCCCATCAGGGGTTTTTATCCCCTGAGAACTTTTTTTAATTAAAGATTTATTTATTTATGCATATAAGAACTGGGGTACAGGCCAGAGGTGGGGAGGGGTTGTGAGGAGTCACCAGAGACAGAGTGGGGAGCAGAACAGGCAGATTGACTGAAACACACTGCTGAGGGGAGCAGCGGGCGAGGTAGGAGAGGTCTGTTGCGCCATGTGAGTGAGTTCCCTGGCTGGGGATTGAACTCGTGCTGCAGTAACTGTGGATGCTTCATGGTGCGGTGCTTAACCCATTGCGCCACCAGGGAGGCCCTCCCCTGAGAACTTTTGCCCGCTGTTCTCCTAACCAGCTGGGGTTGTAGAGAGTCTCTCTCCCACACCTTTTATTTTAAATGGGGAAAGAAATCATATTTTTCAAAGGACATTGATGCAAATTGAAAACAAAACCAACAGCTCTTTCTTCCTCCCTGAGCATCTGACACAGCTTACCTGGGTGAGGAGGGAAGGCAGGAGCCAGCTGGTCCTTGGCCTGGAACACTGAGAGGAAGTGTCAGCCCAGGAAGGCAGGGTATCTGGCTGATTCTAAGGTGGGTGCCAGAGGAGACCTGTCCTCCCTGCCAGAGCCTCGGGAAGATTGCAGCTTTCTGCACTGCCAAGCAAAGCCTCTGCGTCTGGATGGGTTCTGAGCTCTTGGATGGCTGAAGGACAGAGTCTGTGATGCCTCTGTGCCTGGAACATCAGGCTGTTCCCTTTTTCCTCCCAGGCCGGTGGCATTGGACGCATGTAATTAGGATGGGAGCGGCTCACTAAATCACCAGTCAGCCCTGTGAGTGATTTTTGGGCCTGCGACCTTCTCTCTGCCCAAAGTTGACAAGGTGATTCTAATTTCTGCCCCACTGGCTCAGCAGATTCGGGAGGGAGGCATCTGAGGGTCTGTTGCACAGGCCTTCCGGGGGCCACCTGACCCCAAGAGCTACCCGACCACTAGATTCTCCCAAATAGGCCCCTCTCTTTGCCTTAGTTTCCCTCACAGACTAGATGGTGTCCCCAACAAACCAAGTAGCCCTACCAGGCACCCTTGAAGGTGGGTCTCCCCATGCATTCTCCTGCCGCTGCTCTGGGCATGAAGGGTCCTACTGCATGGCTCAGCAGTCCTGTGTTCAATTTCATTTTGGGGGTATTCATTCCTTTTAAATTTTTCTTTTGAGATAGTTCTAGCTTTGGGGAAATGTTAGGGACAGCACAGAGTCCACGCCTCTCACAGGGGCCATCTCATGCACCAAGGGGAAGGCCTGACCACGGTGGTGAGTTCACAGCTGACTGCCTTTGGGCTTCCCCTCTGAGCCCCACCCTGCACCCAGGGTTGCTTGGGCCTACACTGTGTTTGGTCCCTAGTCTCCTTCGGTTGTGGACTGGGGCTTGGTTTCCTGCTTGTCCCTGACCTTTCTCCTGAGAACTTTATTTGTGGAGAGTCCCTCAGTGTGTACTGTCTGTCGTTTCCTCGCAGGTGGGCTGAGGTGGTGTGTTTTTGGTTGGGGTCCCGCAGAAGTGAAGTGCTAATTTTATTTTGTAAAGATTTATTTATTTATTTATGCTTACAAGCACTTGGATACAGGTCAGAGGTGCAGGGGGTGAGAGGATCCACCAGAGACAGAGTGGGGAGCAGCACAGGCGGATCTACTGAAATACACTACTGCAGGGAGCAGCGGGAGAGGCAGGAGAGGTCTGCTGCGCCATGTGGGTCCCCTCCCTGGCCAGGGATCGAACTCACGCTGCTGTGTAGCTGCTGTGCTGCAGATGCTTCACAGTGCAGTGCTCAACCCACGGCCCCACCAGGGAGGCCCTCCCTTCGTTTTTTAAGGTGTGACTCATATTCCATTGTACAGACAAACAGGCCACGTTGTGATCACTAACTCACCCATTCATGGGCACTTAAGTTGTCTCCACCTTTCGGCTGTTACCATTGCCGCTGCGAACATGGGTGTGCAAACGTCTGCCCAGACCCTGCTTTCATTTTTAGGGTGTGTGCTTCGAAAGTAGAGCAACTGGCTTACATGGCAATTCTATGTTTTATGTCTTGGAATGGCCCCTTCTCCTGTCCCCACCAGCAGTGCACAAGGCTTCCAGTTTCTCGCTATGCTCACCAACACCCATTACTTTATGGTGTTTTGAGCCTAGTCATTCTGCTGGGCATGATCGCACCTCAATGTGGTTTTGATATGCATTTCTCCGACGATTAGTGATGCTGCACATCTTTTCCGGTGCCCGATAGAGAGACTTTTATTCAGGTCATTTTGCTTCTTTTGAATCAGGTGGTTTTTTGGTTGTTGAGCTTAGGAGTTCCATATATGTCAATATTAATCGCAAATATGTTCACATATCCATGAGAACGGGGCCTTTTCACTTGGCTGAGTGTGTCCTTTGGTTCACAAACGTTTTTAATTTTGACCAAGTCCAGTTTATATATTTCTTGTTGCCTGTGCTTTTGGTGTCATAGCCAAGAAGTCATTGCCAAATCCAAGTTATGAAACTTTTCTTCTGTTTTCTTGTGAGTTTTATAGTTTTGGCTTTTTTACTTACAGTTTTATAGTCTTAGCTTTAGTTCTTTATGTTATATTTTGTGCATGGTGCTAAGTAAAGATCCAGCTTCATCCCTTTGCATGTGGAAATCCAGTTTTTCACCAGCACCTTTTATAAGAAGAACTGAAATGGAGCAAAGCAGGCGACAGGGATGATCTCTTGGTGGGTCCTTAGCTGTGTGCTGGATGGCTGCAGGACATGACCCAGCAGCAGATACATAGAGGGAAACAAAAGGGTTTATTCACACAGAGAGTGAGGAGAAGGGAGAATGGAGAGAGGAGGTGAAAAAGGAAAAGAAAAATTTTTGGGCCACATGTGGCCAGATGCCGTCTGTCCTACTCCAGATAATGTCTATTGTGCAGAAACTGGAGTCCAGGCGGAAGCTGCACGTGGAAGATGGCAGCTGTCCACTGAGCAGAGGCCTGGAGGGCAAGTGGGATCTGAGCCATGCGTGGAAGATGGCGGCTCGCCTTTCCAGCAGAGGCTGAGGCAGGCGGGAGCCAAGCTGCATGCAGAAGAGGGCTGCTGGCCCGCCAAGGAGAGACTGGAACCAGTCACACATGTGGAGGAAGAGGCTAGCCAAGTTCGGAGAGGGCCAGTTCGAAGAGGCCAGAGTGCAGGGGCTGGAACTACAGGCACCAGAGGCACACATGTGCAAGAAGAGCCCAAGACCAGGCACCAAACCCACAGGGACGGGGGCTGCGGACCAGAGATGCACATGTGGAGGACCAACGGAGGAAGACCAGACTAGAATCCAGGGACCGGGAGGGAAGCCATACCATCCACCAGGAAGAGAGAGAGCAAGTCCACCTGTGCTTTGGCTTTTTAAAGTCTTCATGGCTGCCCCTCTCTGTTCCTAGCTGTCCTTGTTCAGGAAGTCAGGAGGTGGAGCAGGAAACTCCACCCTCTACTGGAGGGTGCCCCACTGTGCTGCTTGTCTTGAGGGAGTAAGAAGGCTCTGGATCAACAGCAGCGCCTCTATGACCCAGCCGGACAGCGGCAGACAGTGGTTCCTTGGCCCCGAGACCTCAGAGCATGGCTGTAGCAGCCTTATCAAAACTCATTTGACCATATGTTTATGGTCAGTTTATTTCGGGCTCTGTTCCACACATCTATAGGCCTGTCTTTATGTGACACTTGTTTTTGGTTTTTTTAAAGTTTTATTTATTTATGTATACAAGAGCTCGGGTACAGGCCAGAGGTATGTGGTGTGAGAGGATTTACCAGAGACAGAGCCGGGAGCAGAACAGGCAGACTGACTGAAACACACTGCTGAGGGGAGCAGCGGGCGAGGCAGGAGAGGTCTGCTGCGCCTTGTGGGTCCCCTCCCTGGCCGGCGGCAGAATCGAACTCATGCTGCAGTGGCTGCGGTTTGCTTCATAGTGCTTTGCTTAAGCCACTGTGCCACTAGGGAGGCCCTATATGACACTTGTTTTAATACCACACTGCTTTGGTTATTGTAGCTTTGTGCTAAGTTTTGAAATCAGGAAGCGTGAGTCTTCTAATTTTGTTCTTTTTCAAGACTGTCTTGATTTAAGATTCCTTATGAGTTTTCTGGTGGATTTTTCTATTTCTGCAAAAAAAATTGCTGGGCTTTTGCTAGGGACTGCATTACTCTGTATTGCATTTAGTGTTGACATCTTAACAATATGAAGTCCTGCTCTCTTCCTCTCAGCTCTGTGACCCTGGGCAAGTCTGTTAATTGGTGCCTGCTCCCTTTCCCTATCTCTAAGAAGCTCCTTGGAGAAGGTTAGTGTGTCTACACACAGTTGGTGGTCTGAGGGAGGGGGTTGTGTCTGCTGATTGCCCTGAGAAACTACTGACTTAAAGAGAAGAGAGGCTTTAGGAGGGCCAGGTGAATCCTGGTGGGTGCCTGAAAGACGAGAGCTCTGCCTGGGACAAGAGGGAGGAGAGCAGAGGAGGAACTGGGTTTGGAGGGTCAGGTCTGGGGCATGATAGTGGTTCCAGGGGAATTGGGGTGGAGAGAGGGAAGGGGTTGAGAGCCAGATATAAAAGGGTCCCCCCAGAACCGTGCTTTGGGAACGTGGATACTGTCCTGATGTTGGTCTCAGATATAGGGCAGGGAGCCCAACATCAGCTTTGAGTTCTAGGAAGCACTTGAGAAGAGACTGGTGGGGGAGTCGGGAGACCAGGTGTCAGATCTGGGATTGGGTCCACGAGGTGTGAGAGCTGTATTGGGGAGGTGGTTTCCTGAGCCCTGGTGGGGGGGAGTAGGGCCAACTCAGGAAAATCACAGGGAGCTGGGAAGAACTGTGTGTGGAGTGGAGAATGGGAGTGTGGGTGCCAGGGCTCTCCTCAGGGGAACTGAACTGGAAATAGTTCCTGGAGCATCGCTGAGCTTTCCTGAGCGAAGGCCCAGTGGCACTTGTGAGTCCTGGTTGGGTGGCACAGGATAAGCACTGAATCTTGTGTCCTTGAAGCACAGTGTGTGAAGGAGCTGGGAAGAGACTAGGGCTAGGCTGGGGGAAGAGGGGTACCTGAGCCAGGCCAGCCATGGATAGCAGGCTGCAGGGCACTGAGTGGAGAGCAGTATCGTTGGCATTCCTGGGGGAAATGGGAGAGAGGTCAGGGCCCTTGTGGCAGCTGGCTTTTCCTCTTCCTGCTGTCTTGTGTGTCCCTGCAGTAATGTCTGTAGACATGTACTATGTCCCCAGTGCAGTGATGCTCAGATGCAAGCCAGACCTCACTTCCCTCCCCTTGTTCCACCCTGAGCCTCTGCTTGACCACCATCAGCATGCCCATGATGGAAAGGCTGCAGCCCACGGGCAACCCAGGGCTTCTTCCCCTGCTCCATGTTGACCTGCCCTGTGAAGGCCCCCCCAATACTCCTTGGAGTAAACGCTTCCTCTTGGACTGGGGAGGAGGACCCCGGGATGACCTCATACCTCTGGTCTGCAAAGGTCTGACCAGCTCCTGTTCTTGAACCTGCAGGTGCTCAGAAGTTTGGGGGCTGCAGCTGTTCTGGGTGCCGGGTCTGAGGGAGCCACACTAGGTCTGGTGTGGGGAGGGCAGAGGAGAGGGGGTCAGGGGACAGAGTCCTAGAAGTGCCTGTCTTGGCCTGACCATCCTGTGTGCATGTGGACTGCATCCCAAGGGCGGGTCACAGCTGCTGGTGGGGGATGGGAGCTAGGGGCAGCCCTGGCACCTTTCACATTGACAAGGGGTGAGTTGAGATCTGGATGGAAAGGAGAAAACTTTGAGAGGAAGGACTTCCTCTCGAAGCAAGAGAGGGGAACAGAGAATCTGGGGTGATCAGAGCTGCGTCATAGGAGACTGTGGATAGGAGTTAGGGAGTTGACACCCCTCTTGGGCCCCACCGAGAAGTTAGATGTGCTCTCTGGGTTCAGCCTGGGAGTGCCCCGTCACTGGAAAGGTGTGTGTGCAGGTCCCATCTGCCCTGAGCCATCTTCCTCGCACCTGGATGGCTGCTTATCTGTCCTTATGTCCCCACCTGGGGGATGCTGGGCTAGGACACCTCCCCACCTGTCCTGTGCTCTGGCCATGCATGGACCGTCTACACCCACATCATTTGCCCCTTGCTGCCCCTCAGCCCAGCTCCTCCTAGCAGAAGGACTGGAAGCGAAGGTGGCTTAGTGACTTGGCTGAAATCCTTCCTTTGACTTCTGGTTACACCTCAGTCCCATGAGACCCTGCCCACCGCCCTCACCTCACTCCTTGCTCACTCACGGTTAGCCTAGCCACTGCCTTGCCTACCACACTGGTCCTCCTCCTAACTCACATTGGACCCCAGGAGCTGGCTTCATGCCTGCGGTGCTCCTTCTGGCTCCAGGGTAATCTCCTTGACCACCCTCCTGCTCCCCATTCATGTCTGGTTTCTGCATAGCTCTCTCCTGTCTGCGTGTAAGTGGAGCTGGCAGGGCTCGTCCACCCAGCACAAGCCTGTAGCTTCCTTCCCAGCACCCCGGGCAATGGGTTTCCTGTGTCCCCAACCCCCCACCCAGCCCTCCCATCCTGCTGCTTGGGGTGATGCCCTGTCTGCTCCTGCAGGCACTAGAGTGTGAGGACAGAGTCGTGTCAACCTTGAGTTGTTCCTTCGGACGGGGGGTTGGTGTGCAGTGTGCGTCCCCCAGGAACCCTCAGCTGTCGAGTAAGTGTGTGCCTGGACCCTGCTGCTGGCCCCTCTCCTTTTACCACTGTCCTCTTCCTCAGGGCTTTTCAGGTTGCTTGGCATTTGGAATCTACTCTGGCTGGGCCTGATAAAGGTTAGATACTTGGTTGGCCGCAGTGGGTTCCCTGGGACTTGACATGGGGTGGGACCTGCTCGCTTGGCCTGCATGTGACATCCTGACTCTGCATCTTTGCATTTCCCTTGGCCTGCCTCTGGAGTGGCGGGGGCTCTCTCTCCTGGCCGCAGGTAGGGCCGTGCAGCTGCTGAGCTGTAACAAACAGTGGCATGAGCCAGGCATGGTGGCCTGGGGTCTTTAGTCATTCAGGAACCTCAGGCCGCATGTGCCCCTCTCAGAGCCTGGCTCAGGTTGGAGTGTGAGGGTCCCGCACATCCGTGACTAGGCAGGGAGCCACCGTAGTGTGCTGGCTGATAAAATCACCAGCCAAGAATCCAGGCCCCGAGTTGTTGGCACTTGCAGTGGCTTTGGGAAAAGCCAGCATTTCTGACATTGAAGTTCATTTTAAAAAATTTAGAAGTTGGCCACTGGTTTGCATTTTTTGAAATGCTGCTTTGGATCAGGAAGGTTGCAGCTGCGGCTTCGTGCTCCTGCCTGCCTGCCTGAATGGTGGGCTCTGAGGCTGTAGGCTGCAGGGGCAGTGGCCTTGCCACTCCCGGGACTCTTGCCAGGAGGCTCATTCATTCCCAGACTGCCTTGAGAGAGGACTTGAGTGGTTGAGAAACCACCTGGCCAAGGATTTCCGGTTCCTGTTTCCCATGCAGATGCCTCAGTTCTGCAGGCAGATTCAAAGATTTGTTTTGTTTTGGTTTTGTTTGCTGTTTGTTCCTTTGCTTTGTGTCTTTACACTTCACATATTAGTGAAACTAGTGTTAAATAAATAAATAAATCTTCTGATTTATTTTGCTTTGCATAAGCTCCTCCAGTTCCATCCATGTTATCACAATGTCAAGATTTTATTTTCTTTAAAAAAATATAGCTGAGTGGTGTTCCATTCTGTCCATGTACCATGTCTTCTTAATCCATTCATCTGTCATTGGGCACTTAGGTTGTTTCTATAACTCGGCGATTATAAATAATGTTGCAGTGAACATAGGTGTGCATATATCCATTCAAATTTGTGAGTTTGTATTCTTTGGGTAGGTAACTAGGATTGAGATTGCTGGATCATGTGGTAGATTATGAATATTTTGAGAAACCCCCATAAGGATTGGGGTAGTCTACATTCCCACAACAGTGTTCTGAGAGTTGCTTAATCTCAGTGCCTTCCCTTCGCAAGCACTTTTTATTTCTGGTCTTTTAATATGGTCTATTCTCATAGGTGTGAGGTGGTATCTCATTGTGTTGACTTGCCTTTCCCTTAAAATAAATAATAACGAACATTTTTAAATACTGATTTTTATTTATGCATATGAGTACTGGGGCGTAAGCCAGAGGTGTGGAGGGCACTGAGAGGGTTCACCAGAGACAGAGTGGGGAGCAGAACAGGCAGACTGACTGAAACACACTGCCGAGGAGAGCAGCAGGCGAGACAGCAGAGGTCTGCCGTGCCAGGGATTGAACTCACACCGCAGTGGCTGGCGATAGCTCGATAGTGCTGATACTTTAGCACTCACCAGGGAGGCCTGATAATGAACATTTTTATATGTGCCTGTTGGTCGGCTGTATGTCTTTGGAGCCGTGTCCATTTAGCTCTTCTGCCCACGTTTTGATGGAGTTGTTTTCCTTTTGTTGAGTTGAATATGTTCTTTGTAGGTCTTAGGAATCAACTTCTTATTGGATGTGTAACATGCAAATATTTTCTCCCATTCGCTAAGGTGTCTTTTCATTTTGATGATAGTTTCTTTTGCTGTGCAGAAGTCTTTTAATTTGATGTTGTTCCATTTGTTTATATTTTGCTTTTGTTTCTCTTGCTGTTTTAGTCAAGTCCCCAAAGATATCACTGAAGCCAATGTTTTGGAGTGTTTTTGCTGTTTTCTTCTATGTATTTTATGGTGTTGGGTTTTATATCCAAATTTGACCCATTTTGAATTAAATTTAATCTGTGGTATGAGATAGTTTAATCCTTCTGCATATAGCTGTCCAATTTTCCCACCACCATTTGTTGAATAACTTTTCCTGTCTCCATTGTATGCTTTTTTTTAAAAAGATTTATTTATTTATACATACAAGAGCTGGGGTACAGGCCAGAGTCCAGGGCAGTGAGAGGATTCACCAGACAGAGCAGGAGCAGAACAGGCAGACTGACTGAAACACACTGCTGAGGGGAGCAGTGGGCACAGCAGGAGAGGTCTGCTCCGCCATGTGGGTCCCCTCCCTGGCCGGCGGCAGGGATCGAACTCATGCTGCAGTGGTTGCGGTTTTGCTTCATAGGGTGTTGCTTAACCCACTGCGCCACCAGGGAGGCCCCCATTGTATGCTTTTGACTCCTCTCATAAATTCACTGTCCACTGAAGTGTGGGTTTATTTCTAGGCTCTCAATGCTTTTCCTTCCATCTGTGTGTCTGTTTTATTCTAGTACCATGCTGCTTTTGTTATTGTTGCTTTATAGTATGGTTTGAGAGTTTGAGGTATGAGAGCATAATACCTCTGTTCTTTTTTTTGTAAGGATTGCTCTCGTTATGTGGGAGCTTTGTGGTTCCATGCAAATTTCAGTAATATTTGCTGTTTTTCCTTCAGCATGATGTTTTGAGGTTCATCCACATTATAGCAGGGTTTTATTCCTTTTTACAGCTGAGTGACAGTCCATTGTGTAGATGGATCACATTGTTTTATTCTTTACTCATTGATGGGCATTTGTCTTGTTTCCACCGTTTGGCAGTTGTTGCTGTGACTATTCATGTACAGTTTTTGTCGGAATACTGGAGTTTAGCTCTTTTGGGTCTATACGCACAAACAAAATTGCTAGATCATGTGGTAATTTCTGTGTCATTTTTCAGTTTCACTTGAATCCTCTCCATTTTTGGCCTGAATCCCATCTATGTTTGTTTGTTTGTTTATTTTTTAGTTTCCTTGATGACTTCTGAAGTTTAATATCTTTTAATCTATTTATTGGTATTCTGAATATTCTGTTCTATGATGTGCATATCTAGTCTTTTGTCTATTATGCTCTTGTATTGTCTGTTCTTTTTTTATTGATTTTGGGAAGTTCAGCCTGTCTTCTTTGGTGAATTGTCTGTTGATAGCTTGCCTTATTTTTTAACCAATTGGGTTATTTTTTTTTTAAAGATTTATTTATTTATGCATACAAACACTGGGGGACAGGCCAGAGGTGTGGGGGGCGGTGAGAGGATTCACCACAGAAAGTGGGGAGCAGAACAGGCAGAATGACTGAAGTACACTGCTGAGGGGAGCAGCGGGCACAGCAGGAGAGGTCTGCCGTGCCATGTGGGTCCCCTCCCTGGCCAGCAGCAGGGATCGAACTCGTGCTGCAGTGGCTGCTGTTTGCTTCATAGTGCGTTGCTTAATCCACTGCGCCACCAGGGAGGCCCAATTGGGTTATTTTTTATTGTTGAATTTTATGAGATTTTTAAAAAATATATCTTGAGTATTTTAATCTCTTATCATTTATATATTGTGAATATTTTCTTCCATTTGGTACAGTGTCTATTTATGGTCTTGTGTTTTCTTTTGCTGTATAGAAGCTTTTTTAACTTGAGGCAATCCCAGTTTTTCCCCCTTATTTCCCTTGCCATAGTAGATTTCTTCTTTGTATAGAGACTTAAAACCTTGAGTGACCAAAAACCCCTTTATTGTTGATATTGTAGAAGATATTACCAGTGTTTTCTTCTTTATACTTTATTGTTGCAGGTATTATCTCTAAATCTTTAATCCATTTGGAGTTGGTATGTGTGTGTGTGTGTGTGTAGTTAGTGAGTGATTCATTCTTTTATGTGTGGTTTTTCCATTATATCCAGAATCATTTATTAAATGGTTCTTGGAGCCTCCCTAGTGGTACAAGGGGCTAAGTCTCAGCACTATGAAGCTATCTGCAGCCACTGTAGCATGAGTTCGATCCCCAGCCAGGGAGGTGACTCACATGGCACAGCAGACCTCTCCTGTCTTACCTGCTGCTCCCCTCAGCAGTTATTTCAGTAAATCTGTTCTGCTCCCCACTCTGTCTCTGGTGAATCCTCTCACATTCCCCCCCCCCAACATCTCTGGCCTCTGTGCCCACTTAACTGCTCCCTCCCCCCCCCAAAAAAAACCTCATTCCTGATTTTATTGACCATGTTACTGTTTCACATTGTTGAGGTTGTGGGGTTTGCACATGGCCCCATGAACATGAGACTTAGAGTGAGGGTTGAGGTTGGGATTCCTGCCCTCCTCCATCTGGAATATTCCATTTACATGAGAAAAAGCAAAGATCCAGTGGTGTTACGCATTGTACCCAGGCATAGAGCCCCAGTGGGGAGTGCTATCCCCCACATCCCAGGGCCTTACAGCCCCAGTGTAACACTGGTATACCCAGGAAGATTGTTCGAAGTCCAGGTCAGGTGCTGGTCACTAGGAGTCATACTGGATCTGGGAGAGCAGGTGTGTGGCGGGAACGTCAGCAGACATACCATGGGGTGTGGCAGCCTTTAGTATCCACCTGACTACATGCTTGCAGCAAAATGGTGTACCACGCACAACTGGAGCTGGAGCAGATGAGGGAGCCGGTGCTAGGTCTGAGAGGTGTGGACGTGGCGGCGTAGGTTTGGGTGGGCATGAGTGTGTGGGTGCGAGCACATGTGTGCTGGTGTGAGCTGGGAAATCTGTGCACGTGAGTGAATGAGTGTGTGTGTGTGTGTTCGCTTGCTGTCTGTGTGGCCTTTCCTGAGGATGGTGGGCATTGATTGGGGAGCATGGATTTGTGGGCTTTGGAGAGTTCTGACAAGTAGGAGATGGCCTGGGAAGGGGGCTGCTGATCTGGTATTAGTCAGGCTCCATAGGGGACCACCCTGTATTCTCTCCCAGGATCCCCTGGTTTGTTGGGGTCTAGGTGTGGAGCTTTTTCCATGGCTGCATGGCTTGGCACCTTTTTATGGTTCAGTGATAACTCTTTTAATTTAAAAATTTTTAATATTTTATTAGCCCAGACATGTCCTACAGTGTGCATGGATCCATTGTGTTCATCCTTCACATACTAGACAGAAATGTGTGTTGCTCCTATCTTTTGGTTGCTGTGCACATGTGTGTGCAGGTTTTGGTGTGGGTATAAGTCGTGGACTTGCTGAGTACTTGGGAGTGGACATGCTGCATCCTGTGGTAACTCTAGTGAATGTGTTTGGGAGTTGCAGGGAGTGGTGGGGGGTGGTGGATATCAGCTTTTATTTTAAACAGGATGGTGACCTACTGGTGTATTTGAGACAGGAACATGACCTTTGCATTTCATAAAAGTCAGAATTCCTGGTGGTGGTGTGCAGAGAGGACTTTTGGGCAGGAGGTTGTATGCCGGGTGTATATGACCCAGGCTAGACCAGGGACAGGTCGTATGTGGGGTGTGTTGTTGAGTCACTGGGACTTCGTGGAAACGATAAGGTCAAGAGGAATGGGGGTTATCCTTCACCCCCATATGTCCCAGGCCCCAGTCTGGCCTGACTTCCTTGAAGTCTTTCCCTGTGTGTCTGGCTGACAGCTGCTGGTTGCACCACTGTTGGCTTGTCCCATTAGTTGTGGTGCTGGCTTCTCCAGGCCCTTGTCTTTACTTTCTCTTCCCCGGGTTCTTGACTCCAGGCCCCAGACTGGCTCAGCAGCGAGGCCTGAATACACCCTGAGGGCCCGAGTGGATGTATGAGATTGTGTGAGACGCATCTTGCTCTCCAAATGTGGTTGGTGAGGCAGCCCTGCCTGTTCCCAGCCCTGGAGCAGGTGCCACCAGCTCCCGCTGGTATCTTGGGAGCTCAGGGATGCAGTGAAGGTGCTGAGGGGCACAAGGTGGGCTCTTGCCTTCCGGATGACGAAACCACTTTCGCTGTCATTATGTAACTCCACCATCGTGCTGTATCTAAAAAAATGGAGCATAAAAGCTATTTTGGGCCGATGGTAATGAGGGCATCTAGCTTTTGTCTTATCTTCCCATGGCTCCTGCCATCGTGGGGGGTGGTATCATGGAAGGAACTTGTGGAAGTGCTCGTGGGCACAGCCGGGTGTTGGGGTGTGGAAGCTGTTTCACCAGCCTTTGCTCAGCATCAGTTGGCTCCTGGCAGATTTCCTGGGGCCCTGGGGATCCTAGAGGCTGGTGGGTGCTAATTAACCCCTGATGTCCACAAGGCTAGTCTCTTCCCCGTGTCGGGGATCCCTTCCCTAGGCAAGTCAGACGCCTGTCAAAGCACAGCCTGATGTTTTCAGGATAGGCGGCTGGGGAAGCAGGGGACACGCTGTGGCGGTTGTTTCCTGCCTGGCCAGGGATCCTCTGGCCTGCTGCATTCCAGTCACCTGCCTCCCTGCTGGTGGTCTGCGTGATCTCCTCTGTGATGAGATTTGAATTAAACCGCGAAGTGTCTCTTACCCAGGCTACGAACATGAGCTCATGTGTTTCAAAGCTATATGTGCACTGGGGGTGTGCTCAGAGTCCAGGCAGAAAAGTCACAGTTCTGCACTCCCCTCTACTCCCAGGTACAATACACAGCTTCAGGACTGAGGGTCCTGGGGTTGCCGTAACGAAGTACTACAAACTGGAACCTTAAAATACTAGAAATATGTTTCCTTACAGTCTGGAAGCCGATTTCGGAAGTCAGCACCCCTGAGCTGAAGTCTGAGTGTTGCAGGGTCTCACGCCTTCCTGCCCCTGTCCACTCCAGAGGCCTGAGGTATCCCTTGACTTGTGACCACATCACCCCAATTTCTGCCTTTCCCCACTTGCTTCTCCCTATGTCCCCTCATCTTATAAAGACCCCAGTCAGTGGGTCAGGGCCCACCCTAGCCAAGTATGACCTCATATGTGGTGCTGACCTCCACACACATGTCCTCCCATCCAGCACCCTTTTGGGAGAGGACCGGAGTGGAACAGTCGGGGGGTGACATCTGAGACCTGCTATCTGTCTGTATGTGAGGCTCTACTCCCCAGGTCCCTGAACCTGAATGGAGGGACCTCCTCCCTGACTTCTGATTTCTGTGAGGGCTCTGCATCTCAGGTACCCGCTCCCTCACTTCTGTCTAGCTCAGGTGACCCACTCCAGTCTCCCAGAGCGCCCAGCCTCCTGATCATCTTGATTACCTTGATTTAGGGTTCATATCTATTCTGTCCTGAGAGGAAAAATCTGGCTGTTGGTTCCAGGCCAAGTCCAGGAAGCCTCAGTTACCGTTTTGGGGAGGCCTGACTGGTGGTTCAGTTGGTAAAGGTGTAAGTGCCAAACTTGGTCATCAGGGCCACCAGCTCCCCCCACTCACATACTTGGATAGGCCCAGGTCCCCACTTCCTCACCCACTTCCAGAACCTTCCTGAATCTTCCTGGCTTCCATCCTGTACCTGGGCAGTCTACCTTTGGGTCTCTGTTGTCCTTCCCTGCCTACTCTGCCTCCTCCTGGTCACAGCACGCTCTTCCTTTCCTGGGCAATGTGGTCTTCCTTAGCCATTTCCTTGTTCTGGAGTATTTCTCTCCTGCTCTTTGGGGCATCACTGACCTTCCAGTGCCCTGCTCCCTGCACCCACCAATCTGGTTCCACTTAGGACTAGGTGTCCCTGGAATAGGGCAGCCAGCCTTGTCCCGCGTCTCTCCATTCTGCATGGACCTACAGGGAAATGGAGGGCAGTTCCCACCATCCTCCTCCAGCTTTGCAGGTGGGCATCTGCTCTCTCTCCAGATCGGGCCGTGCTCTGGGCTGACCTTGCTCCTTGTTCTGCTGATAGGTGATGCAGGAACATCCTTGTGCGTAAATGTGAGTTTTGGATGATCTCCCTCAAGAGAGCTTCCCAGAAGTGGGATTACGGGGTCAGAGGGCAGGAACATACAGGCTCTGAGGGATGCAGCCAAATGGCTGTGCTGATGCTGCAGCTGCCTGCCCTCGGGTCCTCCTCACTTCCACTGACATGTATTGGGGGTCTGCATCCACTCTGACTTCACTGCTTGGCCCTGTGAGTGTGGACAGTGGGGTCTCAGAAGGAGAGTGCTGCCTCAGGGGCCCAGGGGTGGCAGAGAGAAGGACAGGGGTTTGAGTCTGAACAGCTTGAATCTGGAACAGTTCTTAGTGTAGGATTAAAGGGGACACAGTATTCAGTGACTCAAATGGATTAAACAGTGTGCTTCCAAAATTCACACCAACCGGAAGCGTCTGCACAGGTGTTATCAAACCATCGTCAGCCTTCCTGAATGGGGGCAGGCCTTCCATCCAGTGCCCGTTGTCCTTACGAGAAGACAAAACAGGCACAGTAGGCCGACTAGAGATGGAGATGTAGATGGGAGTGAGGCAGCCATGAACCCAGGAGCCCCAAGGGTCACCAGCACTATTAGAAGCCAAGCAAGGCCTGGCATGGAGTCTCCTCTGGAGCATCCAGAGCAATTCAGCCGGCCCACATCTTGGTTTTGTCGTTTTATCCCCAAGAATTGAAAATCAATTCCTGTTGTTCGAAACCCTCCAGTCGATGGTCATTTGTGACAGTGGCCCCAGTTCACTCCCTCTGATAAGAGAGTGGATAAAGAGATATCCACTCCCAAGAGATACTCCCTCCCAAGATAAGAGAGTGGATAAAGAGATATCAGGAGCAGGCTCCCTGCATCCTAACAAGTGCCCCTCCCTTGGTGCCCTACAACCTGGTGAGGCTGTCCGGGCTGATGTTTACTTGCTGACGCCACACTTGTTACTAGGCAAGGACTTTGTCAGCCTTGCTCCAAACTTTAATCCTAGGTTTCTTAGGCTTAATTAGCTGTACAGAATAAATCATACAGAAGCAAAATCCGAAAGAGCTATAGCATCCAAGGGTTTTGGGCTTACAGTAATAATGCAGGTCTAGATCTTATCACCTCCAGAAACTCACTTTAGAAACAGTCATAATAGGGCCTCCCTGGTGGCGCAGTGGGTTAAGCAACACACTATGAAGCAAACCGCAGTCACTGCAGTACGAGTTCGATCCCTGCTGCCGGCCAGGGGGGGACCCACATGGTGCGGCAGACCTCTCCTGCTGTGCCCGCTGCTCCCCTCAGCAGTGTACTTCTGCTGATCTGCCTGTTCGCTCCCTGCTCTCTGTGGTGAATCCTCTCACCCCCCCCCACACCTCTGGCCTGTACCCCAGTGCTTATATGCATAAATAAATGAATCTTTAAAAAAAAAAAAAGAAATAGTCATAATATAAATTAGCGACACCAAGTAGCTTCTTCCAGCACTATCTTCAGTCCCTTGAGGTAACTCAGTTCTGTGCAAAACCCCTCTGGCCAAGCACTCTAAACCTGGTCACCGCCCCAGAGGTCAGGCCAAGACCCAGTGGCTTGTGGAAAGCGGAGAGCTTCCTGAGGGCGCAGGTGAAACCAGGTACCCTTAGTGATTTGAAAGGAGTTGCCCTGTGTATTGGGGTTGGTAACCCCCATGGGAATATGACAGCTGGGGTGGGGGGCCTCTGTTTGTGGCAGCTGGCCTCCCCTCCTGTGCCAGGATATATGCCATGATGGATCTAGGGGGACCAGGCACCTGACATGTACAAAGCTGCCTCAGCAGTCCCTGGGCCGGCCTGACCTCCGCCCAGCAACCACAGGGTGACCCATGTCTGCAGATGCCCTGCTGGCGGCGTTCGTGACCACAGGCTAGCCTTGGCCCTGTAGTCTTGCACTGGGCTTTGCCTCTGGGCCTGTAAAAGCGTGTCCCCCAGTACCTACATGGGGCTTCTCATGCTTATCCTAGACCTGTCCTGGGCTGGTCTGTGGCGCCCCCTTAGCCCTGATGATGACGTGCTGTGAGCAGAGGTTAGCGCGTGAACAGGAATGGGGGAGTCGCTGTTGCTGCCCCTGTTCACTGCTCTTCCCCTGCTCCCTCTCCCACCAGCCCGCGCATGACACCAGAGCAGTCCCTTGAGCTGCAGCATGCACATGACACCAGAGGGCAGTGTGAAGAAGGGCTCACCTCTGCCTGGGAGGGACCCCCTCAACTCCTGCCGGTGTCATCTGTGCAGACCCTAAGAGCTTCTGGGGGTCGTGTGGGGTACCTTCAGACCCACTTGGCTGAGTTTTTTGGGGACAACCCTTCTGTGACTCCCAAGTATGCCACCCCGCCAGGGTCCCCATTCCCTGATCTCTCCAGGCATGTCCCCCCAGCCCCCAGCATCCTGCTTGGACTCCAGTCCTCCTCTCCGCCTCTGCAGTGACTGCGCTTGTCAGACTGACCTGGCCTCACCTCTGCGCCTGTCTTCCTGGACGCTCCAGCCCCAGCCCTGCAGTTTCCCCTGTCCTTCTCCTGCCTCTTCCCAGCTCATTCTTTACCCTGCAGTACCCACTTGGGTCCAGTGGTCAACCCTACTGGCTGTGCAGTCTCAAGTCCCTGCCTGCCCCTAGCGACTCCGTCCGACCTGTGGGCTCTGCCGTGGTTAGTGTCCTGGGACTGCCACAGCAAAGAGCTTCTTAGAACCCAGCTTGTTCTCTCCCAGTTTGAAGCTCCCAGTGTCTTCCTCGGAGACACCGAAGGAGAATCTATCCCAGGCCACTCTCCCTGCCTCCGGTGGTGCTGGTGGTCTCTGGGTGCCTCGGCTCCTCTCCCCTAGCTGCTCCATCTTCATGTTTCCTTCACTTCCTGTGTATACCGTGATTCCTCTTAAAAGGACCAGTTACTGGGTTTAGGACCCCTGTAAGTCCAGGATGACCTCATGTCATCTCTCTCGTGCATTTATCCGCGAACACTACTCAAACAAGGTTACCTTGTGAGACTCAGCGGGCCTGAATGTTGAAGGGACGCTGGTTGGCCAGGTTGCCCCTGCTCCTTTGTGCTGTCTTGCCTCTCCAGGTGCCTCTCATCGCCNGGGCCCCCCCCCCCCCCCCCCGCCGGGAGCAGGCACATTGCTTATATTTGGGGAATTGGTTCTGGAAATGCCACCCACAGTTTCCCATGTGTCACATCTCAGCTATCAGTCCTGTGCAGCCGGTTCTCCCTGCAAGCCGCCCACCTTGTAGACCAGGGCTCCTGCAGCCAGAGTGCGCAGACTACAGGGTCTGTAGGCTTTGCCTGGCTGGCTGTGGGTGTTCTGGAGACTCAGGGTGTGGGGGCAATTCTGAGCTCCCCAATTCCAGACACAGCCATGGATGGCCAGTCCCTTGGGGCAGACACTGGGCGAGCAGGACCCCTAGCTGTCAGGGCATGCCAGCCTGCTGAACAGATATAGCAGGTAATGTCTGTGGGGGTGTTCCCCAAAATTCACATGTGAAGCCCTGACCCCCAGTGTGACCATGTGGGAATGTGGCCCTGAGGAAGCAGAGATGATTGAATGAAGTTATAAGATTGGGGCCCCTATCCTACAGGATAAGGCGAGAAGGGGCACAAGACATTCCCAAAGGAAAGACCAGTGAGTGGCCTCTCACCAGAACTGCACAGTGCTGGCCCCGATCCAGAACTTTCCCTCCAGAAACTGCTGTTTCAGTCACCCGGCCTGTGGCATTTTGTTATGCAACTTGAGCTGATACAGAGGGATTTTTGGAAGTGGGGGTCTGAGAGAGCTTCATAAACTGATGTTTGACCTGAAACCCCAATGATGAGCAGGAACTCTATGGATTGTTCCAGGAAAGATTCAGTTGGCGTGAGGGCCCAGGGCAGAGGCAAGGGTGGAAGGAGGGTTTCGTGTGTAGCTGATGGGAGGTTGAGATTTGCCAGGGAAAGAGCCTGGATTTTAACTGAGGCCCCTCCCCATTGCCAGTTTCCCCTCCCTGCCTCAGTCTCTCCACTTATAAGATGGTGATGCTGTCTCCCACTCCCGGAGCTGCTGCATGGACCCCAGTCCCCTCAGGATAGGCAAGCACCTGGCTGGTGGAGAGGGCTAGATCTCATTCTCCAGGAGAGAGGACCCCAGAACCTGTGCAGAAACCTCAGGGACCCTCATGCGTTCCTGCTGAAGTCTCTGCTTTGCAGCTGCCACCGACAAGGAAACGGCGTGCTCATGTAGACCCTCTGATTCGGCGGGGCTGGGAGTTTGGCAGCGGCATCAGAGCCTGATTAAAGGCATTCCAAGGCACACGGGATGTTTGTGTATCTGGTTCTGTATTTACACTTTGGGACGGAGCTGGAGGCAGCTGGCAAGTATCTCGGACAGCCGGGGGGCCGGGGCTGGGGCCTTGCGACTCAGCCTGGAAATTGCACTCGGCCACACGCCTGAGACACCTTCATTCATTCCTCCTTCATCCATTACTCCCTCTCCCCTTCTTCTCGCAGAGCTGCCAGGAGAGACTCAAGCATGGGCAACTCTGGGCGGTGGGGAGAGGGGAGCGTCACTCTGGCTCTTATTTGGATGCCAGAATGAGGGGGAACAGGGCAGCAGCAGAGTCAACCAGGATGACCTCAAAATGGATCAGCACCTAAATGTAAATGCTAAAGTTATAAACCCCTAGAAGGAAATAATACAATAGTGTAAGTCTTCCTGGCTTTTGATCAGGAGGTTGGTTTTTAGTTATGATGCTAAAAGCACAAGCAACAAAAGTAGGTAGATTAATTCGGTTCTATCAGCCTCAACTGCTACATCAAAAGACTATCAAGAAAGTTAAGGACAGCTCACAGAATGGGAGAAAGTATTTGCAAATGACAAGATTGATGAGAAATTAATGTCCAGGATATACAAAGAACTCTTATGACTCAACAAGAAGATGACAATTCAATTTAAAAATAGGCAGGCCTCCCTGGTGGTGCAAGGGGTACAGTCTCAGCACTATAAAGCTATCTGCAGCCACTGCAGCATGAGTTCGATCCCCGGCCAGGGAGCTGACCCATATGGCACAGCAGAACTCTCCTGTCTCACCTGCTGCTCCCCATATAATTCTGCCTGTTCTGCTCCCTGCTCTGTCTCTGGTGAATTGCCCGCATCTCTGGCCTTAGACTCCACTCTTGTATGCAGAATAAAATTAATCTTTAAAAGAAGATAAAATGGTGTTTCATAGTGCTGAGACTTTACCCCTTGTGCCACCAGGGAGGCCCACCCATTTTTTTTTTTTTAAGATTTATTTATGCATTCAAGAGCTGGAGTACAAGCCAGAGGTGCAGGGGGTGAGATGATTCACCAGAGACAGAGTGGGGAGCAGAAAAGGTGAATTGACTGAAACACACTGCTGAGGGGAGCAGCAGGCGAGGCAGGAGAAGTATGCCATTCCATGTGGGTTCCCTCCCTGGCCGGGGGTTGAACTTGCGTTGCAGCGGCTGTGGAAGCCCCACAGTGTGGCACTCAACCTGCTGTGCCACCAGGGAGACCCAGCCCACCCATTTTTAAACTGGATCGTCATCTTCTTGTTGAGTCGTAATTTTAAAAACAAAATTAATCTTTAAAAGAAGTGAGCGAAGGACTTGAGGAGAGCTTTTTGAAAGAAGATAACAGATGACCAACATGCATGTGAGAAGATGACCAGCATTCCTGATCACCAGGGAAGTGCCACTCTAACCCTAACGGTGATGGCACACCCGTCAGCACGGCTTCTGTCGAAGGAGCAGAAGCGAATGGACAATGGTAAGGGACTGGAGAAACTGGAACCTCTTTGTTCATTGCTGGTGGCAGTGGAAAATGATGCAGCTCCATGGAGACCAACTGGTGGCCCCTCAGTAAGCTAACCACAGAATGGCCACTTGCCATAGTCATTCCTCTTCAGGGTATACCTGAGAGATTTGAAAACAAGGACTCAGATACTTGTACATGTACATTCTCGCAAGAACTACTTGCACTCAATGAAAGGGGAAAACAGACCAAGTGTTCATGAACTGGGTGAGCACAGCGTGGTCCGTCCACACAGGGGAGTACCATTCAGCCTTGAAAAGGAGTGAAGCCCAGACATACTACATTTTTTGCTGTGAACCTCAAAAAGTGATGCTGAGTAAGAGAGACCAGCCACAAAAGGCCACACAGTGTGTGATCCGTTGATGTGACATGTCCAGGGCGGGCAGAGCCAGACAGAAGGCAGATGAGTGGTTGTCAGGGAGGGGCAAGGAGAGGGACTGCTCGTGGTGGTAGGTCTCCTTTTGGGGTGATGAAATGTTTTCAAACTAGATAGAGGTGATGGTGCACACCATTAACGCATCAAATGCCACCATCTACTTTAAAATGGTGAATTTTATTTCAATAAAATAAAAAGAAAAATGTTTGAAAACAGGAAACTAGCCCAGGACGCGCCTGGCTGGGCACCTCTGCAGGCGCAGCCACAGGCAGTGCGGCACCTCTGCGCACGCTGCTGTTTCCCCAAGGCCAGGGCAAGGAGCGGGGGTCCCGGGTGGACACAAGAGAAACGTCCCTGCCTGGGGTTCTGAGGGCGTCTGGTCCTGTCCTAGTGCCACAAACACTCCAGTTGCCTCTTCGCTGTGTGTGTGTGTCTTACCAGGGTCCTCATGGAGCCTACACCTGACAGGAGGAGATACACACAGACAGCTTTAGTCAGGGGGCTTCGGGTGGTGAGCTGTGCAGGAGCCTACGGGGCCAACCTAGTTGGACGCTCCCATGCAAGGCCCCGGAGGCCCAAGCTGGCAGAGGAGCTGCAAGGATGCCCAAGTGTTGGAACTCAGTGACCGGAGAATGCAGAGGGTGTTGGCTGGGAAAGGGGAGACTGAGGACTTCAGGGAGCACACAGCTCCTCCCCTGGTCCTCCATGTGCCTGTTCCCACCCCTACTTGCCTCTCTGGCTTTTCAGGAAAAACCCAGCATTTAATGTTCCTATTCATTAATCTCATTAGAAGGCTGGCTGTTGTCATGGCAGTTGCTGCTGGCCTGACCTAGGTTCTGGCTAGAGGTGAAGCCTTGGGGACTGGCAGGTAGTGGGTGTAACTGCATCCTATTCTGCAGAACGAGAGTGAGGAGGGAGGTATCTGCCCTAGACAAGTGCCCACATCCATCAGGCCATGCCTTCTGAGGCCCCTGTCCCGCTAGGCCCCAATGGATGCTGCCAGGACAAGGGCGTGGCCCTCGGGCAGGCATGTGTGCTGTGTTCAGCAGGCACCTTTAGGTCCTCTCAGGAAGACTGGGGGAAGCCAGCGACCCCACATAGGGCTCTACAGGGAGAGTGGGTGTGGGGCCATAGTAGGAGAGAAGACTGTGTGCAGGGGATTCAGGCACAGGTTATCTGGGATAAGGTGTCCAGGCTAAAGCTGTGCTTGAGGTCTCCCTTGAGGGGGCTGATGTGGAGAAAAGGGATTGGTGCTCTAACCAGAACCTTCTAGAGAAGAAGCCCCAATTGACCACTTCCAGCCTAGTGGCCCTGGGCAGGTCCCTTGCCTACAGAGCTTCAATTTGCCCAACTGTGGAGTGTACTGGTACATCCCACCCCCGCATACTTGAAGGCCCTGTCAGGGGTTGAGTTGCGCACCCACAAAAGGCATGTCCACATGCTTTACCCATGAAACCAGGGAGTGTGACTTCATTCAAAATGCAATTAAGAGTCTGGAGATGAACTCACCCTGAGCTAGGGTCAGTCTGATTCCATAGACATTATATGAGAGAAGGAAGGAGATATGGGACAAAGATATTGAGGGGAAGCCATGTAATGATAGAGGCAGAGACTGGAGGAATAAGGCCACAAGCCAAGGACACCAGAGGCTAAAAGAGGCATGAAGGACCCACCCCTAGAAGCTCCAGGGAGTCAACCTGCCCATATCTGGGCTTGGGATGTTTGCCTTTTGGCTGCGAGATATCAGTCCCTGCTCTTTCAAGTCTCCCATTTGTGACAGCGGCCCCGGGACTGAGGGTTCTGTGCTCCATGGTGGGAGCTTAGGGACACCTCCTGGGTATCACCTGTAGTACTGGGGCGTGGAAAGACAAGCACAAAGTGTCCAAGGCCTTTTGAGACTGCCCCTCACCCCTGCTTGCTTTGTGTCTGGGGGCCTGTGTGGCATCCACCTCTCACAATGTGTCCCTGACCCCTTGCCCTGATGCCTTTCCTTGATGCGTGTGGCAGGGATGACTTAGGTACCTGACCTGTCATTTCAGACCCTTAGAGTCACTGTTGGTTGTTCAAACCTCAATACAGAAGGGCTTGAGAGGCGCAAATTGAGGCTGTTACTCTGGAAAGATCCAGGGTTAGAGCAGTGGGTGAGTGTTGAGGCCAGATACAGGGGCAACATTACTGGGGAGTCTACTGTGGCACTGGACACAGCGTGACCAGCAAACCATGAGTCCTGGGTGCCCACTGTGGTAGGGATTGGAGGGGTGGTAGATGGGGTCACCAGCAAGGACATTTTAGGCATGTAAATATGATTAGACAACCCAGGAGGTATGTGGGTGGTCAGTGACTGCACATGTTGCTTCTTAGTTTTGATGAGCCCCCCAACAAAGTCAGAGGGCATTAGGGGGCATTGGGCAGGGGTTTGGGAACTCTGCACCATCCGTGCAATTTTTCTGTAAATCTAGGACTCCCACCATGGAAGCTCTTAAAGATAGCAAAGCCAGAGCGGATGCGCCAGTGACTTGGGGTCTGCTCTGAGGGCAGGTTTCAAAGAGGCCCATGCTGGGTGGGTAGAGAAGTGGGACTATCACAGGCCAGTTGTTTGTCACACACATGCACCTGGAGAATCCACTTTGGAGAAGGGGAAACAGGCTCTGAAGGGGCTTGTGAGAGGTGGATGCCACACAGGCCCCAGACACAAAGCAAGCAGGGTTGAGGGGCAGTCTCAAAAGATTCGCACCCTGTCTGGCTTGGGCCCTGCCTGGCTCCCTTCCCCCAGCAGGGGCTGGCCTGTTTCATCTGACGTGGCTGTGGGTAGACACAGTGGGGTGTCCATGGTGAGAATCTCCAGCTGTGGGGAAGAGATCTTGGGCCCTCCCCACTAATGCCCAGAACCACCCGTGAAGGAGGGAGCAGGGTCAGCCCCCTCCTGGCTCCTACAGCTTTCAGGAAACAGCTGTTTACCTGGGTGAGGTGTGGGCTGGCCGGCAGGCAGCCAGTTCCCAGCCTCACTTCCCCCTTAGTTGTCAGCGGCCCCCCAGGAAACGGGGCTGGTGTGGGAGGGGGGCGGTGCAGCAGCCAGCTGGCGAGCCTACCCGAGCTGTTTGAGGGGATGTGAGCAGCACTGTTGTGTACACAGTGCGGACCCTAGCAACTGGCCAGCCGGCGTGCCCAGCTGCTACCCAGGGGCATGTGGCCCCTTGGCTCCAAGCGCTGTGGTGGTGCAGCCCAGTCAGGGGCATCTCCTGTTGGGCCCTGCCAAGTGGAACCAGCTGGGGCAGGTCAGAGAGCCAGGGCTCCAGTTTCTAAACCCTGATCCAGGGTGTGTAATCAAGTGCCGAGTGGAGGACACTGGAGGCATTCGGCCACCCTGTATCCCATGAGGTCAGGAGGCCAGGCCTAAGGTGCCTGGCGCGTGGGTGGCTGCCTTAGAATTGGGTACGTCTGGCTGCCCCTCTGTTGTGCTGCCTGAGCACCATATATCTGTGCTTGGAGAACTGGCCCTGGGCTTCTGAGCCAGCCCCTCTGCTCCAGGCCAGCCTGCTCTTGTATCTGAGTCAGTACACACAGCCTCTGGTCTGCTGTCATGGGCCCTGGGGGAAGCCCCTGCAGGGCACTCAGGGTTTCTGGTTCTGCCATTCTTTGGGTAGAGCAATACTTGGCTCCTTTAACAATCTCTGTCACTGGGTCCCATAACTTCTGATGCCACTGCTTGGTCCACTTAGGGCCCTATGGGGTGTACTCGAGAGGGTTCCCCACCTACACTGCAGCTACTGGATTGTGTCTTGCAGCTTCAGCTCCAGAAGTCCCAGTACCTGCAGTTGGGCCCCAGCCGTGGCCAGTACTATGGCGGGTCCCTCCCCAACGTGAACCAGATTGGGAGTGGTACCGTGGACCTGCCCTTCCAGGTGAGTACCACCCATAGTCATGCCCTTGCTGTCCCAGGAAAACCTGGCTAGGGCTCCCCATTCCCTCTGGCCCGGCCTGTCAGCACACACCTCAGTGAAGCTGAGGTCTGGTGGCGATTGTTTCAGCAGCCGCTACACCTGTTGGCCGGCTGTGCGGCAGCGGGAACCGCTTGGGGCCTCCGGGACTTGGCTCCGTACTGCCTCACTAATCCACAAGCCCAACAATTCTCAGAAGGAGGCCCCGAGCCTGACCCCACTTGTCTGCAAACGTTTCTTGGCAGCGACCCACACAGCGCTGCTCCCGCAGGCTGCATGGCTGCTGCTCACGTCCTTCTCATAAATAACCAGAGATAAGGTCCACTGGCCAGGAGCAGGACCGGCCTTATTCCTCAGGCTTCCCAAGCTCCACCTCACCCTGGTTTGCAGGTGGAAGCAGGGCAAGGTGGCGTGGGGCACTGGACCACCCCGGCACAGTGTCTGAGCATTGCACACACAGGGCTACAGCCTGTCACAAATCCTTCTCATTGTCGGGACACCCTCGTAAACAGACGTGCCCATCCACGTACCAGTAGGCACAGTGGAGTCAGGTGGGTCCACAGGAGCTTGGTCCCCATTTACCCACCTGAGTGCCTCCACAGCTGCACCCCTCCTGTGCTGCTGCTGGCATGAGTCCTGGGGTCCCTCCCGCTGACTTGGGGTCCTCCCAGCTCAACTCTTGGGGCAGGACTCTTCATAGAGCAGATGCGTGGGAACCCTGGGTATGTCCCAGGGGCCTGACTTCTCTCTAGGCCTTTCCTAGATGTGGGTTCTCCCCCTCCCCTGGTTCTCCTGCCTTTTCCCCCAACCCCCTTTTCTTTTGATACAGTGTCTGTCTGGACACCCAGAGCTTGGCCCTGCCTGGGAGTGTGTTAGGCTCCGTAGCCAAGGGGGTTGTGGTCTGTTGGGCGTCCTCTGAGACTGGATAAACCAGGATAGTCTCAAAGTCTTGGTTCTTTGATTTTCAGCCTGGCGGATTTCTGGGGGAGGCCCTGGCAGCGGCTCCTGTCTCTATGGTAAATGAGCCCCCCAGCTGCAGCCATGGTGCCCCAACATGTGCCTGGTGCTGGGTATCCCCTCTGGCCACCCCCATGGTGAGGCAGGAGGTGTCTGCCCACTGGATGCAAATGAATCCAGTCCCCCGCCAGGGGCATCCGGGCACGCACACCAATGCTGCATGGCTCATTCCTCTGACACATGCACACATGCGTGTGCACAGATCTAAGACATGGCCTGGCGAACCTGGCTGTGGCTGGGCCCGAGCTTCCGTCTGCCTCTGGCTCTGCTTTAGCTGCCTCGATTTTCCCTCTGGGCTTTCAGGCATCTTTGTGAGGTGATGAGCGGGCCCCTGCCCTCCACTGTCCATGCTAGATGTCTAGGTCTCTGCCCATCTTTGGTCATGGCCATCTCCCAGGCACATTGTCTGCGGAAGGCAAACGCACAGAATGACCCAAGTCAGCAGGATCCTTGCTCAGTCAGAAGGGACATGGTCCTCAGATGTCCAGAGAGCCGCCAGCCCTGCACACTGGCTGGGGCATTTAGGGTGGGCACAAGCAGCCATTGCAGCCAGTGGCAGTCTTCCAGAAGGAAATCACTTCTTGCCTGAATGCCCAGAGAAGATAGAAGGGCCCAAGGGCCAGATGGCCAGGTGGCCAGGCAGGAGGGGTGGGATGAGGGGGATCAGCTGCATCCAGAGCAGGCTAGGGCCACCAGTCTTGCCCCAGTCAGATGGACAGGAGCCCCCACAGTGCCAGGACAGGCAAAGAGAATAGGCTCCTTGGGGTCCAGGAACATAGAGCCCCAGGGGGAGGGAGGCGTGTGCAGGGCCTGGCTGGGGGCCTCATGCCAGCCCCAGGTGCTGGAAGGAAGCCCCATCCGGCCAAGTCGTGGGCCAGGACTCCGGAAAGCGCCTGCTCTTGGCTCCTGGTGGTGCTGGGATGAGGCAGTGGGGGAGGCCGAGTCTCAATCCACATTGGCCTTGGGGGAGCCAGCACATGGCCAGGTGGGCCCCTCTAAGTCCTGGGCTGGAAGCCCTGGGGCTGTCTCTTGGCAGGCCCCTCCAGGGATGACGTAGGTGGGGAGAGGAGGCTGGCCAGGCCCAGAGAGAGAGGGCGGAGGCCCGTCTGCACCTGGTGGGACTGGGAGGGGGGATGTGGGCTCCCACCGTCTGCACCTCTACCGGCTGGGCCTGAGCTTTCATCGCTCTGCCTGGCCCGTGCATGCCGACCACACTGCACGCCTGCCGCACTGGCGCACAGGACCCTGGCTCGCTCCCACCCTGCAGCTCTGGGGCCCAGGAAGAAATTGTCCTGGTTGCAGAGTGGAGACGAGGGTGTTTTGCTAGAGTGAGCCCTGATGGCAGATCTCTGGGTACAGGTGATAACCATTTGGGTTTCTCTCATTTCTCATCTCTCTCACCACTTTCCCCTCAATGGCCCGTTCTGACCCTAGACACCCTTCCAGTCCTCGGGCCTGGACACCAGCCGCACCACTCGGCACCACGGGCTGGTGGACAGAGTATACCGGGAGCGTGGCCGGCTTGGCTCCCCACACCGCAGGCCCCTGTCAGTGGACAAGCACGGACGACAGATATCCTTTCCCAAGGGATTGGGGCTGGGGGAGGCATTGATAACTAATTGATGGAGCTGCTTGATGCTGGCTCTGGGAATGGAATTGGGGCTGTCCCAGTCCTGTTAGGCTTCCTGGCAGCACCAGGACAGTGTGCAGTAGTAGCAGGGTAACCAAGGAGGACTTCCTGGAGAAGCAGAGATGATGCAGCAAGCTGAGGAGCTCTTGGCCAAGTGGGGGCTGAGGGGCGGCACGGAGGGTACTGGTGGAGTACAGACCTGAGGTGGGGGTGGGGAAGCAGAGGCTAGAGCAGAGTGTCTAGGCAGGGGCCACAGGAAGGCTTTACGGGAGTCCCTAGGGAGCCTCCTGAGGTGTCAAGAGGCTGCATGGAGAACTGCACAGCCAAGAGGGCTGAGGGAATCCGAGCAAGACCCAGACAGATCCAAAGGAAGTGTCCATCTTGACAATATGCAAAATTCACCTCTGTACCGTAGCCAAGCAGAGATAGCTGGGGTCTTGCCACTACCCCCCTCAGCCAGCCAGGCCCCCCAGAGTCTGAGCCCTGGTCCCAGAACCCCTGCTCTCTGGAACAGAGAGGCCCATTCCTTTCTGATTCCCATTTCATGGCTGGGGACCCCAGACAGTTTGCCCCTTCTCAGCCTTGGGTCCCCAGGAGTCTTCCTACCAGCCCGGTGTTAAGGGTCAAAACCAGGATCAGCCGAACTAGTGGCATTTCTGCATCTGTGTCTGCGTTCTCACCCAGGCCCCTCTCAGAGGGGGTGAGTGCTGGGTGCTAAGTGGACAGTCGCAGCCAGGAAAGACCCTGGGCCTCCAAGAAAGGCTCTGCCTCCCCACCCAGCTGTTTACTGGGGTGCTGGGGGGTTGGTCTGAGCCCATAGCACCTTCCCCTTAACTCAGGCTCACGCTGACAGCTGCCCATATGGCACCGTGTATCTATCGCCACCTGCGGACACCAGCTGGAGAAGGTCAGTGACCCCAGCTGCCCTTGCCCTCCTTGGGGAACAAAACCAACTTTCGTATGGATTTTTAGAAACCAACATGCAGTCACTGTAAATCATAAAACTAGAAGTTTCTAGAAATATCCCTATCCCTGTAACCATGAGGTCACAGCTTTGGATATCCCAGGGTTTTCCTCTCTTCTGTTTGCAACTTTTTTTCATTTTCTTTTTTATGGAAAGTTGAAATTTGGATATTTAATATTTTTTCATGTAATGCTGTGTTATGAGTGATTTCCTTCTTTGCTAAACAGACTTTGAAAATGTAACTATTAAACTATTGTGTATTTATTACTAGAGGATCAGGAAAATACATAACTGTATCTAGAGAGGAAAAAAAATCCACCCGTAATTTCATCCTCTATACAGGTCTAGAATGAATATCTAACATAAATAGGTGATGATTGAACACCTTTGTGAACCTATTTAATTCCATAGATGTGTACACTTTAAAATTATTAAAATGTAAATTTTATGTATATTTTACCACATACACAAAGTACACATATAAGTGATTTCAGTGAACAAAGACCAAAATTAAATACTCAGTATATGTTTAATGTATAAGGTATAATTCAGGAACATTAGCAAGTTTCCAGCAGACGGGTATGTCAGACCCTATTTCGACCAGCACCTCCACTAACTTAAATATTCCTCCCATTTTAGACGTAAGGAAATTGCGCATGGACCAGTCAGAATACTTGCTCAGGGACACGTGGGAGGGGTCAGAGTTCCAAAAGGCTCTTCTGTGCTTGGCCAGCCCCAGGATCAGACTCCATCCTTTGTGACCTGCTTCTCTTCCTGACCCACACTTCCCCAGACCACTCTGAATGGCTGGTCTGTCTCTGCTGGGTGCATGCAGCTCTGCATTTCTGCCAGGCTCCCTGTCAAGTGTCTGTAGTTTCCTGGGCATCGAGGGGCTCTTTGGGGACCTTTTCTCTAGGCGCCCGGGAGCAGGGTATGTCACCTGTCCCTAGGCGGCACTGGGGCTGGCTTCCGCTCTTCTGGCACCGCAGTGCCTCCCCTTCCCTGACGCAGCTGACAAGTCTGACTTTTAACTGGAGAGCAGAGTTGCCCCATAGTGTTTGTCACCAGAGGGGGAGCCAGTGATGGTAGGGAAGGAGGCTCTGTCCTTTTCCTGAAACTAAGGAGCCCCTGTAGGCATGGGCGGTAGATTAGGGAAGACTAATTAGGGAAGATGAAGGGACAGCTTTGCTGGGGATTTTGTTTTCACTGGGCTTTGCAGATGAAAGCCTCCCCTATCCTGTGGTCTATTGTGTTTTTTTGGAGAACAGCGCAGAAGAACCCCAATGCCATCTGCCCCATTGGGCAGGTCCTGGGCAAAGTGAGGCAGGACCATCCCTTTGTCTCGGATGGGGTCGAGACTCACTGTCTCTCCTCTCCCTCAGGACCAATTCTGACTCTGCCCTGCACCAGAGCACAATGACGCCCACCCAACCAGAGCCCTTCACAGGAGGGTCCCAGGACACGCACCAGAAAAGAGGTATTAGCAGGGCACAAGGGTCTTTCCTCAGCTGGTAGCCCCTGTGCCCCCAGAGGTCTCAAGCTCATGGGTGGATGGACCTTCAAAGGAAGACCTGTGTGTGCTTTGGACAATGGAAGGAACTCAGGGGAATCTTTGGAGATGGCGCTACTTGAATTGGGTTTTGAGTTGAGGCCTGTGTGTTTTCTAGGTGGAGACGGAAACCTCTACAAAAGTTCATTGGCTTTTGTTCTTTGCTTCAGTGCATGGCCACACGATCTGGGGCCATCCACGTTCTTGCCAAGCAGAAAGGGCACTGATGAGCTCAGGGCTGGCTGCCCAGGTGGACCGTCAGCTTTAGGCACCCCTCCCTCCAGCACTTCACACTGTTCTTTTCTCCCCCTGTGCTCAGAACCTTCCTGCTCCACAGCTCTGGACTGCTGTGTGGCTCAGTTGCAGTGGGTGGGAAGGGACTGACCCTTGTCCAAAACTTGCTAACTGGCTCTTACTGGGGTAGTTCTGTACCCAGGCCCCCAGCCTCACCACCATGGAAGCAGACTAAGATCCCCATTACTCTGACTGGAAAACTACCTCTGGATCAGAGTACCCTTGGCCTTGGGTGAAGGAGAGGCGCACTGTCACCTGTCCTTGTTCCTCCAAGAGAGACTTAGGTGGTGACAGGTTCGGGAGTTAACCCTACTGTACTCCCACCCCCTAGATGGACTTTTGGAAGGAAGAATCAGCCCATCCTCGGGTGTGCCTTATGAGAGTGGAGCTCCTAACAGGCTTAGAGGGAGACTGGGTCTCATGAAGAAAGTGTTTAATCTTACCTTAACTGAAATATCCAAAGAAAGGGCCCTTCAGGCACAACTCGTTCCAGGACCCTGAACCATCAGGTCCCTAAGACCTTCCCTCTCCTCTACAGCACTAGATTTGCCACAACTGTGTGTGGCTCCTGCTGCCATTGTGGACCAGTCCTGCCTCAGCCAACGCTGGGCTGGTGGCCTGGGCCCCTTTACTTGGTGCTGGTGGCCCAGAGGAAAAGGCAAGCCTCCACAAGGTAGCTGCCTGCTTGAGGCAGGGGATGGGTCTGTGTGACTTTGAGTCTGCATCATCTCCAGAGAGGCAAACTCACACATCTTTTGTTTTGTTTTTAAGTGGGTCTTTTTTTTTCGTGTGGAAGAACTGGAGTGCAGGCTAGGGGTGCAGAGGGCAAGAGGATTCACCAGAGACAGAGTGGAGAGTAGAACAGGCAGATCTACTGAAATACTCTGCTGAGGGGAGCAGCAGGTGAGACAGGAGAGGTCTGCTGCGCTGTGTGGGTCAGCTCACTGGACGGGGATTGACTCAGCCTGTAGTGGTGATAGCGCTGAGACTTAACCCCTAGGCCACCAGGGGGGCCCGAGGACCCATAATCTTTGATTCTAGAGCTGTCGTTTTCATTTTAAGTCACAGGTTCTCTGACTTAGTCTTTAATTTTTTTTTCTTTCTTCTTTTTTTTTAATGAAGCCCTACTGTACTTTAGTGTAACCCCCAGGAGTCATGTTGGGACAGGTGGTATCAGGGTTAGGGCTGTGTCTGGCAATGTGCTTTCCAGCACCACCACGAGGCTACAGAAATGCCTTCTCTGATTCCCTCCTCTCCACACCACCTCCAGTGTTATTGCTGACAGTCCCGGGAATGGAGGAGACCACCTCTGAGACAGACAAGAGTCTTTCCAAGCAGGTGTGGGACACCAAGAAGGTAAGACCCTAAGGACTTCCAGCAACCTTTCTAAGCACGCCCCTGGTGAACACAGCAGTGTTGCCGGTTGGGGGCTTCGCCTTCCCTGAAGTGTGACCCCACTCAGACAGGACTGCTTGTGTGGACTTGGTTACACCCACACAAGGCTGTTAAACTGGCAAAAAAACCCACGAAGAACTAAAACCCAGTGCCGGCAGCACAAGAGGTGAGTGGACGGCAACACGTCCACCAGAGACTTACATTCCGCAGTCTTGAGTTCACCTGGAAACCCTGCCTGTGGGCAGTAGGGACTTGTAAGGAACTAGTTCCTTGTGGGGAAAGCTCCCAGCCATGGTGAGTGGGTGTGTTGAAAGGCTTTTTACAGGCATGGAGAAACACACAGTTTCACTGTTAATGTGAAAACTTAATCTATGAGGCAGAAAAGACACGGAGATGCGTGTGTACCAAAGACTGTAGACATGTCAGGCGTGTGACCAGACTGAAGGACGTGAGAGGGGGTGTGTCCTTGTGTGGCCATTGTGGGTGGCACTGCCAGCTTTTCATCCTTGTCTGCGTGTTATGGTTTTGCACCAGGAGTGCACATGACTTTCATACTTGAGGGGAGGGGGAGAGCAGAGAGAATCTAAAACCCAAACAAAATAGGAAGGCGGTGGAGACATCTAGTTGTGAGAGGGCTGAGCAAGGGTCTTGGCATCTGCTCACACACTCAAGAAGAGCAGCTGGAAAGAAGTGACAGTAGTAAGGGTGGTGGCTCTGGGAGGAACACCCGAAATCCTGGGAGCAGGAAGAGGGCGGCACAGTCCAGGATTACTCTGGATTTGTTGGGGGCAGGGCAGGGAGTGATGATGGATTTTGAATACCATTTAGAAGTCCTATAGTATATGTTTGTGGAATGCTTTTGAAAAGATTCTTTAGAAAGTCTTTTGTCAACATGCTTTGCACAGATCCGGTAACGAAGCAAATGTTTGCTTAGAATTAGGGAGCTGGTGGCCAAGTAGAAACCTGTTCCACTGGCCTCCCCACAGAGGCTTAATGCCTGCTGGTCACATACCACCCCTGGCTCTCCAACCACTGCTGGCCAGCTGGGCATCCCCCTCAGCAGGCGTGCGAGGTGAGGCGGGCCCAGCCTTCCGCCCGTGGGGCCACGTTACTGCGCGATAATCCCTGAAAAACACGTAGGCCAGCAGTGTCTGCCCCAGGACCTGCCAGGCGCACGGGGACTTAGGAAACATGATACAGACGGAGGGCTCCATCAGCCTGCTGGGCCTGTCCCGTCGTGTCTGCCGCCCTCGGAGGAGTGCTCCCTCCTTTGTCTGTGACTGTGCGTCCCTGAATGAGTGCTCCCTACCCTGCCTGCGGGTCTCAGGTGATGTTCGTGTCCCTGCCTAGCAGAGGGCAGAACCAGAGTCTTTGTGTCAGCAGGCTTTTCCTGAGACCTCTTCCCAATGCCAGGCCTGGCTCCCATCATTCTTGGGCAGTGGGGACCCTGAAATAACAACGTGCCTGCAGCCCTATGGGAGTCAATTTTGGGGCACCGCTGAAAGGCAGGGCGTCTAGGAGGGTGGATAATGTCTTCCATGTGTTCATGGCATCTGGACCGAGCCGCGTCAAGCCTCCCCACGTGGTGTCCTCTGCATGGACAGATGGGTGCTGAGCAGAGGCAGCCCCAAGAGTCCGCCTGCCCCTCCAGGAATGGCAGGAGGGTGAGCCTCATGGCTCCCAAGTTAACAGGGCCCCCACCACTTCCATCCTGGTGACTGTCAACAGTGGCACAGCCTTGAGGCACAGATGTAAAGAGCAGGCAAGACACGGTCTCCCGACTCCTGCTCCGCAGTGGCCACGTCACCTCTGTGACGCCCAGCGGCTGGGCGCACCTCACTGGCACACAGCACGGCCTGGAAGGGCTGTAGGGAGACGCTCTGCACACACTTGGTTTTGCCCCGGGCGTGTCTAGGACAGGCTCCCTCTTACCCTGTGGGCTACCATTGTTCATCTGGGGGGATTCCTGGGGCCTGGTAAGCTCACTTCTTCTCCAGGGGCTCTTGGGCCTTGTGGGGGTGAACTTTTGGGAACCCCAGTGCTCAGGGGAAGCTGCTCAGCCCCTGCTTCTTCTTTTTCAGACAGGGTCCAGGCCCAAGTCCTGTGAGGTTCCCGGAATCAAGTAAGTCAGCAGGGCCAGCCCTGCATGTCCAAGGCTGCCAGGGCTGCTCAGACCACAGGGGCTCCGACCACTCACAGGCTGCACGTCCCAACATGAGGGGCGGTGGCCGTTCAGCAAGCCCCCGCTCCTTGTAGGGAGCGCTCCCATCCCTCCCTGACCCAGGTGACGGTGCCCGTCTCACCCCAGCCCTCAGATACCCCATTCCCAGGCAGTCCCCGCGTTCCAGGGGGATCACTTGCTTCCTGCCGTCCCACTGGAAGTCCAGGCTGCAGCATGGGCCAGCCCCTCCCACCCCTGCACAGCCTCAAGGGAGAACTCAGCTGCCCCAGAGCTCACCAACCCCCTCTGTCTGACCTCTCCCCAGTATCTTCCCATCTGCTGACCAGGAAAACACTACAGCCCTGATCCCCGCCACCCACAACACAGGGGGCTCCCTGCCTGACCTGACCAACATCCACTTCCCCTCACCCCTCCCGACCCCGCTGGACCCCGAGGAGCCCACCTTCCCCGCGCTCAGCAGCTCCAGCAGCACTGGCAACCTCGCCACCAACCTGACGCACCTGGGCATCGGCGGTGCCCCCCAGGGTAAGGCCAGTCAGGGGCACGTCTTGCCCACGGAGCTCCTCGTCTAGTGAGGATGACACGTATGCTTGAAAGAGTGCTTTACAGGGTCACATCCAAGATGTCAGGCGTGGAAGGGGGGAGGCAGAGCCCACCATGGGGGCCTGGCGTTGCCTGGGGAAAGTGTCCCAGATAGCATGTGGTCTGGAGAAAACCCCGGGGAGGGCTCGTGGTGCCCCAAAGGCTCAGGTGTTCCCTAGGGTGTGTTAGGGGCTTCAGAAGGACTGCTTAAACTCCAAACAGCTTAGGAGGGGCGTCCTCAAGGGTTTGATCCAGCTGGGGTGGGCCAGGCTTGCTCCCTGCCTCCCTCACCCTCAGCCCCTCGCCAAGAGACAGGACCAGGCCTGACTTCCCTGTGCCCTCTCCCACCCCCAGCCGACTGGCCCTCTCACTCCCTCCCCATTTCTTTCTGGGGTCCACAGAGACTTCCCGTGGACCCCCTGCTTATCTCGGTATCTGCTGGTACTATCCCGACTCTGTTCCTCCTGGCAACAGACACGGTCCCTCTTCACGCCTGACCAAGAACCATGGAGGACACCTCCTTGGTCCCTTTCTCCTCTCCATTCCCTGACCTGTTGGCCTCACGTCAGGACCCAACCTGGCTTGGATCCTCCCTGCCCCCTGCATAATCTCTTGCCAGTCCTCGACCTCTTTTCCACCCAGAATGGGTGTCAGCTCCCTGCCCTACGCCTAGCACCTAGCTTGCCCCTCACCAGACCCCAGGTGAGCCACTAGTCTGCCCTCTGACAGCTACCTCCCCCAGGTCCCCGCTTCAGCAGATGAGCTCCCCTTGAGGCCTTTGCACATACTGTCCCTCCTCTGCAGCCTCCTTTTCCTCCTGGCCCCTTGGGACCCCTCACCTCGCCCTTCCCGTTCACGCCTCTTTCCCTGGTAGTATGATCTGGCTCCTAGCCTCATGCTGCTGCTCTTGAGTCACGTTGCTCCTGCTGTCCCTTGCCTCTGCCCCTGCCATTACCCCTGCACTCACACTGGCTGTGCTGTGTGTCGGTTTGCCCCTCAGGAGGTAGGATGGGCAGAGCGGCCAGGGAACCTCTGTGGGTCTGCACATGTCAGGACCTGGTAGTCAGTGGGGTCTCTACCTTGCCTGCCCCCAGGCCCCAGAGAACCACAGAACTAGCACGCCTTGTCCATCCTATGCACACCCTGCTCCAGTTGGTGGCAGTACTGTAAAGTGTTTTCTGAGAGAATCAGACTCAATGCAACGTTTGCCAAAGTTGCTGTGGCCGCTGGGGAGACAGGCTGTCAGGCCAGGGTGGTAGCACCTAGTCAGGGCAAGGCTCGCTGGAGGTTTCGCGGCAGAGCTGGCCAGCTGGGTTGGTGTGGGGAGTGGGGAATGTGGAGCCGGGGCCCCTTCTGGCTTAGGTGCCAACAGGGCCAGGGCAGCAGTGGGGTGTTGAGGATTGAGCCATTGTCCCCAGGATTCCAGATGAGGCGGTGGAGGCCAGAACAGTGGGCAGGGGCGCAGGCTCCTGGCCTGACAGCACCGAGACTGCGTTCTTTCTTTCACATGCCTGGCCCCATTCCCATCGGCCCTGAAGACAAAACGCGCAGACTCAAGGGAGCCCCAGACCCCAGCCGCCAGCCATGGTGGGGTGGGACTATGGGCACACCCATCAACACACGTATGTGCAAAGTAAGGGATCAGAAGGTTGGCTCTGGGACCCCCTTGTGTGGATGCTGCTGTTTCCAGGCCCCCCTTTTCTCGATGCAGCCTCCACCCCTTCCACCCGAGGGTCCTTGGCAGCCCCCCAGCACTCGCCTCCCCGGGAGCCGTGCACCTCCAGCCTGCGCCCAGTCTAAACAAAGCGCAGAAAAACACAACACATGTGAAAACCAGAGGCGTGGGAAGGAGCAGACCCCCGAGTGTGGGGCCCAGACCCCGGCCGCCTGGCTCGGCACGCTAGCCATAATGTCTGACATGTGTTCCAGCAGCCTGCCTGGCAGGGCTGTAGCTTTCCAGGCGCGTTTTAAGTCAAGCTGAGCTGCCAGCCCCTGGCACGCAGAGAGATCGCCCCCAGCCCTGGCCCGCCTGCCGGTCAGAAGCAAACCTCTGAGGAGGAAGTGGGAGGCCTCGCATTGGCCCCTCTTGTCGGCGGCCCCGGACACTCCCTGGAGCCTGGAGGAGGGCAGACCCCAGCCTTCTTCCTGGCGGAGCTTGGCGCCAGCAGCCCTGAACGTGGGGTTCTGTGCCTTGGGCAGCCCCTGCCACCTGGCAGCCCTCCTGACCCTCCCCGACTTCCCTTCCCGCTGCCCCGTGCTTCTCTCAAAGGTGATGTGGACGTCAGGAGGAATTCACCAGCAAGGCGTCCATCTGCTCCTCTGGCCCAGCTGGCCTTCCTGAGTGGTGGTTGCTCCTTGAAGCCCAACAGAGGAGACGAAAACAATGTCCTATTTGAGTCTACCCCACCGGTGTATTTTGCCTGGCTGTAGCCCTATGTGATGCTTGGAACTGACCTTTAAGTATGGGGAGAATACACATAAAAAATGGTTTCTGGATTCCCTTGAAGAGACGGAAGGCCCCTAGCGATGGGCGCAGGTCCTGAGCCTCCAGCTGGACTGAGAGCTCCTGTTAGCTGCACCCCTACCCACACCTGCTCCCAAGCCATGCCTTGTTCCTGGCATAGCCTCTGCTGGTTACCAGCCTTTGGTCCCCGGGCCCCTAGTGTGCCTTGGCCCTCTGGCCCGTGAGGCTGTGTACCCCCAGGGAGGACGCAGGAGTCTGACCCCTGACCCAGGGACCTGACTCTGAGTGTACTGCCAGGCAGTGTTGTTCACATTCTCACCCAACCCTCTTGAGCCTCCCTAGACCTAGCTGTCCGTAGTAGCCCGATTCTGGGCCCAAAGTCTGTGCAGAAATGGGCTGTAGGGCTCAGTCCAGGGTGCCAAGACCCCCAGCTCCCATCCGCTCCGCAGTGCTCAGCCAGTCGGGGTGGTCACGAGAGCATCCAAGGGGAAGTGCAGGCGTGACCAGGCCCACCTGACACAGATGATACATCCTTGTCAGCGGCTGCCCTGGGAGAGGAAGGGCGCCCGCCCACTTCTCGGGCACTTGATGGCACTCCCACCTGCTGTGCACCAGCATCTGACCCGCTGGAGCAAGGTTGAACTGGTGCCTTTGGCAGGATTCCCCTCGCCCACTCGTGAGTCGGGTGCCTTCACCCGACCTTGCCTGCTAGCTAGATTCTTCAGAGACCTCACCAGGGTCTCTTGGTGAACTCAGGAGGGTTCTTGTTTCCATCTCCAGGGCAAGCAAACAAAGAAGGGGAATCAGGCCAGTCCCCACAGCTCTGCTAGCATAGGGCAGAGTCAGGTCTTGCGTCCGTCCGTGCATGGTGCCCCAGGTTAGCCCAGCAGCCCCCTGCTCCTCCGCCATTGAACTTGGCTTCCTTTATCTCTTTCAGCACAGAGGGGTCCAACGATCCGATTGCTCCTCTGTTGCAGGAGCTCCGTCAGGAAGGAGTGTGTTAGAAGATAAAAAAGCCACTGAGTTTGCAGCTAGGGTGCCTTGCTGGGTGGCTCCAGCATGGGGAGTGGACAAGGAAGGATGGACACAAGGCGGGGGAGGGTCTGACAGGCACAGAACTTGGGGGACAAAAGTTCTGGCCAATTATGGAAGGAACACATTCTTCAGAGGAGGGTGAGGAGACCAAGGGAGTGTTAAGAGGAAACACCATTGTGGAGCAAGACCAACTTGCATGAGACCAGCCAAAACCAACCCTGTTTAGGCAAAAAATGGAATTAACTGTCTCCTGAAATCAGGAAGCATTTGTGGGCTGGATCAGATCTCAGTGTTACCTCTCCCCTCAGTTCCCGATTCTCTGTGGGCCCTTCTCCTGTGGTTCCAGGATACCCCCTCTCCCCCAGGCCTGGTTCACTTCTCCCTGCCTGGAGTTCCAGCAGAAGTCCTGGGACAGACTCTCACTGGACGGGTCTGATCACGTGATCTGGAGGGCCAGTGGTCCAGAGACTGATTGGCAGACTTGCAGGATACACATCTGCTACAGAGATGGATGGCTGGGGTCTTTGGGGAAGGGGAGCGGGTAGAGCAGGAGGGAGTCCTGCGTCAGGGGTACCCCTGCTTCATCAGAGTAACAGGGTGCTCCCTCCCTTGCAGGGATGAGCACGCCTGGCTCCTCTCCACAGCACCGCCCGGCCGGCGTGAGCCCACTGTCCCTGAGCTCAGAGGCCAGGAGGCCACAGGCACAGCAAGTGTCGCCCAGCCTCTCCCCGCTGTCGCCCATCACTCAGGTTTGAGGGCTGGTGGGCGGGGGTTGCCCTTGCCCCTTCCAGGGCACAGAGTCCTGAAAACTTGGCCAGGTGTTAAAATTTTCTTTTGTTATTAAATTCTCAAACATGGGAGCTGCATCACTGGTGGCCACTAGCTCACGCCCTTGTGCTCAGCGTTTTCCGTCACTCTGCTTTCTCTTTATAAAGGATGTGCTTCAGGTTCTCCATAATAAAATGTCTAGGGAGGTACCTTTTTGTTTTTGTTCTTTGTTCTCCAGCTTGCCACATTCGCTCTGTCTGCCTTTTGGCCATTCGCGTGTGTTCCAGCACCCGTTCCACGCAGGTTGTCCGCCTGCTGCCGCCCGCCTTCCCTTCCACGCCACCCGTTTGGCTTTTCTGTCAGTGGTGTTCCCGCTTCCCACTCTCCTTTAAAGTTCAGTCATTTGAGTTCGTTCTCTCTTTTTTTTTCTTCCTCAGTCTAGGCTCATAAGTGAGTTAGGAAGTGCTCCCTCTTCTATTTTTTGGAAGTTTGAGAAGCATCCTTCTTCAAGTGTTGGGGGCCTTGCCCTTGAAACCAGCAGTCGTGGGTTATTTTCAGCTTTTTATTACTGATGGGTTGGGCCTTTTTTTACTGATTCCATCTCCTTGCTTGATATAGTTCTACTCAGATTTCCTCTCTCTTCTTGGGTCAGTTTTGGTAGTTTGTGTTTCTAAACACCTGGCCTTTTTTTTAAATGCCTAATGGAGAACGGTCTTTATTTTTTGTTGAACACGACGCGCATTGCTGCTTATGCAGCAGCGTTACAAGTAGCTCTCCCACACCCTCTGATGCTCAGCCTGGACCCTCCCCTTCTGTCTCTGTGTGCTTCCCCCGTTGTGTTCAGACAGGATCCGCCCCAAGTCTTGGTGGCTCCCAGTGGCACCCTGTGGCTTCTGGACACATCCCATTTTCCACCAGACAGGGACCCTGTGCACAGACTCCGGCACTGAAAACGTCCCTCCTGTTACTTCCCACTTCCGGCTAAGAAGGCCAAGCTGGCCACTTCTGAGTGGCACACTGGTGACTCTGGGCTGGGCCTGGAGTGGTGGAAGGAGGTTCCTTGCCCCAGCTCCCCAGCCCCAGGACACCACAAGGGCTAAGTGCTGAATGCCTGAGCCCGGGGCCCTCTAGCTTGGTGGGATCCTCTTGAGGCACCCCATCCTCGTGGAGGGTGGTGCCTGTAGCTCTGCACGTGGCGGGTGAAGGCAGGCTCGCGGGGCATGAGGTGCACTGACTGGGTTGGCCGTCGAGGTCCCACCCGGCTGCAGCCTAACCCTCCCTACCCCCACCCGACACCCTCCTTTCCCCACAGGCCGTGGCCATGGATGCCCTGTCTCTGGAGCAGCAGCTGCCCTACGCCTTCTTCACCCAGGCAGGCTCCCAGCAGCCGCCACCACAACCCCAGCCCCCACCGCCGCCGCCACCCGCATCCCAGCAGCAACCACCCCCACCACCCCCACAGGTGCCCGTGGGGCTCCCCCCGGGTGGCCCCCTGATGCCGAGTGCCAGCCTGACACGGGGACCCCAGCTACCCCCGCTTGTGGTCACGGTACCGCCCTCTCTCCCCCAGTCACCCCCAGAGAACGCCGGCCAGCCGCAGATGGGGATCGACATCACCTCGGTAAGCTCAGGATGGGGTTCAAGGGCCCTGTTGGGGGGTTGTGTAAGAGGACTCTGGGGACTGTGGGAAGCCCCGTTGGGCCCACTTGGAGGATGGTCAGGGCTCCACACTGCCTCACGGCTTAAATTCAAGGCCCACTTGGCCAGGAGTTGGTGCCAAAGCAGGCACTGCTTGGGACAGGACCTCTGGGGGTTTCCCTCAAATCCTCAACCCTTGATTGTCGCCCATGGACAGACTGGGAGGCTGATGCCCAAGCAAACTTCACTCCAGCTGGGACGCCTGCCTGCTCCTGCTTCCCCTTCCTCAGCCCTTGCTGTCTGAAATGGGCTTCCTTGGAGACTGGGAGAGCATGGAGCTGTCAGGGTGTAGGGAACAGATTCTGGGGCACAGTTGAGCTTGGAGGGGCAAAGGGTGAAGCCAGCGTCATGAGGTGGAGGTTCACACCACAGCGCCTCAGGCCAGGGCCTGGGCTCAGACCTTGGAGCACACTGCCCAGGACTGGGCTCGGGGTGGTAAGTGGTAGGTTTTGGCTGCCATTCTCCCAAAGCCTCCTCAGTGGTCAGGCTGTCACCCAGACCCCTGGGCATGGTCACAGCTACCTTTGGCCACATCCAGAGGAATAGGGGCCCCTGTTTGGGCACGGCAAGCCCCCGCTCTCAGCCCTCGGCCGCCAGCCCCAGGACGGTGCTATCGGCACATCCTGTGCGCTGCTGAGAGCAGCTCCCCGCCCCAGCTGCATGGGGCAAGCGGTGCTGCCACGGGCAGAGGCCTGCTTTTCCAAACTGCTGCTGCTCCTGCAAGGGCAAGTCCTGGGGGTCCCCTCAGAAGTGAAGGCACCCAAACCTTTTTTCTAGCAGAAACTCAGCTTGTATGGTGGCTCTGACGGGTGGGGTGCCCCTCTGGAGCACCCAGTTCTCTGATGCCCTCCAACGGTGGCAGAGCTGGGCTGATGCCAGTGGCACATAATGCCCTGTCTGGGTGCACAGAGTGCCCCTCCCCAGGCCCTCCAGGGAAAGAGAACACCCCCTACAGATTGCTGGCTGCCGTCGGAGATGGGCTCTCACGGCCACCTGTGATCCACCCGTGTGGGTGTCCCTGGCCACGTTCTAATTCTGGGAAGGCCGCGCTGGTCACTGCTAAGTGACCATGCTGGTACAGCCGACCCCTGCCCCACACAGCTTGGTGCCTATCCAAATCACTCAAAATGGGTCGCTGAAGAAGTGGGCGAGGCGGTGCACTTAGGGGGCCTCAGTGAGCAGGCTTAGGCAGGTCAGGCAGCTGACTCTTCAGAGAGAGAGTAGGGCCGGGCCGCGGGGGCAAGCAGGGTGTAATTCCAAGTCCCGAGAAACCTGGGCCCTTTACCCTGCGGGCAGAGCGGATTGCCTCTCGCAGGTTCCTGTCTCGTGCCCTGGTGGCCTTCATCGCCTACTGTCCTTGAGGCAGGCGACACGTGTTAGTGTTTAGACTCAGAGGTGAGGGGGAATGAGAGGAGCAAGCAGAAGACAGCACCCACCTGCCCACCCTGGGCCTTTCCTGCCCAGGTCTGTAAGGTGTACACGTGAGGCCATGTACATGTGTATTCGGTGTGTGCACATGTGGTCATGTGTGCATATGGCTGAATGCAGCTGCATGTGGTTTGTGTGTACTTGGGTTATGTGCACATGTTGGTGGGTACACATACATGTTTTACCCACACGTATGGGAGTGACTGTATATGGGGTGTGCATATATACAGATGCACACATGTGTTTTCTGCAATTGCATGTGGGTGGATGGAGTACGTGTGTATGCATGTGTGTGAGGGTTGTACACATGGATTTTCCGCAAGCATGTGTGTGCGCGCACATGTGTAGGTGGTGTGTATGGTTGTGTGGAGTGTGCATATAGGACTGTGCCTTGTGTACAGACGTGAGCTCGTGTGTGGGTACGTGTGTGTGGCTGGGGTGTATGTGAGGGCGTGAGTGTGTGTAGGTTCAGACCTACACACCGAGGCCTGCTGACTCGAGGCAGATCCCTCTCACCTTCCCTAGCACTCATAGCTGTTCCACGGGGCTGAGTTTGAGTTCTCTGACTGTGCCCCAACCTGGGCTAGAGTACCCAAAGCCCTGGGCTCTGGAAAGACTCAGCGACCCTGTTTACCTGAGGAGTGGGGCTTGGTGGGCTGTGGGGTGGGGCGGTGGGCTCGGCAGGGAAGGGCAGCCTGCTTGCGTCCTGACTCTCTGTTGCCGTAGGCCCCAGCTCTGCAGCAGTACCGCACGAGTGCTGGTTCCCCAGCCAACCAGTCTCCCACCTCTCCCGTCTCCAATCAAGGCTTCTCCCCTGGGAGCTCCCCGCAAGTAAGGGCTGCGCGTCCCCCTGCATCACCTTTATACCCCGTGCCACACACCTCATCCATCCCATCTCGTCCATTCCATGGGGCAAGGTGAAGGCGCTGCCCCAGGACCCTGAGTCACTAGTTCCTGTGCTGCTGTGCTCTGCCAAGCACTGGCCGGGGCTGGGCTGGTGATGGGAGGGCGGGTGGGCTCCCCACCCAGTGGCTAGGATGCCCAGCGTCATCCCTGCTCCAGGGGCCTTACGCTGGAGGCTTCTGGAGGTGGTGAGGTGCCCCTGCTTTGGGGCATGCTGAGGTGAAGGCTGGCCCATGGTAAGGGCTCCAGCCTCTCAGCCCCCTTCTCTTACTGCTGTCCCCTAAGAAGAGATGTCCCTCACCCACCAGGCCTTTGGCCCAGGAAGCTTCTTCGTGTGGCACCATGGCCTCCAGGGATCCTTCTCCCCATCTATAGACAGACCACAGGCGGGGGCTTGACCGTGCCCTTCATACAAGGGTTTCCCCCGTAATCAGCATGATGGGACCTTGATCTCTGACACCCACACATGAAAACGCTTATCCAGTTTCCTCAGACTCCCCTTCAGCCAGCCCATAGGTGTGTTCTATCCAGAACCTTCCGTCAGGAGAGAAGGGCCCTGTCCAGCTAGACTTTTCACTCGTGCAGCAGATCTTCCCTGGGATCCCACTGCCCCGTCCCGAAGTCACCAAGCTGAGAAACCCCTACGAGCCACGGAATGCCCAAGGCCTGGAAGCTTCATCCTCACACCAGGGCATAATGGGATTTCCCTTCTGAGAGGGATCGGTGGAAGAGTCATCCTTCCAGGCAGAACCCTCAAGGAATGACATGGACCCCCTTGTCCAGGGGACACGCCCACTGTCCCTGTCTCCCCAGGTCTTAGATGTGTATGCTAAGTAGGGCCCCTCCCCCAGCAGCAGTTCCCAGGGCTCACCCAGGCTGCCTCCTCCGTCACCGTCCTGCCAGCAGCATGGGCGAGCAGCCCCTGCCCAGGAGCAGGCTGGGACAGCGGCAGCTCAGCCAGGCGGCCTCACATAGGTCCATCATTCTGGCTCTGAGCTTTTCACAGTTCCTAAGAAGTGTCTGGTCTTGTCGTGTAGCACCTTGGGGTGGGGGCTGAGACAAGCTGTCCAGGCAGGCTGGACCTGTCCCAGGTGGACAGTGCTGCCTGGGGCCATTTCCCTTCTTGCTTGGAATGTGGGACCAGGATTTAAGGGCTGAGCGCATTTCTCCAGGAGAGATTTGCCTGAACCTGGGTGGGTTGGTTCATCCTGAACAGAGTGTGTTGCTGTCTCAAGCCTCTGTTTGTGTGTCTGTCCACCTATTTCGTGCTGGTGAGGGAGGGAGACTGCTTACTCAGGCTGTTGCTGTCTGACCCCAACCAGATGATTGTTAGGGGCTTGCAGGGGCTGACTGTCAGGACTTCCATGCAGGGCTGACTGCTCGTGGACCCCTCACAGGCCTCCCTGGCCCTGCTGGTGCGTCCCCTGGCTGCTCAGGACAGCCACCCCTCCCACCTGGCTTTGAGTGGGCGTCTTTTCTATCCCACTGCACCCCGGGCCTTTGGACAACCAGGATTGGGTCCTGTGTGCAACCTCACTTCTTCCTCTCTGAGCCTTTCCAGCAAACCCTCTTGGCAGCCTCACTAGAGAAATGTCATCTGCTGCCTGTACTGGGCCTCTCTGGGGCCGAGGCCATGGGGATGGGACTGGGAACCTCAGGACAGACCGGCCCTGGCCTTGGCCAAGGCCCATGGCTGCCAGGGTGAAATCATTCTCACTTGCCTCCGTCCTCACGGGTAAACCCCGCAACCGCCCTGCTCTACAGTGGCGGTTTTTAGAGTAAAGGTAGTATCAGACATCCCTGGTCTGAAGGAAATTTCTGTCCCCAGGTTCTGCCCTGCCCATGGGGTGGAAGCTAGCCATTGCTGTTGTTAAATCACTAACCACCCACAGGGGCTGATGAGTTTGTAGTCAGCTCCTCTGAGATGGAGGCCTGAGACTCAAGTTTGATTGTGAGGGCATGTGGGGCCCTCCTAGAAAGGGAACCCAAAGGGAGGAGGTTCTGTGTCTTGGACATGTAGTGGGTTCCTGGGAATGACTGCAGGGCCTTCCATGTGTCTCTCAGAGGAGACAGGCCAGAGCGCCCAGCCTTGGGTCACCACAGTGTTCCGGCCAATGGTGTGTCTGCCCAGGCCCGGAGCCTCAGGTGCCACTTGTCAGGGCCCTTCCATCACAGTCCTGCCAGGCTCCATCCTGCCCTCTGCTCCCCAGATAGCAGAAACACCTCCGCTGCTGTGAGAACCCCTAAATCTGACCCACTGGCCTTGGGCATGCAGCTGTGACAGAGCCCCCTGCCCACTTTGGGCCCTGGGGTCTTGCAGGCAGGCAGCCACATCAGGACAGTGAGCAGGAGACTTTCCTGTGTGCCCCCTTACTTCTGTCTGACAGGAAAGGGGGTCACTCACACCTGGACTGTAAAGGAGATGGATTGGCACTCTGAAGGATGCTGGGGTACATGGCCTCCCGGGAGCAAAAAGCGATCATCCTGAGATTAGGGGTGGATACCTCTATCCCAGAGTGTGTGGGTTGTTCCTGCAGCCCTGAGAGGCCCTCCCCTTCCCGCCTGGTCTTGGGGACCCTGACACAGCAGGCCTCTCTTCTGTCTGCAGCACTCCTCCACCCTGGGCGGCGTGTTTGGGGACTCGTACTATGAGCAGCAGATGGCGGCCAGGCAGGCCAATGCTCTGTCCCACCAGGTGAGCGGGCGCTGCCGAAGACGCTCGCCAGGACCCTGCCTGCCCTCAGGCTTGAGCTTTGCTTTCGGCAGCTCCCAGATATCCAGGCTGTGGACGCCCCATGCCCTGGAAGGAGTGGCTCGCCTGGGCCTCCCCTGGCATCTGTGCCTGGCCCACAGACCTGGGCTGAGGGCAGGGGAAGGGTGGGCGGTGAGCCTGGTAAGGACAGGCGGTGGCTGTTACAGTGGCACCTCTGATGGGCTGTGCACGCGGGGCTGCTGGGAGGTTGTGCTGGCTTTGCCTGGAGGCTGGGTCAAGGACCTGCGGGTTTGGGAGGGGTTGGTGCTGCCTGGAGCTCATGACTCGCCCACCCATTCACCCATTTGTCCATTCATCCAGCAAGCCCTGGGGTGACCAAGTTTGGGCAGCTTTGGAGAGGGCAAGAGGGGGGTCTGAGGCAAAGGGTCTATTGCCCAGCAGCTCCAGGGCACCCGAGCGCTGGCGCCCAGTGTCTTGTAGAAGAGGAGGGTCTGGGGCTGTAGGCCAGCAGCAGCCATGAGCCCCAGGAGCTGGGCAGGGGAGGCTTGGGGCCGGTCTCAGGCGTGTGTGCTTACCTCCCAGCTGGAGCAGTTCAACATGATGGAGAGCGCCATCAGCTCCAGCAGCCTGTACAGCCCGGGCTCGACGCTCAACTACTCACAGGCAGCCATGATGGGCCTCACGGGTAGCCACGGGAGCCTGCCGGACACGCAGCCGCTTGGCTACCCGAGCCACAGCAGCATCCCCAACATCATCCTCACAGGTGAGGTGCTGGCGTGTGTGCTGGGGGGTGGGTTGAGGCTGCTGTGGGCCCCTCTCCACAACCGAGGTCTGGCAGCAGCAAATAAATGGCCAGGGCTCCCAGGGAGATGGAGCCCTGGCCCCACGAGGTGAGTGGTGGTGGGGCTGAGGTGTCCCTGTCCTCGGCTCAGGCCCACGGAGACCAGATACCAGCTCAGTCCTAACTCATTACCTCGCTGCCTTGCACTTCAGGGGACATAACTGGACCTTGAACCAGCTGTCCCACGCCCAGGCTCAGAGAGAGAGCAGGACAGCCACGCACTCAGCCCTGCACCCTCCTCTAGGCACCTGGACCCCTTCGCTGTGTGATGGGGACGCAGGTGCTGGGAGCTGGGCACCTGCTTGTCAGGCTTACCCTGTGCAGCCAGCAGACATGTAGCAGCTCCACACGCTGTGACATGTGCCTGAGCACCTGAGCGGCATGGCACCCCGAGCCCACAGACCTGCCAGCGCTCCCTCCACCCTTGCTTTCCCAGAGGTTTTGGGTTTTATAGAAGAAGAAAGCAATTTGTTCCTAACCTGGGTCTGTCAGGGGATTTAGGGTGATAACTCCACCACCCATCTCCAGGATGGGGGCTTCATGCCAAGAGCTCCCCAAGGCCTGGTCTCTGAAGGAGTGGGCAGTGGTCTGGGCAGCTCCTCCAGGGACGGAAGCCTCAGCATGAGAAGACTCAGGCCCCTATAATGGCTCCTACAGGCGTTTCATAGCCATTTCCCAGATTAGAAAACCAAGGCTCGGCATCTCACCGCCAGCAGAGGAGCTAACACGGGTTTGAACTTGAGCCTCAGGAGGACCTTACTTCCCTCTAAGCCATGGAGCACGCCTCTGCCTGCTTCTCAGTGACACAGAGCGAGCGACTAGCAGAGCTGGAGAGGCCCTTGCTCCCAGCTCGTCACCTGCCTCTATGGCAGCAGCCCCCAGCCCAGCGCTCCCTGGCCTTGGCCCTCCCAGACGCCCCGGCACTCTGTTCTCTGGGATGGTGCCGTTCTGTGCGCTGTGGGAGACAGCAGCATCCACCTGATGCCAGTAACACCCAAGCCGTTGTGACAACTCAGAATAGCCCAGACATGTCCACGGGCCCCTGCAGCACAGACCGCCGGTCGGTGGCCCTGGTCTGGTCTTCCTTGATAGGGGTCATGGGGCTGCAGGTCTGGGGGCAGGGCACTAGGGCGTGTCTGAGCCTTTGCCACCCCCACCCCCCCCCTCCAGTGACAGGAGAGTCTCCTCCCAGCCTCTCTAAAGAACTGACCAGCTCACTGGCCGGGGTTGGTGATGTCAGCTTCGACTCGGACAGCCACTTCCCCCTGGATGAACTCAAGATCGACCCCCTCACCCTGGACGGGCTGCACATGCTCAATGACCCTGACATGGTCCTGGCTGACCCGGCCACGGAGGACACCTTCCGAATGGATCGGCTGTGAGCAGCACGCTGCCGCGCCAGCACTCTGCCACCCCGCCGGTCAGTGGTCCCGACGGTGTCTCCCCGGGACGGCCGCTCCGTCCCCGCACACGGCCGCGCTTGTCGTTCTGAGCTTGCAATGCTGCCAAGCGCCCCCACCTGCCCATCCCCGGTCGTCCGCCTCCTGCGTGAGGCTGCGCGTCGCCCCCGTGGACCCTCCCTGCTCGCTGTTGCCCTTGCCTGGGCCACAAGTTGTCCCCCGTAAGATGCGGAACGTGTGTGGGACAGGGGTGCGTGAGCCGTGCCGCCGCTGGCGGAGGTGCATTTCCGACTGTTGTCAGCTGTCACTGCCTTCCTTCGTCCCCGTCCCCGCCCGTCCCCCCCAGCCCGTGGTTAGGAGGAGAGCCAGCCCCACCCTGCCGAAGGGGAAAGGCGCCTGCGATAGGGGGTGACACCAAGCAAAATAAACACTATTTTGACTGCTGTCTTTTATATTTCTGAGCACACACGTGGTGTAGAATCCGCCCTGGAGGCAGAGGGCGAAGGCGTGAAGGAGCATGCCGACAGCTAACCCGGCCCGGGGCTGTACGCGAGCAGCCGCCCCTTGCCCACCCAGACACGTCCCTCACGGCCGCTTTTCTGGGAACATCCCAGCCAGCTAAAGGGCCTGCTGGGGTTGCACGTGAAGGCAGGGGTTCTTTTAGGGGGTTTTACAACCCTGTTACCGCCTTCCCTTCTCTGTACTGTGGTCCCCTCACTGTTATTTAAGGAATGGGGGTGGGGGGTGGCCAGGGCTTTTTGTTGTGTTTTTTATATTTGTTTCTTTTGGTTTGTATTGACATTTCGGTTGTAGACAAGTAGCTGAATCCTTCAAGCCAACACTTGCCTGAGAGCATGTTTTTATTCTGGAAATCCTACATTATATATTTTTTAAGCTAACTGGAAGCCGTTCGCTACCCATCTGGGTGTGAGCCGCGAATCCGGCCTTCTTTGTTTTGCTCCAAGTTATCTTAAAACAGAAGGGCCTGCAGGTTGGGCTAGGCTGGAACGGACAGAAGGCTGGAGTGGCCAGAGATGCCTCCTCTCTGGCCACGTAGCAGCTTCCAGGAAGGAGCCATGGCTTTTATTAAGGGTCTCGCCAAGACCTAGCTCTCCCTGGCCCTCCTGACTGTGACCTCCAGCCTTCAGGGTACGGCCTCTGCCCTGTGGCACCCCAGAGGCAAGGCTGTCCCATCACGCCTGCCCCGAGAACCGGGATTTGTCCCCTTCATCTCCCCTCCTTTGGCTCCTCCTGGCAGGACTGATATGAGGGAAAGAGCAACCTGCGGTTTTCGTAGCGGGTTTCCAGGTGCTTTTCACCCCCAGGAGGCCTAGGTGACTGTTGTCCGTAGGGGCCACCCCTGCGCCCCCAGGCCCTGCAGGGGGCGGCTTTGTTTTCTGCCGGCTGCTTTGGAATAGGAACCTCCGTTTCAACCTGCCTGCAGGTCGGGCTGGCACCTGCGCTTGGTGCATTTCTCTGTGGTCTCTCAGTCACCGCCTCTGCTGGGGTCTTGGGAGCCGCGCCTCTGTCTGGGAGCCGCAGTTGATCCCAAGACCACCTCTGTTGATGTTCGGCCAGGCTGTTAGCGCATGGCCAGGCGGCCACCCACATGAGAAGACCCCTCCTCGGTCCCTCGGCCCCCATCGCCGTCTGGGCTGGGGGACACCATGTTGGTCCATCCAGGTTGAGGGCCCATTTTCTTACCTGGCAGGGACCAGGGGCAAAGAGTGAGGACTTTTTTTTTTTTTAAAGAAAACTACATGTACATAGAAGAGTTTGATTACCATTAGACTTGTATGTAGAACTTTTTTTAAAAAATGGCCTTAATAAAATTATAAGCGACCTTCCTGGATGCAAACTTTCAAACAAGCGTTGGGAGCTTGAGTGGGGCCCTGGTCAGCCACACTTCCCAGCCGTCCCGCCCTGCCCTGCCCAGTCTCTGCAGACGGGCAGGGAGGGGGCTGGCCCCTCTCCAGGAGCTCCGTGACATTGCATTAACGTGACAGTCTATCAGTAGGTACAGAGATTCCCCGGGGGGCCTGGCCGGGAGCCAGCGGCCTGGCATCCCTGTACCCCAAAGGGGCCCCTCCCCTCCGGGCCCTGGGCAGGTCTCTGGGGTCTGCAACAGGGAATTTTGTTTTTGTTTTTGTTTTCTTTTTTTTCTTAAATATCACTTCTCTACTAAACATTTTTGAATTGCCAAGACTTTCTGGAACAAGACAGCCTAAGGGACTCAGCCCTTTGACTTGTGTGTGAGATACTGTGATTTCGGGCAAACTGCGCTGTGAGGGGCGGCCGGGGCCCCAAGTCGTGTATATAGGCCCGCCGCCTGTGTCCTAGCTCGCTCGCTCGCTTGCTCGCTCGGGACCGGCCTGGATGCTTGGCCCACGTGAGGTCAGGGATGGACCAGGCTGTCCCCACCCCGCGTCTCTGGCTTTGGCTGGGACCCCTCAGCTGTGCAAATCTTCCCTCAGAGCGTAAGCTGCCCAGCTGCTCCCTGCTACCGGGGCTTACCTCTGTCCTCCAAGTCCTCAGGGCAGTGAGTGTGTTCTGCCTCAAGGCCTGAGGACTGAGAATGGAGCCTGCGGTGAGTCCTTCTCGTCCTCTGGAGTGGAGGGTTTGTGCTCCTGGCCCACGTCCCTCCCCACAGTGCTCAGGGTTGACTTGGGGAGGAGGCTCTCTTTGGGGTCATGGTCCAACTGGACACCCAGGCCAACCTCCATCCTTACAGTGCTTTTCAGGGCGTTCTGTGCCCCCTCCCTGCTCTCCTTGCACTCGGTTTCCCACCAACACTTTGGGGCAGGTGACCCTGACGCCCTCACTGGAAGGCTTGGGGACAGGTCAACCCTTCAGTAAAATTTAGGGTTCTGCAGCCAGCCAGCAGCAGCCAGAAACGGGCCAGGCCCCTCTGTGGGGACGGTCCACAGCATTAAGGGGCTTTCGTTGTGGTGTTTCAGCCCCTACCCCCACTGTGGTCCGCAGGCCCTTCCTAGGACCATGCGCGGGGGTGAGGGCGGGCCAGGCTGCCATGGTCCACTCCCCAGGACACTACCCACAGACCCCTGCTGGCCCAGCAGGTGTGCTTCGGTGGGCCCTCCTTGGATGCTGGCATTCGCCGCAGCCTCTGCTCGCATCTGATTGTGGGTTTTTCTGCCTGGGAAGGAGGTTTCTGGTGTTGGCCTGATTTCTTCAAGCAGTCAGTGTCTGGGAGGACACTGAGCCAGGGATCCCACCTTGCGACCCTTGTGTCCAGTGGGCAGAGGAGGAGGATGGTGTTCGTCACACTCCAAGACCTCTGTGGAGGGCAAGAGACCCCAAGTCCATCTGTCCTGTCAGCGATTCGTGCCGGGTGTGGGGCTGTGTGCCAAGGGCTGGCTGGCTGTGATCGGGTGGATGGGAGTTGGCGTGAGGCCATCTAGGGGCTGGGTGTGGGGAAGTGTTCCCCTTCCCAGACCTCCCATCTCCAACCTTGAGCTGGTTTAGAGCCAAACATTCATCCACCCTGCATTCTCAACGGAATTCTGAGTTTTCTGCATTTCCAAAGAAGGTCTGGTGGTACTGGGGGGCTCTGCCAGGGGCCCTAAACCCCCACCCAGACACATGAGCAGCACCCTCCCTCGGCTCTGATGGAGTTCTCATCAGAGTCCCTGGGCTCTCAGCATGGGCAGTGGACTGTAAGCTGCAGGGTCAAGGGTACTAGGTCCCCGGGAGGCCACCAGAGCCTTCCTCGTGTGGCCTGGTTCACTGGGGGAGACTGGTCTGGGTGAGTGGGCAGCTGGTCTGTTTCTTCTGCTGTTCGTTTCGGAACCTTGTGACCTGGGTCTCAGTTTTGCTCTTGTCATTGGCTCGTAGCTGCAGGTCTTGGGGCCCCAGGATCTTCCCAGGAAGGGTGGCATGGACCAGATGTCAGGATGATGCTGGCTCCAGGTGGCCCTCTCTGCTTGCTGCCCCCTGGTGAGCCAAATACTCTGTCTGAAGGAGCCAGGGACATGTGACGTGTGGGTGGGAGCTGCCCCCATCTCACAGGGCTCTGCTTCTGGTATTTGAGGACAATCATTGCCCAGCCCAGCTCATCACTTTGACCTCTTGTCCGCTGGGGACAAGGAGCTACAGCTGTGGTTTACATCATTGGACCCTGGGAGGGAGACGTAGGTCGCTGAGGTCACTGGTCCCGCCGTGTTCTGCCCCCCAACCCCAAGGAAACTGCCCCTGAGGGACTTGGCGGCACCACCGATATATGCAAACCCACCAGGTCCTGCCCTGCCTGTCCCTGTCCCCAGGCTGGCTCTGCCCCCCACCCCAGCATGTACACTGCTGTGGATGTCCCGTGGACCATTCGTGTGGCGCCCTCGGCGGGCGGGGGCGGGCAGCTCAGGGCCCTCTCGGCCGGCCCCTGCCCATCCTCTCTGACGTGGACGCTTTTGTCTTTGTACCTTTGCATCCTTTGTAATGAAACGTAATAAAAAAATCCAATGTTTTTGTCTCTGCCTCCTACTCCCCTTTTTCTCCCCTACCCACTGGGATGAAACATGGGTATCATGGGGACCCCAGGAAGGAGCTGTGCCCTCTTATAGATTGCCCCACCGCCACCCCCAAACACACACACAAGAACTCTGGCAAGGAGATGCGGGACCCTCATGCAGCTGTTCAGGCCTAGAGGGTAAGGATCTGCCCAGCCCCACCAGGCCTTAGGCCCAACCCCAAGAGCACAGAGGTACAGGCCCTGCCCATGACTCGGTGGGATGCAGCAGCAGGCGTGGACTGCTGGGCTAGACCCCGCCGTGCCCAGTCTCCAAGGCAGGGAGTGTAGACCCTCGCTTTCTGAGCCTGACTTCGAGGTCCTGGGCCTGCCCCTCCTCCCCCAGAGGCCCGACCCCACACCGTCTGCCTGGAGCAGGGATCACAGCCGGTACCCCACCAAACATACTTTATTTCATTCTCTCTGAGCCCCTCTCCTTGCCCCCTAGATTGGCTGCCTTTCCAGGCTGGGAGCAGCATCCTCAGCCAGCATCCAGTGGGTCCCTGCACGTCTCTAGGCCCGCAGCCGGTGCTGGGCCTCATAGTCCTCAGGGATAGTGTCTGTGGAGAGAGGGAGGTTGGTGAAGGGGGATGGAGAGTGAGTGGAGCAAACTGGGGTGAGGGAGGTAATGAGGTGGGAGAGGGCGCAGGATGGGCAGGCAGGTGGGAGGGACCAGGACCTGGAAAGTCAGGGCACAGGGGGGCTGGGTGAGGGATGGTATACCTTCATACCCCCCAATAGGGTTCCTCCTCACCATTGCAGCGGTAGCGCAGGTTGGCCCAGATAATATTCTCCTGCGAGAAGCAGAAGACCCCGAGGCGGCCACCCCGCATGGTCGTGTCCAGGACCACATTGCTGTCAGCCACCAGCTCGGGGCCCTCATAGAACCGTACCCTGCAGGGAGGGGGACAGTGAGGGGAGCACCGGGCCAGACTCTCCCTCAGAGCCAGAATCCACCCTGCTCTCAGGGAGTTGTGGCCACTCGTGCCTTTGCTGAGACACTAGAGCAGAGGGGTGCTCCCTGGCCAGAGCCTGTCTCCCTGAGTGAGAGCATGGCATCTGTGTTGCACACGGCAGCGCCGAGCAGAGTTTCCGGACATCCTGGCAGTGCAGAGTAAAGAACAGAGACCCTGCCTTCTAGCTAAGAGCCTGCTGTATGCTGGGAAGGCGTGGGTTTTTTTTTTTGGTTTTGTTTTGTTTTCTAAGTGCCTTTATAATTCCCATTCTACAGAGAGGAAGACCCAGGTCCCCAAACCAGGCCTGTTCCCTGGTGCAGGGACAGAGATTCCCACCTGATGTAGCCCACTTGGGGCCTGTGCTGCAGGAACCAGCGGTAGGATGTCTTGTCCTTCCAGCCCACATTGCGGGGGTCCTTCCACAGCAGTCGAACCTGTGATGACGTGTCCCCTGTGTGCCACAGAGCATTCCGAAGCTGCTCCCCAGGGCCTGTGGAGGACTTCACAGCCTGTCACATCCAGGGATGGAAAAGGTGTCAGAGATCACGCAAGCCACCAGCGCTCAAAAGACTTGGTAGGACAGGCAAGGGAGCTGCAGGTCATGGGGTGTGGCAGGGAGCCCCTGGAGGACCCGGATGGGAGTTCCACAGGGAAGCTGCCTTAGGTCCCCATGGAGGTCTGCAGGTGGGTTGTGTGTGGGAGGGAGGGCGGGGTGGGGAATGGTGGTTTGGTGCTCATGAAAGGGTTTGGAAGTTCATGGGTAGGTCTGCAGTGAATGGTTAGGGAGGTGCTGGAGGATTTAGTAACTTATACAAAGTTTGGGGGTATCTGAGATAAATGGAGTCTGGAGGATTTGAGGCATTTTCAGTGATGCACTGTTGTCTAAAGGGTCTGCAGGGGGCCTCCCCGGTGGCGCAAGGGGTTGAGCGCAGCACTGTGGCGCTTCTGCAGTCACTGCAGTGTGAGTTCGATCCCCGGCCAGGGAGGGGACCCACACGGTGCAGCAGACCTCTCCTGTCTAGTCCGCTGCTCCCCTCAGCAGTGTGTTTCAAGTCGATCTGCCTGCTCTGTTCCCCGCTCTGTCTCTGGTGAATCCTCTCACCCCCTCACCTCTGGCCTGTGCCCCAGTTCTTGTATGCATGAATAAATAAATCTTTAACATAAATAAATAATAAATAAATAAAAAGGGTCTGCAGGGAAATCTGGAGCCTAAGGGAGAATTTAGAGCTCTGAGAAATTTTTGGGACCCAAAAGAAGATTGAGTGACTCTGGGAGAATGTTTGAGGACCTGTGGAGTCAGGTGGACCTGGGCCCGGGAAGTCCAGAGGAAGATTAGCGGTGGGTGGGTAGACTTTGAGGTCCACAGAATAATGCTGAGGAACCGAGGACTGTAAAGGCTTTGTGGCCCATGGACGCGATTGGAAGCTCTTAGAGGGTCCAGGCAAAAAGGTCAGGTGGGGCCCTGAGCACCTTGAGCTGGATGCCAGGCTCGGCCACTGCGCGGAAGGGGTTGGCCTGCCAGTAAGTCTGCTCCATCTGCTTCCACATGACCACATAGAAGCTGGAACTGTCTTGGTAGCCAAAGATGAAGCCTGCGTAGTCATCATCTGTGGCTGTATTCACATGGAATGTGCCTTCGAAGTCCACGCCATTGAAGGCTGTGTACCCTGGGGAGGGAAGGACGCTAGCCCGTGCCCCATCAGGGCTCTGCCTGCACTGGGACCTTCATCCTCCAGAGGCCACTACCCATCCCAGATCTCTCCTGCCACATCCCCACCCTGAGGCCAGATACGGCTATGCTCCTGAGTCCCCAGTGCCTTGAGCCCCGCCCTCAGGAGTCCAGAATGACCCAGCCTCTAAGCCCACACCCAAGTAGGTTCCATCCTGAGTCCTGAGTCCTGCCCCACGGTGGTCCCGCCTTCAGTCTGCTCCCCTGCAAAACCTCGCCCCTTCGCATGTCTCACCCACAGCCAGACCAGGGTCGCTATTCATCGTCTGCACAATCTCCATCCCCTGATGGCGTCAAAGGAAGAACAGCCTCAGAACAGCTGTGGGGGTCCTGGACTCCTCACCCCCACCCCGTGCAGGAATCCTTGTGGAGGTCCTGGGCTCACCCCACCTCCCACCTGAGTCCTGCCCTCACCTGGTTGAGCACCACCCAGTTGGGGTCTATCTGTGCATCGCCCTCTGGGTCCAACACAACAGTCTGGAAGGCCCGGAAGTCGGTTAGGGTGACTTCGGCGTTCTCTGGACATACATCGATCTTGTCCACCACCTTGTCCGCATCGAAGTCGCCCTGGCACGCGTCACCTACGCCATCCCCTGTGGGAAAGCAGGCAACCGCCCGTGGCGAGATAGGCACAGGTCCTGCCCCGGGCCCAGCCCCGCCGCACCTGCCGCTGGCCCTGTCTCCTCCGCAGGACCCGCCCCCTGACGTACTGTCTGAGTCCTCCTGGTTCGGATTGGGCACCAAACGGCAATTGTCCCGACTGTCTGGAACCCTGTCGTTGTCATCGTCGTCATCGCAGGCATCCCCCTGGCCATCGTGGTCTGAATCCTGCTGGGCGCTGTTGGGCACTGTGGGGCAGTTGTCCCTCGAGTCCTGGTGCCCGTCCCCGTCCCTGGAGTGGATGAATGGGGTCATGAGCTCCCCAGGCAGTTAGTACAGGTTGCCCACTGGGCCCAGCCCAGCCCAGGTGGCCTCCTTACTGATCTTGGTCGCTGTCACAAGCGTCTCCCACAAAGTCGTGGTCCACATCCCTCTGGGGGGCAATGCAGGTCCATGATCAGGGCAGAGGAACTCAAACGCCTTCCACCCACCCAGAGTCGTGGTTTACTGACCAAAGGAACCCCCCCCCCCCCCCCGAGAGCTGCGTGGACCAGGCTGTGGTCCTGTTCTCCTGCCTGGGACTCATCCCAGGGTCTGGCCCCAGCTGGTGTGTGACCTGCCCTCACCTGGTCTGGGTTGCTTTTTTGGGGACAGTTGTCACAGGCATCCCCTACACCATCGCCATCGCCATCCTTCTGGTCTGAGTTTGCCACCCTGGGGCAGTTGTCTGCTGCATTTCGGATCCCTTCAGGAGGCAGGGGAGGACAGGACCCACAATAGAGGTGGCGCCAGACTGACTTTTAGGGGAAGTCCTGAGTCCAGCCCCCTCCCCTGGCTCCCAACAGCTACAAAGTTAGCCCAACACCAGCATTCCAGCTTCCGGACACTTCAGGAATGGATGGCCTGCCAGGAGGACTGGCCTTCATCCACAGGGCAGCTCAAGCAGCCCTCCGCTTGCCCTGGGAGCACACCACCCTGAGCCCAATGCCCCAGCACCACCCTGGCCCGGACTCCTGTCTCTGTGCTCTTCCTTCCTGTGGTGTTGACAGAGACCACCTACTTTTCTCCAACTGTTCCTGCCTATTCACCTCGATGCGGGGTCCCAGCTTGCAATTTTCTACCTGTCCATGCATAATGCACGGTCCCTGTGCCTAGTGCGCTCACCCCCCCACTTCCATCCCCCCTTCCAGCTCCCAGGCCCCCTACTAGGAGCATGTCCCCCTTCCCCCATACCACCCCCGACCTCCTTGCCCTCCTTCACCACGCCCCTCCCCCTCGCTCACGGTCGCCGTCGATGTCGTCGTCGCAGGCGTCGCCTCGGCCATCCTGATCAGTGTCCTTCTGGTCATCATTCTTCTGAGACCGGCAGTTGTCGCACGCATCTCCCCACTTGTCGCCATCAGAATTGCGCTGGTCTGGGTTCCGCACGAGCGGGCAGTTGTCCTAGGGACAGGCCAGGTGGGGCAGAGGTCATGTCCCTGGCCAGCACATTCCCAAGGTCCCACCTCTCGCTTCTCCAGGATCCCAGAATCCAGACTCGGAGGTCACGCCCCTCACTCAGGCCACACCCACCAGGTGAGCCGCGCGCCGCAGTTGGCCCCACCTCCTCGTTGAGGATCCCGTCTCCGTCGGCATCCGGGTCGCAGGCGTCTCCGACGCCATCACGATCCACGTCCTCCTGCCCTGAGTTGGGCACCGTCATGCAGTTGTCCTGGGGGGGCGGGGCAGACGTCAGGTGTGTTGCGGGAGGCCCCGCCCACGCTCGTACTGGGCCCACCCACACCGCGCCGGGGCCCCGCGCGACTCGGCTACAGAGGCCCCCGCCCCAGCCCGACCCCTGTTTCCTCACCAGACCCGCCCAAACCCCGTCAGGCCACGCCCCTCGCATGCCCCGCCCACGTCGTACCAGCACCCTCCCCAGCCCCGCCAATTCGCTCGCTCCCGCCCACCTTTCGGCACTGGCGCTCCGGACAGCGCAGCTTCTCGTCGGGGAACCCGTCCAAATCTGTGTCGCGGCCGCAGAGAAGCCCATTGCCCGCCCAGCCAACCGCACACTGTGGGTGGGAAACGAGTGGGTACTCCCGCGCAGTCGCGTCGGGCAACCCCTCCCCTCGCCCCCTCAGGCCCACCGCACTCACCACGCACGACCGAGAACCGTCGCGCTCCAGGACGCAGGCGGCTTTCTCGTGGCACGGGCTGGGTGTGCCGTCGGGGCAGAGGCGCTGTGCTCGCCTGTGGCAGCCGGAGGCCTGATCGCCCACGAAGCCAGGCTGGCACGGGCCGCACTGGAAGGAGCCCTGCGCCGGGCCGCGCGCTTTCAGCCAGGCCATCTGCCGCCTTTAGCCTCCTCCCAGACCTCTTTCCGACCCTGGGCGCTCTCCCCTCTCCTACACGGCCTTACCCGGGTATTCACGCACACAGAGTTGGGGACGCAGTTGTGCTGTCCGGTCTCACATTCGTTAATATCCGTACAGACCTAGGAAGCAGGGAACCCAGCGGTGACTCCCGCCACGCAGACGCCCCTGAACCTCCCACCCGGCTCAAGTCTTCTCCGCATGCTACCTTCCCCCTCCACCCACTCGCAACACCATCATCTCCGACGCGGACTTTCTCCATCCCTGGACCCCCATCCCACCCTCTCCCCCTAAACTGGACAGAGAGAGAGAGAGAGACTGGAGGCCGTGTTTACTGAATAACCCCCCACCCCCCCAACTCCAAGGCCCTCACCTGTTTGTTGGCCTTGGCAAAGGCCAGCCCTACGCCCGTGTGGGTGGGCCCACTGTACCCTGGCGGGCAGGCCTCGCAGCGGAAGCCAGGACTGGTGTTGATGCAGCGGGCGCGAGGGAAGCAGGGGTGGGCGTTGCACTAGGAGGAAGGGTCCCGGAGAGTGAGAGGACCGTGGAGTCGGTTTCCGCCAGAGGCAGCCTTAGGGGTTTTCTTGGGCCATCAGCCAGCACTCGGTGGGGGTGTGCCAGGTGGGGTGGAAGCCATCATCCCAGGGGTCAGTCGTGACTTAGTCTTGATGGGGGAAGGGGCAGGCCAGGCGGAGAGAAGGGCGTGCCAGGAGGGGTCTGTTCCTGGGCCCCGCTGGGCTGGATGGTCATGGGCCCGCGGAGGAATTATGAAGGCGGGCATCACCAGCGGAGGGGGGGAGTGGTCTCCGGCGCGTGCATACCCGGCGACGGGGGGCTTGTCGGGACAGGCACCCCGCGGTGGTGGGAGGGTTGTTGGGACGGGTGATCCCCGGAGGTGAGGGGGGTCGTTGGGGTGAACTACTCTCCGCGGAAGGAGAGTCGTCGGGGCTGACGTCAACGGTAATGGAGGGGGTAGGTGGGTCAGGTGCCCTTGATGGTAAGGGTGGGTGATGGGGTACGTGCACCCCCGCCGTGGGAAGGTCGTCTGGACGTGAGTTTCCGGTGGTGAGGGGGTCCTCCGGGAAAGCACCCCCAGCGGAGGAGGAGGTCGTGAGGGAAGTGGGAAGTTGTGGGGGCAAGCGCTGAGGACTGTGGGGGCGGTGGGGGGCGGTCGCACCTCGTTGACGTCCGCACAGTGCGAGCCGTTGCCGGTGAAGCCCGCGGGGCAGGGGCCGCAGCGCGCGCCGCTCGCCGTCTCGGTGCAGGCCACTCCCGGGAAGCAGGAGCCGGGCGCGCACAGGGGCAGGGGCCGCACGCTCACACCCGGGGTGCGAGCTGGTTGCATCCCTTGGAGTTGGTGGGGGGAGAGGAAGAGGGGCTGGTCAGGGCCACGCCCGGGGGCGGAGCCCAGTGGGACCCAGACTCGGTCCTTGGACCCGCCTGGGGTCGTGTCCTGGCGCCGGCCCAGATCCCGCGCGCTCCGAGCCCCTCTCCCTACTGCGAGCTTCCCCGCCGCGTTTCTGCAGTCAGGGGATCTCTGCTCCTGCTGAATTTCTGCTCCTCTCTCCATTTCCCGGCTTCGCTCACATGCCCCCGTTCTTTTTGTGTGTCCTCCACGCCACCCCTGTCGTCTCCGTCTCCCGTCTCAGTCCGTCTTCCTCCTTTCCTCATCCACTCTTCGCCTCTCTCAGTGGCCGTCTGTGCCTCCAGGTCTCTTGCCCCGCCTCGTCTCCCCTCCTTTCCTGCCCGCACTCCCTCTGCCGCCCTGCCGTGCTCACCGCACGCGTCACACTCCATCACCGTGTTTTTCAGGAACGTGATCTCCTTGACCTGCGGCGCGGGAGGTCAGCTGTGGTCAGCGGGCGCCGTCGCTCTCCTCCCCACGCTATTTCCCCTTCACCAGCTCCCTACCCTCCCAGTCCCGCTCCCCCTTCTCCAGAGACACGTACACCCCTCAAGGACTTCCTTATTCTTGGGACCCCCTCGGGGATTCCCTATCCCTAGGGCCCCCTCTTTCTAGAGCCCTGATTTTCTTCTTTACCCCCTTTTCTTTTTCCATCAGCCCTGACTCCTCCACCCCCACGACCAGGACTCCTTCCATGCTCCCTGACCTCCTAGACCCACTCCCTTCAGTCGGGCCTCCCTCCCCCCTCCTCCGTACCCCCTGCCCGTACGCCCACTCCGCACCTGCTGCCGCAGCAGCTCCCGCACGTCCTGCAGCGCGGCGTTTGTTTCCTGCAGTTGGCGCAGCATCTGCGGGGCCAAATCTGCACCTGTGTCGACAGGGGGCGCTGGTGGGGCGTCCGGAACCGAGGACCCCACCGCCGTTCCTCACACCCAGTCAGGGACTCCCGACGCGCACCCCATTCCTGGGCCTCTGCCCCGCACTCCCCGGCGAACAATCCCCGGGTTCCCAGGACCTCCAGACTTCCAGTGGGTCCTCCTGTCAGGTTTGGGGTGTGTGTGTGTGTGTGTGTGTGTGTGTGTGTGTGTGTGTGGCGGGAGGGGGGGTGAAGTGGGAGGGGTGGGCAGGGTGGACAAGGTGTGGGGGAGGATGCGCCTTACCCAGCGGGATCTGACCCTGGCCTGACGCCCCGAGGGCTGCCAGGGTGAACAGGAAAACGCGGGCGACGGCGAGAACCATGGCGGCGCGGCGCGGAGCTGGACGGCTACTAGCTCTCTGCCGCCCACGAGGCCCGCGGGGCCTATTTATCCCAGCGGTGCTGCCGGCTCGGGCTCCGAGGACGGCCCACCGCGGCCCTGCCCAGCGTCCAGCCGCAAGGTAAACAGACTGTGCTGGCCTCTGTGTTCAAGGCCCCGCCCGCGCTGCTGAACCGGGACCCGGTGGGGAAACTGAGTCACGGGAGCCTGTTCAAAGGTGGAGAGGGCAGAAAGTTAAGCCAGAAAGTCCAACCCTCTCGTTTACTTATTTATTGAGGGCCTGTTCTATGTCACCCCGGGTCCAGCCGGGAAGGTGGGGAAGGAGACGATCCCCAAGGGACTCCCTCAGCGATCCCTCGGGGAAAGTCACAGGTAAGACCAATCTCCAGTCCTTGCCCTGTCTTGGGGCAGGGCGACTCACCTCCATTCCCTCCTCACTTGCTTCAAAACCCGGCTTTGGGTCTCACCCTCCCCCAACCCCCTGCACAGTGGAGGTAACAGGTGATTATAAGAAAATGAGTAGGGCCTCCCTGGTGGCGCAGCGGGTTAAGCAACGAACTATGAAGCAAACCGCAGCCACTGCAGCACGAGTTCGATCCCCGCTCCAGAGAGGGGACCCACGTCACAGCAGACCTCTCCTGCCTCGCCCGCTGCTCCCCTCAGCAGTGTGTTTCAGTCAGTCTACTTGTTCTGCTTCCCACTCTGTCTCTGGTAAATCCTTTCACCCCCTGTACCTCTGGCCTCCACCCCAGTTCTTGTGTGCATAAATAAATAAATCTTTAAAAAAAAAAAAAGAAAATGAGTGGTCAGATGAGAGTGGGGCCCTCACTCTTCTCTCTCATGCCCCTGCCCCCACCCCAGAGTTGCAAGTGACTTCCTGCCTTTCTGGTCTTCCTTTCCTGTGGGTCTCTAGCTGGTGGGTGGGCTTGGGGTCTCTCCTGGGTGGGAACACCCTCCGTTTCTCAATCCATACAGTGGGCTGTGTATACAGTGGGCTGTGTTTGTGTGCATCCCCAGAAGGGGGATGAGGAAGTTAAAGACCCCCCAGCTGGAGAAGGGGGTGTTGGGGTTCTGTTTGTAGGATCATACCTTCTGAGCCCCTCTCCAGTTGCTGTGGGACAGTCTGTAATAAAAATGAAAATTGTTACTTATGCAGAAATTGTTCCTTCAGCCCAGTTGCCCTCTTGAGTTGACTTTCTGGAGTTAATCATCCCCACCCCGTGCTCTGGTGCTCAAAGGTCCTGTTCTATAGATGGGGAAGCTGAAGTCCAGAGAGGGGGCTTGACTGGCCTAAGGCCACTGTGCAGAGCCCGGTGAAGGCAGGATACAGTCATTACCCCCGTCTGTTCTGGGAAGCTGGAGAGCAGTCATCCAGGAAGGAGTGAAACCCAAAGGAAAAGGAGCACTCAGACCAGTGCAGGGAAGTTTGGGGACAGTTCTGTCAAAGGGAAGTGTGTAGAGCCTGGAGGAGGGGAAATTTTTTTATGCCATAAAAGTGCACAGAGCACTTGCTCATGCATAGTGCAGGGCCCTGGGAGCGCCGAGGGAAGCCATACTGGTCCCTCATGGAGAGCCCAAGTGAGTGGGGAGGCAGCTACATCACAACCCAGAAGGGGCAGGGCCTCTAAGGATGTGTTTGACCCAGTCTGGTGGGGAAGTGTGGGACGGCTTGCCAGAGGAGGAGGGAACACCAGGCTGGGGCCAGTGAAATGAGGAGCCAAGCAAAGAAATGGAGCATTCCAGATACAAGAATAGCATCTGCAAAGGCCCTGAGGCAGAAATGCATATGGTTTTCTGGATAGGATGATGTCAAGGTGCAGAGATCTTGGGGCTCAATAATTTCAGTGGTGCAGGGCTTCGCTGTCTTCTGAAGGCAATGGGGAGCCACAGAAGGTGAGTGAGGAAGGGTGGGCCTCCGGAGAGATTTGGTGAGAGCTGCCAGCTCTAGCCTAAGCATTCCTAATGAAGCCCATAAGCAACAGCGCCTTGCCTTGCTTGCTGCTGTAGCCGACCCATGAGCTCACCTCCTGTTTTCCTTGGCATCTGGCATACCTGGGGGCTGCTCCAGGCTGGCGCTGAAATTCTTGGGAAAACCACAGCTCCAGCAGGACCTGTGGACTAGTGTGAGCCTCAGGCAACTGCAAAGAGGGCACATGGAAGCCAGGTCCCTGCCACAGACTGGACACAGGGCTGTGACTTGGACCAGCACAACCTTGTTCATGGCTGGCCCATGGGGAAACATGGGGGAAGGCTGTTCCAGGCAGAAGGCCCAGCAAAGGCAGAGGCCCCAGTTTGCAGATCAGATAACAGAGGTCCTGAGGAGGGCACACTCCCCTGCCTCCTGGATCCCACCAACTCTGAAATCCCCCTTCCAAGCAGTAGTCTCCTTCAGTGCTCACCACATCACAGAATATCTCACTGGAGATGGCCTTCCTGGTCTTTGTACCCACTTACCCTGGAAACCTTTGAATACTTTCCTCCATCTTTCAAAGTCTGGCTCTGACAACCCCCTCCTCCAGAAAGCCCTCCCTGGCCTCCTTGGCTAGTGCCTGTTTGATTGTCTCCTAGGACCCTTGTAGCGTGTTCCTGGCAGAGAAAATCGGGATGACACTGGGAGGGGGAGACATTGGGAGTGTCTGTGTTTTGCTCTGTTCCTCCCAGCCTGGTTGTCCTCAGATGCCTGGGCTGATGCAAAGAGGGAAAGTTGAAGGACTTGGGGAGATTGGAGGGCTTGGGGGCTGTGGATTGTGTTTCCCAGCCACTGGCTGGCAGCATCCCATCGAAGTGGACACAGACAACACAAACATGGCCCCTGCTATGAGAAGCCGCAGGGGACGCTGCTGACGCACCCGGTGAAGAATGGGAGGGTGACGTGTGCGAATCGGTGGTGGAAAGGACAGGAGGGGTCTCCCCATGCCACGGGATGTCTCGACTCACTGCTGTTATTCCTTAGAATTAATACAACTTCATTAATATTAATAATGGGAACTTTAGAATTAATGTAACATCACTACTATTAATAACAGCAACCACATAATAATAGTAATCCCCCCACCATTATCCTTCATACAGCAAGGAGGACAGACCGGGGCCACACCCTCTGGTTCAAATGTCAGCCAGGCCCAGCCTTGTGTGACCTGGGCTCAGTCTCTCTGTATCTCCATTTCCTCCCCTGTCGAATGGGGCGGGGGTGGTGTGGTGGTGGTGGGAGGTGGGGTGGGGTGGGGAGGGATAATCGCTGAAAGGATAATTGTAGATGGGATTAAACAAGCTCGCCCATGCCCACTGCCTCGAGTCAGCCTTGTTCTAAGTATGGAACGTCCATACGTCACCTTACCTCAAATCTCTCTTACTTGCATTTTCCTCAGAGAGGAGATGTAATAGTTAGAAGTCACACAGAAGGGACCAGAACTGGGGGAATGGGACCCTCAGTTCTTCCCCAGCCCCTCTCTGCCCTCGGCCACAGACTCCAGAATTCAGATTCATGAAACTCCGCTGCCTCGGCCCTCCTGGCCAGAGCCGGAGCTGTCACCCCCTTCCCACTGCGCCCAGCCCAGCCGCTCCAGGAGCCCCGCCAGACTGGACAGAGGGGCTGGTGCCTGCGTGATGGGCCCCAGGGCCATTCCTGGCAGAGCCCCACTGGGCCGGGAGACATGTGGGCGCCCCCAGCCCACTCGGCCGCCTCCCTCCGTGAATCCAGAGGGAAAGTATGTCGGGAAGGCAGCTGCCCTGCCCTGGGCGGGCCCGGCCACAGGCCCAGGGTCTGGGGAATTCATCAAGGCAGCCAGGGAGGCCACTTGGCCCCTGCTGAATCCACAGCTGAGGAGCCTGACCCAGCCTGCCTCAGACGGCTGCTGGGCCCGTCCTCCACAAGCACCCAGGCTCCTTGCTAGGTGGCAGGAAAGGGAGCCTGTGTTAAGAACAAACACAGGAGCTACACTTCTACTGAGCAAGTGCCAAATGCCCGAACCTCACCCCAGCTTTATGGGTTTTCCCCTTCTGTGCCTCTTCAGCCCCTAGAGGTGGCATGAAGGCCTTGGTGTGTGACCTAGGGACCCCAAATTTGATACCCCTGTTCTGCTGTGGGATGGGGAGAGACCCCTCCCAAGGTTTATCGTGAAGTCGGTTTTTACTTCTCGGGGTTGGCCGACCTGCTCAAGTGTTGCTTCGGGAAAGAGTGAACTTTGCTACGAACTAACTAGGATTTAAGGACGTGGCATTCCTTGGGTACGAATATCTGAAAACTGTATATAGCCGTTGTCATAATTTTCCAGGGAGGACAGTGGCACAGCCAGTGCCCACCCACTTCTCTCTCCTTCCCTCCTACACCTAGGGAGAGTTGTGGAGGTAACAGTGAAACGAGCCTGGGCTGTGTCCCAGGGAGTGCCTGCAAAGCTAGCTGCGGAAGGGCCCTTCTCCAGTAGCGTTAGTCTTTAGTCTCTCTGTCTAATGAAATGAAAAAGGAAAATACTGTTTTGTGCAATGCAGCAGTAGCTGCCAAAGTCGTGGTGGAATGGGGAAACAAAAGCCCCCTCGCTGGCAGTCAGTTGGTCCCTGGAGAGCGCCTTGGATGTCAGAGGCTGCTAACAACCACTCCATAGATGGGGAGACTGGGGTTCAACCAGGCAGTTGCTTGATTTGGACCCTGATGCTCAGAGAGACAAGCCACATCCTCCTCCCTCCTTCCCCAGGAAGACACATGGCCTTGCTATAGGGAGAGAAACCCTAATGGGTTTCTTCAGCTCTGCCTGGGGAGGGTGGGTGAGTGATCAACTAGGAGTCCAGGAACCAGACAGAGTTCTACCCCCAATTCCTCATCCCCACCTCCCCTCTCCGGCCCCCACCCTGGCTCATTAACAGGAGGCCCTTGTTCAGGCCAGTGATGGATGGCAGGAGGCCAAGATGGGATGTGTTTACCCACCGGCCACCTGGCAGGCAGGGGCCCAGGCCCAGACGCAAGTCAGTGGGGGTTGGAGACGACTGGGCAAAGGAGCCCCAGCCCCGAAGTGAGAAGACTGGCACAGTCAGCGGCGAATAAATGATCATTGATCAGTGGGATAAAATGAAATAGCTTCATCCACGTGACAAATACTGACCCGGGCTGCACAGCTAACGGGCAGAGGTGGTTTTCAGTCTCATCATCTGCGCTGGGTGGCCCTGAAGGCAGACACGTGTGTGCACGTGCCGCGGAGAGCTTGCTGCACAGGGCAAGGGCAGGTGGGGCTGCAGGAAAAGGAGCCCAGGCACCAGGAGACCATTGTCTCAGGGATGGTGGTGCCAAGACCAGACAGGCAAACAAGTGTTGGCAGGTAAGGAGAGTCTCAGGTAGAAGGCATGGCAGGCTCAAAGGCCTAGAAATGAGAGTGAGCTGGATGCATGTGAGGGTCAGCATGGTGGTAGGTGTGGCTGGAGCAGAGGGTGAGGGAGCCAGGGGCAGGAGGAAAGCCGTGCTACAGGGAGCGAGGAGGGGACGCCAAGCACCCTGGACAAGGACAGAGCCATGAGCCATTTGGGGGTTCTATTACCTGCCTCTCCATTACCATCTTTTCCTCCACGCCATACCCTTACCTGGACTGCTCCATGGTACACAGTCCCCTTTACAAGGCTCATTCCTCCTCCAAAATACGTTAGTGTTCCTCCTTTGGTGTTCACACTTCTTTGGGTATCTTCTACCACAGTCTTATACCACGTGGGCACTTCATGTCACATGGACTATGTGGCTGTTTCCTCCATTAGACAGAGTCCTACCTTCTTGTTCTCCATCATGTATCTGGCATCATGAATAAATATCAAGAATAAATAAATGATGGGTGAATGATGTGTGGGTAGGTGGATGGATGATGGATAATTCTCTCATTGGATATATGGATGGCTGGATGGTTTGGTGATGAATGGATGGATCAAAGGGTGAATGACTGAATGGATGGATATATAAATGGTGGCTGGGTGGACATATGGGTGGACAGGTGGGTAGATAGTTGTGATGGCGGGGTGAATGAACAGGTGGATGGATAGCGAGCAGTTGAATGGTTGGGTGATGAATGGTTAGATCAGGGGAAAAATGGATGGATGTTAGACAGATGGATGGACGATGGATGGACCAGTGGTTGGATGGATGGATTGATAGGTGGATTGGTGGGTAGATGGATGGATGAATGAATGGAAATCACCCCCCAACTAGGATCCTCTCAGGTTTTTGGCAACCCCATTCAGAGGTCATTATGAGGAGTTAATAAAAGAATGGAAGCGAAGCACTTAGTAGGTGTCTTTTTCTCTATTATCTGTCCTTCTCTATTCTCCTTGCCCTACAAGAAACAAAGGGAGAAGGAATGAATTAACAGGGCTCACTCCAGCCACATTGACCACCTTTCTCTGTGCCTCCTTCAGGTTTCTTCTCCCTCAGGATCTTTGCACAGACTGTGCACTCTGACTAACACTTTCTTCCTCCTGTTCTTCCTCCTCTTCTTCCTCTTACTTTGTTGGCTTCTTCTTATTTAAATTAAAAGCTGCTCCCTCAGGCTGGACCAGCCTTGCTGTCTTGTATGTCCATATTCCTACTCCACAAAAGGAGTTTGAGTGTTTAATAAAACCCTTCCAGGAGGGCCTCCCTGGTGGTGCAAGGGGTTGAGCACCGCACTGTGGGGCTTTAATAGCCACTGCAGCACAAGTTCAATCCCCGCCAGGGAAGGAATCCTCGTGGCACAGCAGACCTCTCCTGCCTTGCCCGCTGCTCTCCTCGGCTGTGTACTTCAGTCAGTCTGCCTGTTCTGCTCCCCTCTCTGTCTCTGGTGAATCTTCTCAACCCCTGCATCTCTGGCCTGTACCCCAACTACTGTATACATAAATAAATAAAATCTTAAAAAAAAAAAAAACAAGACCAAAAACCCCTTCCAGGAGCAGCAGCTGCTGGGGTTGTCTGGGAGAGTGCAGTGGGATGATGAGGAACATGGAGACTTCTGGAAAAGGGCTGATGTCACTCTTACTATTGGTCACACAGTACCAGGAGGAGTCATGGCAACACCCACTCCAAGGGTCTTTCTGACCCACTGGCTGAATAACTACATTCTTTTTTTCATTCAAGGAATTCCAAAGAATCCAAAAGCCACAAGACCACAGAACAAGGAGCCATGGAACTTCAGATCCCAGGGCCACAGGACGACAGCATTAGCAAGTCACGGACCAAAGTAATGTGGAAACTCATCAACAGAAGCCCAGAACTAAAGGATGGTAGAACTTCAGACTAGGATTGGGGTGGTGGTGAGACATAGTCCTTGGGCACCCCACATCCTAGGACGACAGGATGAGCCCCAGAGCGAACCCAGTGATGTGTGCACCCCTGTGCACTGTTCAAGGAGGCTTCTGAAGGCCACGGGAGCCATGTGGTATCTCCTCCCCAACCTCTGGGGAAGTCACGGAGAGAAGGACCTTGTCATCGCTGATGCCTGGAGCCAATCAGTCGCCAGACACTCAGTGAATCTCAGTGCTGGGCCAAGCAAGCTTGTCCAGAGGCGGGGAACAGTGCCAACATCCGACCAGACGCGCCGGGACGCTGAGTGCTCAGCAGCAAGTGGAAAAAGAATCAACGGGCTCTTCTACATCCACAGCCTTTTTAAAGCCAACAGCAACACAGCGTGGAGAAGAAGCCATCCCTGGCAGCAACCCCTCCAGGCAGCAGTAAGCTGGTGAGCTGCCCCCAGCCTGCTCGGGGCCTGCCCGCACTGTGCCAGCATGCGTGGCCCAGCCTGGACTCCACCAGACATGCACTGATGAGCAATCCTGGGGTGGCAGCTGTTCCTCTGACAGGCCTCACACCCAATGCCCAGAGCAGCCCATCTGTTTTGGAGAGAGAAACTGAGAACCAGGATCCCAAGCCTGTTGGATGCTAAACATCAGCACCCAGCTAGGCTGCTTCTCGGGGCTCCCAGCAAGCTTCTGTGGGGCCCCAGCCTTTGCTTGTAGATGAGGGACAGCTCAGAAGCTGGGAGCATGAAGTTTGGCAACTCTCCCCTTTGCCGAGCCCTTATGCGCAGGGCTGCCGTGGGGATACATCCAGGACCTGGTGTTACTGGGGCTCAAGGATCTGGCCCTGCTCTCATCTCACCAATGGGGGAGCAAAGGGTCAGTGAGTGGGTGCTGATCTCACCTGCAGCTGAGGGGCACATGGGTGTGAACTAATGTGATGAGTCTCTGAAACACCAGGTTACTGGGAGAGAAATCTCCCTTCATAGAACTGGATCCAGAGTCCCAAACAATGCCTTCGATCTGTGTCTCTCTGACAATTGTCTTCTTCTTCCATTTTTTATAGCATGATAAAATACACACAGCATAAAATGTATCACTTCAACAATTAGTAAGTGTACATACAACTCAGCTCTTTTCTGTGGTACCTCACAGGCAGTGGACTGCTTTAAGATGAAGTTGGCAGCCTCTTTGGTGGCACAGGGGTTAAAGAAAATGCTCTCAAGCTATCAGCAGCCTCTGCAGCGCAAATTCCATCCCCAGCCAAGGAGCTGACCCACATGGCGCAGCAGACCTCTCCTGCCTCGTCTGCTGCTCCCCTCAGCAGTGTGTTTCAGTCAGTCTGCCTGTTCTGCTCCCCACTCTGTCTCTGGTGAATCCTCTCACCCCCTGTACCTCTGGTTTACACCCCAGTTCTTGTGTGCATAAATAAATCAATCTTTAAAAAAAAAAAAAGATGAAGTTGGGCATCTGTTTCCCAGCCACTGGCTGGCAGCATCCCATCGAAGTGGACACAGACAACACAAACATGGCCCCTGCTATGAGAAGCCGCAGGGGACGCTGCTGACGCACCGGATGAAGAATGGGAGGGTGACGTGTGCGAATCGGTGGTGGAAAGGACAGGAGGGGTCTCCCCATGCCATGGGGTTTCTGGACCCATGACCGGGGTCATTTGTTACCCAGTAAGAGGCTTCGTGTGGCAGGAGGAGGACTGGCAAAAGAACCCCGAATCTCTCCGACTGACCTTGGGGTGCCTCCCTGAGTGCTCTCAACTTGGTCGTTATGATAAAAGAGACAAGGACATTCCTGGATTTGCTGATGTGACTGTTCCCGGGCCCCTCGAGCTAGCAGACCTGTGAACTTCTCAATCTCCCTAAGGAGGACAGGGTCCCCCAAGGTGTTGTGAGAAAGCCCCAACAAAGCCGGCAGGAAACCTGGGACCAAGGCCGCCAGGACCCAGCGCCTTGTGCCTCCAGCTCCCGACACTAGTGTGGGCGCGTCACTCTGAAGAAACAAACAACGTGCAAGGAGACAGCGGGAGGAAGCGGAGGAGCTTGCTAAGCTCTTGGCCGGGAGAGTGAAGGAGGCCAGAGAAAGGCCAGGAACAGACAGAGTGCCGAGAGACAGAGGCTGCGTCCAGCGCTTCCACCTGAGTCGGAGTCCAGTCAAATGAGATTTTCTAAAAGTAATAAATAAATAAAACCAGACGTCAGAAAAGTATACAAGGGCCTCCCTGGTGGCTCAATGGGATAAGCACGCTCTGTGAAGGAAACTGCAGCACGAGTTCGATCCCTGCCGCCAGCCAGGGAGGGGACCCACACGGCGCAGCAGACCTCTCCTGCCTCGCCCGCTGCTCCCCTCAGCAGTGTGCTTTAGTCAGTCTGCCTGTTCTGTCCCCCACTCTGTCTCTGGTGAGTCCTCTCACCGCCCACACCTCTGGCCTGTACCCCAGCGCTTGTATGCATAAATAAATACATCTTTTTTTAAAAAATGTGTCCAATTCAGTGGTGTTTAGTTCATTCCGTTTGATTGCAACCATCACCGCTATCTAATTCCAGGAGACCTTGACCCGTGGTCAGTCATGTCCCTGCCCCGGGCCCTGACAACTGCAAATCTACCCCCTGTCTGCGGACTGGCCTGTTCTGGGCCTTCCCTGTAAGTGGAGCGCGCACTGTGTGGCCCTTTGTGCCTGCTCTCTCGCTCAGCATCACGTTTCTGAGGTTCGCTCACGCCGCGGCCTGAGTCAGGGCTGAGCGATACTCCCCGCGTGGACGGCCACGTGTGTCTGTCCGTTTTCCCACTATGGACACCTCAGGGCAGTCGTGAAGAAGGCAGGCGATGAACATGTGTTCAGGTGTCTGGCCGGTGTCTGCTTCCTTTTCCCGTGGGGTAGAATCCCGTAGTGGAACCGCCAGGTCCTGCCTGAGTTTTCTGTTCCCGAGCGCCCAGCACACCGATTCCCACAGCGGCGGCATCGTTCCCCTGTCCTGCCAGCCCAGATGGAGAGTCCAGCCTCTCCGCATCCTCCCTAACACTCGCTGTTCTTTAGGTTTTGGTTACGGTCTCCGCAGGGGGTGTGGGTGGCCTTGCCCCTCCCCTCCCCTCCCTTGGGCAGTGCCGTGTCCTGCCGGCTGGGCAAAGACATCAGGGCTGACTCTCATCCAGCAGTTCAGGCCCCTGCCTGCCCCTCCCGGAACCAACGTTGGTGGTTAGCGACGTAGGGATTTGACTGGTCAGTTCAGGGGCCTGAGTGGGTTTCTGGAAGTGGGGTGTCACCCTTCCAGACAGCATTCTAAACAGCAATGTGGTGGCGATCAGCTCCCTCACCCCAGTCTCCTGCCTCAGTGGGCTTTCTGGACCGCGGGCTTTAAAGGGGAGTGACTCTGGCAGCGTGCCAAGCCCCTGGCCCCCCTCCTCTGTGTCCACACGCTACCTTCTCAACCCCATGCTGCCCTCCACCCCAGGGAAGGGTGGCATCTCAACACTGGTCCAGGCATCCCTGGAGGTCAGCCGCCGGAGGTGGCTCCAGGGCCAGCAGAGGCCCTTCCCAACGCTGCTGGTCCTCTGACCTCCCCCGGGTACCAGGCAACCTTGAACATCACAAGGAAACAGACTCTGCCGAGAACAGCCGCCGCCAGTCTGTTATTTCCAAATGTCTGGCGGGCGCGGAGGAGCCCAGGGGAGGGCCTCATCACTAATTGGCCCCCATCACTAATTGGCCCCCAGCCCAGCTTCAAGCCCTAAGTGTTGAAATGGGGAAATCAGAATTGCAGGAAATCATCAGGATGGAGCTAAAACCATGACCCAGAACCTGGGAAGGAGGGAGAAAATGGAAGCCCAGAGAGGGCAAGACATTTGCTTAGGGTAACACAGTAAAGGAAAGGCAGATGTGATTCCAATCTCCATCTTTTATCTTTTTTTTTATTTTATTTTTTTTTAAATTTTATTTATTTATGCATACAAGAGCTGGGGTACAGGCCAGAATCCAGGCAGCGAGAGGATTCACTAGAGACAGAGTGAAGAGCAGAACAGACAGATCGACTGAAATACACTGCTGAGGGGAGCAGTGGGCACAGCAGGAGAGGTCTGCTGCACCATGTGGGTCCCCTCCCTGGCCGGAGGCAGGGATCGAACTCGCGCTGCAGTGGCTGCACTTTGCTTCATAGCGCATTGCTTAACCCACTGCGCCACCAGGGAGGCCCCTTATCTTTTTTTTTAAATGATGCTTTATGCTGGTAAAAACACAGGATCAAATTTAGCGTCTTAACCTCTTCGAAGTGCACAGTTCAGGCATTACGCATATTTACGTTGCTGTGCAGCCATCACCTCATGCGTCTCCAAATCTTTCTCATCTTCCTGAACGGAAACTCTCTCCTCATTAAACACTAGCACCCCCTCCCCCTCCCTGCTCCCCAACACTGACACCAGTATAACATTCTTCATCCACACACCGGAATGCTTCCTCTTACCTGGCGTCGGAAAACTTGAAAGTGATTCAACCACTGCCCACCTCACCCTGATTTTGAACTGCTGACCTGCTCCCCTGGTGTGCAAGATTGGGGACTACGCCCGCAGGTCTTATGCTCCAAATTGGGGGGACAATGGTCTGACGTTGTCACAGGAATAATGATGACTCCGAGCTAAGTGCCATCGTCCTCCCACCACAGAAACAGAAGAACCGAGCCTGGGGAGTGCCGGGCCTGGCAGTGGTGCATGGCGTCCCGCACCCCGTCCTTCCTCGGCTGATCTCTCGTTCCGGTTCCCAGTGCCCAGCCTGGGGCTTGGCACATAGTGGGTGCGTCCTACATTCACCTTCAGCGCAGATGAGGTCCCAGAATAATGCCCCGTTTTCCAAATGGGAAACTGAGTTACTATTTATGGCCAGAGAGATGTCGGGAGCCGCCTTTTTTGCCGGCTGACCCCTGCCTCCGTCCCTGGAGCGTTCTCAGGCCTGGGGGCTGGCGGGGGTCCCAGGGCCTGTTTTTCTGCGTGCTGCTGGGGCTGACATCAGGAAAAATGATTATTTTTTTAACCTTTGCAGTTACAACCGAGACTTAAAACCAAAGTCCTCCTGCCCCACACCCAGCCAGGCCAGGGCCAGAGGGCCACACGGAGGCCTGGCCCGCTGAGCGCCTGGACGCGGGGCCTGCCCACGCCGCAGCCGCAGGGCCGTGTCCACACCACATCTGGACTGTCAACTTGTTTTTGGTTTCCAGCTGCCACTAAAGGATCTGGGATGGGGAAAAGGTGGGCCCTGCCTGGTTGCACAAAAGTTGGGGGGTCAAGGGCTCGGCTCATAGCCCCTTCCTGCCTCTCCCGGTGAGGACCCCATCCAGAGCCAGACCTCAGAGGTTACCTCTATGTTCTTGGCCCACAGATCCCAAATTCCATCCGAGCTGGTCTAGCTTGGCCCAGACGTGGGCTCCAACCAGGTACCTCGAGGGCACAGCCAAGGTGAGACTATCAGACCCTGAGGTCACGTCTTCCGGTCTCAGGCAGTGACTCCAGAGTCCAGGCGGTGCCAGGTGGCGTCTGAGACTCTCCCCTGCTCCTCCACTCGCCCCCCCCTCTTGTCACCTCAGTCTTCAAAACATCTTCAAAACTTGAACCGCTTCTCACTTCCAGCAGCCCTACCCTGGGTTCCGCCTGTGATTCCTGCTTGGACACTGCCCCAGCCGCCTCCCATAACAGCCACAGGGGATGTCTCGAATCAAATCAGCTCATGCTACTCTCTGGCTCACCCTCCATGGCTCCCTAGTACTCTCAGAATAAAGCCCTCCTCTTATCTTCAGCCCAATGTGCTCTGCCCTTAGCTCTTCCCCTCAGCCTGTCTCCTCCTCCTTCGCTTACTCAATACACTGCCCCTTTGCTGTTCCTCCAACATCCAAGCCCTTTCCTACCCCAGGGCCTTTCTATGAGCCATCTCCTCTGCCTGGAATACTCATCACCTCGGAAGACCTTCCCTGGTCCCTGAGCAAAAATACCTTCATCCAAATCTCTTCCAAACAGTCTTCACACTTGATGTTTCCTTCTATCACTCTGTCACACCCAACACATGGCGGTGGGGCTGTGTCTTCCCGGGATGAAGGCACACAGCAGCCCCAATAACACAGTTTGAGAAACACCTCCCACCTGAGGCCCCCTGACCTCCTCCAGCAAAGGTCCAGGAGTCCCAGATCAGAACTTTATCCTCAATAAATTCCAGGGTGGTTGGAACCATAATGGGAGATGTACAGGCATGGGGGGGGGCAGGCAGGTAGAAGGGTCTCTAAGCTCCAACTGATGGAGGGGTAAGAATCAGCCAGGGGGGACCTCTCTGGTGGCGCAGTAGGTTGAGCGCTGCCCTGTGAAGCATCCGCTGCACGAGTTCGATCCTGGCCAGGGAAGGGACCCACATGGCTCAGAAGACCTCTGCTGCCTCGCCCGCTGCTCCCTTCAGTAGGGTACCTTATTCAATCTGCCTGTTCTGCTCCCCACTCTGCCTCAGGTGAATCCTCTCACCTCCCTGGACTCTGACCTGTACCCCAGCTCTTGTATGCATAAATAAACAAATCTTTAAAAAAAAAAAAAAGAATCAGCCAGGTCTGAGACCACAAAGCCGCTCAGGGCAGGGGGCCCAGGGGACACAAAGGCCTGCCCTGGACCTGAAAGTGGGGCCCAGCTCACACGGAGTGAGGGGAGACAGGGCCATATAGCTGGATAGGCCACAGCGCCCAGGCAGCTGCGTCTGGACTCCATCCCGTGCTGGGGAGCCATGGGGTGGGGGTGTGAGCAGGAACACCTCAGATCTGTGGTTTGGGGGGGGGGAGGATGGGGTGGGAGGAGGAGCCCTCCTAGACATCGGCACCCTGTGACTTCACTGCAGTTAGCTTCTGAGACTATCTCCAGCAAGCGGCTTGCTATGCATTCCTGTGGAGAGTTGTCTTTCACTGGCAAGGCCACCCGCTGTCCCCCTTGCCTGGGCTCAGAGAAGTCCAAGTGTCTGCAGGAGCTGCCCAGACCCAAGTAATGTGCTGGGAGGCTGCGGGGCCCCTCAATCTCTCCCTAAAATGGCTAGATCCTCCAATACCCCAGGTTTAGCCACCCCCTCCCAGCCCTCAGTGGACACAAAGACCTCTCTCCTTATACCCCTGGAATTTTCCTTGCAGGCCTTGCCAATGCCTCCAGGAACATATTAAAGGAAAATGTTTCCAATCCAAGCAGGGCTGTTTTATGGCTCTCGGGGCCCAAAGTCTGACCGCAGAGTGGAAAGACCTCGTCACACCGCTGCTCCTTCTGCCTAGTGGTTCGGACATGGCCCACCCTCCCACGCCCTCCTCGGAGGCCCAGGGTCTGTAGGGATGTCCTACTTAAGCCAAGTCCCCCTCACCGCTATCCCTGGACAAGGGAGAAATTCCCTAGAAAAATAGAGTAGCCGTTCCCGGCAAAGCCAAGAGCTGATGCATTTTCCACCATTTATTCGTTCAACAAGTTGTTTATTCATTTGCTTTTTCTGTGTAGGTCTCTCTGTAGGGTGCCAGGGACACAGCAGAAACAAGAGGAACCTGTCGCTGCCCTCGCTGCCCTCGTGTGGTTATTACCCCCCCATTACTTCCATGTAGCAGGACTGAAATTGGAGCCCTGGGGGGTGGCAGCTCACTGGTGATGGTGGAGGGAGTAAGCAAGGGGACAGGACCCAACACAGACAACAGCGGTTCCAAAGCCAGTTTTCATTTTCCTAGTTGAGGTGGAATCACATAAGGTAGATCTCACCTTCTAATGCTGAACAAATCAGTGGCCGTTAGAACATTCACCATGTTGTGCAACCACCACTTTTCTGTCTAGTTCTAGAACATTCCATCGCCGCCAAAAGAAGACCCCATTTCTGTGGCAGCCAGTCCCCTTCCCCCAGTTCCTGACACCCACTCATCTGCTTTCTGTCTGTGGCTCTGCCTGCTTTGGAAGTATCCATAGAAATGAAATCCTACACGGTGTGGCCTTTTACTTCTTTTGCTTTGCACACTGCCAAGGTTATCCTCTTTATTTTTAATTTGTTTTCACTTTATTTTGCTGAAATATTTGAAAGCAATGTCAGGCTTGGAGCATTTCTCTTTTACTCTGCTCCTTACACAGCTGCAAAAACTATAGGCATTTTTATCCTCAACCAGAGCACATTATCCACATTCCAGTTGCACTATTGTCTTTAAAGTGACTTTTTACAGCCTGAGTGTTAGAAACAGGCTTTATATGAAAGCCCCATTTATTTGTCATGTCCCTTAAATTTCTCTTTATCCTGCCTCTTATTTAAAATTGTGCTGAAATAACATAAAATGTACAGTTTTAACGATTTCTAGGTGCGCAGTTCGGAGCGTTAAGCACAGTTGTGCTGTGTCACCACCATCTGTCGCCAGAACTTCTCCTCCCAACCTGGAGAGGGAATGTGCGAGTGAGCGGTGCTAGCATAGGTGGGGGCAGGTGGGAAAGGCCCCAGAAGACAAGCAACTTCCCCAGGTCTTCAGAAGAAGGGAAAAGAGGTAGACACTGACCTCCTGGAGGAGGATCACCAAGTTGGCAATGTTGGGCTCCTCCCCCACAGAGGGGAGCCCAGGCCCCATCTTGGGGTGTTGCCTGGAACAAACTGCCCATGCTTCACTGGCTCAGCAAGCGTTTTCAAGGGGACAGGGACCATTCTTAGGATGTGGTCCTGAGATGTTGGCTACTCTGTTAGTGTTTTATTCATCACATAGGTTAAGGTTGAGGCCTAGTCCAGAAGAGGGCTCAGTGGAAGAATCTTGGCTTGGGTTTGGCCAAGGAGAGTCTTTGCCAACCTGCAGACTTTAGCATCAGGCCCTGCCTGCCAACCTACCCTAAGAATTCGGATTTGCCAGCCCCCAGGATCACATAAGCTAATTCTTACAACTTCTTGATATGTAGTTGGCTTCCATATCTGTGGGTTCCACATCTTTGGAGTCAACCAATCTCACATTGAAAATCCCTATTATGAAGCTGGATTTACGCTGGTTGGGTCTGTACTGAACACACACAGACCTTGTTCCCTAAACAGGAGACTATAATAACTACTCACAGAGCATTTACACTGTACTACATATTATTTAACAAGGAAGGGAGGATGTGCACTGGCTACATGAAATATTGCATCTTTTCATATACAGGCTTCCCCAGATATCCGAAAGGAGAACATTTCTATTCGTATGCTTTAGTAGGTTATTTTGGGGGTCTGGGAATGCATTCCCAGATGCCAATCACAGTAGTAAGACCACAGGTTTCTCACAACTCTGTCTGACATGGTGACAACTCAGAAGTTCCTAAGACCTTCTCCCCCTGAGATTCCACTGTTCGTAGAGCAGCTCACAGGATTCAGGGAAACATGTACCCACTTATTAAAAACTATGACAAAGAACATGGATGAATGTCAGATTGAGAGATACTCAGGGGAGATCTGGGAGGACCCAAAGTGAAAGACCTTCTGCTCCCCATGAAGCTGAGGTGCATTGCTCTTGGCGTGTCGATGTGTTCACCAACCTGGAAACACGCTTAGCTTAATACTCCTGGGATTTATGGAGGCTTCCTTGCGTGGACATGATGACTGTCCTTTTCCAGTCTCTCTCTGGAGAGTGGAGTGTGACTGAAACGTCCGAGCTTTTATTGAGGCTTGGTGGGTGATCAGCCTGCACCTGGAGCCCACCCACTTAGACAAAGGCAGTGCTGTCACCCAGGAAATTCCAAGGACTTTAGGAGCTATGCGTCAGGAACTGAGGCCAAGATCGGATATTAGAACAAAAGATGCTCCAAGTGCTCTCATCACTTAGGAAACGACAAGGGTTTCTGGAGCTCTGTGCCAGGGGGCAGAGGTCAGCGTATTTGAACACCTACGAGGATGGGATCGTGTCCTGAGAAATACATGGTTAGGTGATTTCGTGGTCGTGTGAACATTATAGAATGTGGTCACACCCAATTAGGTGGCACAGTCTACTACACACCTGGCTAGATGGGGACCCCCTTTATATATGTATGTGGTCCCTCACGGATGGAAATGTTAAGTGACTCACAGCGTTTAATGTCATGGACTCGTTAAACCACAGTTTAATGGATGTGACTATGTGGTAGAGCTTGCTATGGGTCCAATGTGACCCCTAAAATGGTCCCTGTGAATATGACCTTATTTTCAGATGTAATCAAGCTAGAATGAGTTCATCCTGGAGTGGAGTGGACCCCAATCCAATGACTGGTGTTCTTATGAGAGGAGGAGGGTACATAAATACAGTGAGGAAGGTAGTGTGAAGAGGGAGGCAGAGATGGGGGTGACATGCCATAGGCCAAGGATTTCTGGAGCCCCCCCCCAAAACTGGAAGAGGCAGGAAGGACCCTCCCCTGGAACCTCTGGAGGGAGCACAGCCCTGCAATATCTTGATCACAGATTTGTGAGCTCCAAAATGGTAAGAGAATAAATTTCTGGTTTTCAAGTCACCAAATGTAGACATTTATAGGGCAGCTCATATAGTCCTGATGCTTCATGAGGAGAGAGGCAGATAAAATACACACCAAGTAAAATTTCTCCTGGGAGAAGAGGGAATAAGGCTATGACATTTGCGGGAGAGGGTGATTTGACCATCTCAGGAAAGTCAGTGAAGGTTTCCTTGAAGCTCGTTAGCTTAGCTAAAATGTGAATATGTTAGCAGGTAAGGGCCTGGGGAACAGCATTATAGAAGGCGGAACAGCCTATTCAAAGGTTGCAAGATCAGTGGGCCTGTGTGCTTCTGAAGAACAGGGAGATGGTCTCTGGGGAAAGGGGCAGGTGCGCGGGACTGGGCTGCAGCTTCCACGAGACATTTAACAAGCATGACATCTGTAACTAGAGGCTTCCTTCAGCCCAACAGATCTATGCTGATTTCTCAGCTCTGTACTCAGCTGTGCAACCCCAGCTCAGTGACTTTGCCTCTCTGAGTCTTAGCGAAACAGTGATAATGCAAGTCCCTACTTGGGCAAGGAGAGCGGGTGAAGTCATTCCTGTGACATGCTGAGTGAAGATAAATAATAACCACAATTACCCGTCACTGTTATTAACAAGAGAACACGAGGGCACACACAGCATCGCCTTGAGCTCTCGATGACTCATTTAATGTGTTAAGTTGACTGGGCTAAGGAGTGTCCAAAGAGCCGGTCAAACACTATTTCTAGCTGCATCTGTGAGGGTGTTTCCAAAGCGTTTTGAAGCTGGATCCTCTGCCCGGAGTGGCAGGCGCTCTCTCCACTTCACCGAGGTCTGCATTGAGCAAAAGAGCATAGGAGGGGTGAGTTTGCCTGGAAGGGTGGCTACTGAGCCAGGACACCGAACCCATCCTCTCTTACCCCCTCATGGGTTGCTCCTGGTTACCAGGCTTTTGCACTCAGCGGGGATTAACCCATTGCCCTGCCCCCATCCTCCTCTGGTTCTCAGGCCTCTGGGTTTGGACTGGACTTCCCCGGGCTCCTGCTTGCAGAAGCAGATCACGGGGCCTCTAAGTTTCCATAATCATGTAAATCAATCTCTCATGGGAAATCTTTCTAGATATCTGTATCTATTCAGTTGGTTCTGTTTCTCTGGAGTCTTGACTCATGCATGAAGGAGCATGAAGGAGCCACCTTTGCCCCATTTCATGGGCAGAAAGGGTCCCAAGTCTGGAAGAGGCTGATTTGGGACCCTAACCCAGAGCACCCCCCTTAATGTCCCATCCCGGGCTGACGTCTGAGGCTTGGCTGAGCTTTCGGTACACACAGACACCACCCAGCCTGCGGTGAGGGCACCAGCACACAGTAGGTACTCAGCCAACACCGCTGGGTTAGCCAGTGCCAGTCCCCTTGCTGGCTTCCTCCCCTCCCTCAGGGACCTGAGGCCTCAGGTCTGAGTGTGAAACTGGGCAGAGTGGCCCCTCCTCGGGCTCTATCATATCCTCCTGAAAATGGGGGCAGAATGATCCCCCCAAAGATAGGTCCACTGGAGCCTGTGACTGTGACCTTATTTGAAATAAGGATTTTGTAGGTGTCACTGTGTTAAGGCTCTTGAGGTGAGGTCACCTGGACTCAGAGCAGGCCCTAATCAACATGCCTGGTGTCTCTGTGAAAAGGGAGAATTAAAAAGGAGAAATCTGCAAGAGGCACAATACAGGTAACATTAGCAGGCAGAAGGAGGGGTACCCCAGCACCCTTAAACCTGCACACTCTAAATGGGTTCTTCCACCTGCTGCAGTGCGTAAGACCCTCAATAGAAAAAAATTTTAATACAATTAGTGTGTTATAAAGAAAAGAGAAAAGAATATAATTTAAATAGCTTCCAATTAAAAACCCCAAAGTTGGGGCTTCCCTGGTGGCACAAGGGGTTAAGCTCTGCAGCCACTGTAGCATGAGTTCAATCCCCAGACAGAGAGGGGACCCACATGGCACAGCAGACCTCTCCTGCCTCTCCCGCTGCTCCCCTCAGCAGTGTGTTTTGGTCTGTCTGCCTGTTCTGCTCCCCACTCTGTCTCTGGTGAATCCTCTCACCCCCCACAACTCTGGCCTGTACCCTAGTTCTTGGATGCATAAATAAACAAATCTTTATTAAAAAAAAAAAAAACCACCCCCAAGTTACCCAACACCTCATGAGTAAATGCTCAGACAGATAGGTTTGGCCGGAAGCAGGACTTCTAAGGTCCAAAAGCTTGTCACAAGTCTAAGGCACCTTCTGCTGGGGAACTGTAGAAAAAGGGAAGAAGGGGCCAGGCAAGTCTGGAAGGAAAAGAGCAAAATCAAAATATAAGTCACCCCGTCCAGGAACCTAGCACGTTCTGGCATAGTGGTTTAAAGACCCCTTAGGGGGGTCGGCCTGTCTGCCTAGGGTCGGGGCGGTCAGGCTTACGAGTTTGGAGCGCTGGTCCCTTCTCCCCCACACTCCCGCCTTTCACCTGGCCTGCTTTGGGGCAGGGAGAAGGCAGTGGGCCCCGGGACACCCGTGGGACATCTGAGCCTACCCCTTGAAGTTTGGTGCCAGGCGCCCCTTGTTGAAAAAAAAAATATATATATATGTACATATACACACACACATATGTATGTCAAGACAAAGGCTGCCATCGTCAGCCTCCCCACAGGCCTCTCATTCAGTCTGTGTCTCTTCCAGTGTCTCTTCTACGTCTCCCAAGTCCCTGGTGCAAGTCCAAGGCTGAGAAGCAAACACAACTTATTCACATGTCTCTCTGCTCCATGTGCCTCCTCCAGTCTTCTTGATCTTCCTCCTTCCTGTCTTCTGCTTCTCCTCCCTGCCCAGCTTCATCCTTCCTTGGGTGGGGCAGGGGACCTGGAACCTCCCCTTTCCCTGGGAATTACCTTGCTACAGTGAGAGACACAGCCAGAGGATTACTGTTTACTCGCCAAGGAGGGACAGATTTTCCTTCACAGCCCACAAGGATTCATCCCTGCCCACTCCTGGACCCTGGGCTTCCGGCCTCTAGAATGTGAGAGAAGAATTGCTGGTGGTTTTTTTATATATGATTTATTTATGCATTCAAGAGCTGGGGTACAGGCCAGAGTTGCAGGAGATGAGAGGATTCACCAGAGACAGAGTGAGGAGCAGAACAGGCAAACAGACCAAAACACACTACTGAGGGCAGCAGCGGGCGAGGCAGGAGAGGTCTGCTGCGCCATGTGGGTCCCGTCTCTGTCTGGGGATCAAACTTGTGCTACAGTATCTGTGGATGCTTCATAGTGCTGCGATTCACCCCTTTGCGTCACCACTTTAGCCATTTTAAAGTGGAAATTCAGTGGCATCTAGTACCTTCACTATGTTGTGAAGGAGAGACAGATTCTTTTCCACCACTATCTTGTTCCAGAACATTCCATACCACCCAAAGGAGCCCTGCTTTCATGTGAGCACTTACTCCTGACAGCCACTAACCTTCTTTCTATGGATTTGTTTGTTTAGGACATTTTACATAAATGCATCACATAATATGTGGTCTTTTGTTTCTGGCTTCTCTCGCTCAACATGTTTTTGAGGTTCATCTACGTTGTAGTATGTGGATTTTACTCCTTTTTATAGCTGAGTAATATTCCACGGTGGGGACTGGACCACGTTGTGTTTATTTTTCATCCACTGAAAGACACTTAAGTTGCTTCCATCTTTTAATAGCTATAAATAGAGTTGTGTGAACTTGTGTGTACGAGCGTCTCTTGAGTCTCTGCTTTCAGTTGTTTGGGGATATATCCAGAAGTGGCATTTCTGGGTCATGTGGTGAGTCTATGTCTAAGTCTTTGAGGAACTACCAGATTATTGTCAGTGATGGCTACATGAAGGTTTTAGAGTCTTCAGGGCCTTGACAATACTTGTTCTTTTCCACTTGGGATTGCAACCATCTGAGTGCTGTGATGTGGCCCTATATTTTCAATACTTTTATCATATCTACACACTATGCCAGTGTCCCAGTTCTGAGAACTTTCCTTGTTGCCCGTGTCCCTGCTGAACAAGGCCATACATCCCTTGTGAATTGAGGATGGTGATGTAGAGCGAGGGCCCACTGGAAGTTGTTGTTTAGTTTCCCACCCCAACACCTTCTAAAATAGCTATGGTGAAATACCACTCAAAGTATAACTTAACCAGAAGCCTGGCACAGGAATAGAAGGCGACCCCAGAGGGCTGTCTTCCTCCTTGGAGGAGTCAGTGGCCTTCTACTCTCAATAACAAACCTCAGTCTCTCTGAGAGCCAGAGCTAAAATCCACCTCTTGACTCCCTGGTCTGTCCCCCAGAAGTTCAATCTGTGGTTGAGTGAGCATCAAGGTGGCCATGCACTGTCTCCCCGCCCAAGTCCTGCTGTGACCCATTACCTTCAAAGAGGCCATTCAGACAGAGCAGGGGATGGCTATTCTAAATCACACATGCCTATTTACCTCTTTCCCACCGGCATCTCCCGGGTCTCAGCCTCACGACCGTGTCCCACAGGATCTCCTTTGAAGCAAGAATGGGCTGCAGAGGGGGCGCCCACAGAAAGCCACAAGCACCCACTGTTCCTGAGCGAGCTCCAAATGGGGCCCATAGGCTGCTGGGGCTGACCACATCTGTGAGACCGGAGCCCAGCAGAGCGGGACTCAAAGAGATGGTGCCGGCCTGGAGAAGCAGCTACGAGGTCTGAATGTTTTTCCAAAGTCATGGAATTTCTCTGCAACTGCCACAGCGCTGCTTACCCTCGAGGGACCTCTCTTGGTGGACAGAAGAATTCCATTTTCCTGGACTTGGTTTGGGAATTGGAGGGGCTGAGTCAGCATGAGGGGGGCAGACTTGTGAATTCAGATGTGGAGAGGTTTAGGGTGCAACCCTGGCTAGGTTAAGTCATCGTGGGGGACAGGTCTCAGGTTTCCTGCGGCCAGGGCTGGGGGCCAGGGCGGGAGGGGGAGCACAGCAGCGCTAGCTAGAGGCCCAAGGAGACTCCTGCATGGTCTGAAATGGTTTTGTCTTGCTTTTAATTTTAACACATTGTTAAGATATAGACAAAGAAAAGAATATCTAGCGTTGTGAAGACCTCGCACTATGTGTGCTGGTCAGGTGCTGCTCTATATCCTTCATAAAATAGGGGTCTTGGGGGACCACTGGAATTCCATTTCACAGGTGAGGCACAGAGAGGCCAAGACCTTTGAGAGATCACACAGCCAGTCAATGGCAGGGTGAGGGTGTGACTCCTGAGCTGCTCAGTTAACCCAGACTCAGCAGTGGTTTGTTCTCAGTGGTTAGGACACAGTCAAGGATAATATTTACCTTTTTAATTGATTTTTTTTTTTTTACCTTTTGTGGTAGTGAAATATATCTATAACGTAAAACTCCCCACTTTAACTGTGCACTTTAGTGGCGTTAAAGCACAGTCATGAAATCTCGTACAACCAGCATCACTATCTCCTTCCAAGGTTTTTCACCATCCCCACTCTGTCTCTGGTGAATCCGCTCACCCTCAGCACCTCTGGCCTGTACCTCAGTTCCTGTCTGCTTAAATAAATAAATCTTAAAAAAAAAAAAAAAAGAGGGCCTCCCTGGTGGCGCAGTGGGTTAAGCAACGCACTACGGAGCAAACCGCAGTTACTGCAGCACAAGTTCGATTCCTGCTGCCGGCCAGGGAGGGGACCCACATGGCATGGCAGACCTCTCCTGCTGTGCCCGCTGCTGCCCTCGGCAGTGTACTTCCGTTGATCTGCCTGTTCTGCTCCCCGCTCTCTGTGGTGAATCCTCTCACCCCCCCCACACCTCTGGCCTGTACCCCAGTGCTTGTATGCATAAATAAATAAATCTCTAAAAAAAAAAAGAAACCCAGTATCCATTAATTAATAACGTCTCCATTCTCCTTCAAGGCCAAGCTAAACCCACCTCTTGACTCCCTAGCCTGTCCCCCCAGTAAGTCCCTCAGGACTTGGCAGCCACCAATCTGCTTCGTGCCTGTTCTGCACAGTTCATGACCACGTATCACACCCGAGTGGCTTTTTGTGTCTGGTCTCTCGCTCACATCATGTCTTCAGTTCACCCACGTTTAACATGTATCAGCGCTGGGCCTCCTGGCTGGCGCAACCACTTGAGCACGGCACTGTGAAGTATCTGCAACACAGCGGCCTGAGTTCGATTCCCGGCCCACATGGCTGGGCAGACCTCTCCTGCCTCGCCCGCTGCTCCCCTCAGCAGTGTGTTTCTGTTCATCTGCCTATTCCGCTCCCCACTCTGTCTCTGGTGAATCCTCTTACCTCCCACACCTCTGGCTTGTAGCCCAGCTCTAAATGCATAAATAAATAAATCTTTAACATGTATCAGCACTTCACTCCTTTTCATGGCTGCGTGATACTCCATGGTGTGGGCGGACCACACTGTGTTCGCCCTTCGTCCACTGATGGACACTTGGGTTCTTTCCATCTTTTGACTGCTGTGAACCACGCTGCTGGGACCAGTCATACACAGATAGCACTTAGTCCCAGTTTTGCTGTTCTTTGCTAACTTTTTCCTTATATACACACTTTTCATAAAAGACTATCACAGACATTACTCTTTTTTTGAGGGGGATGAGAGGAGGAGATTTAAGTTGAAGGTAAATTTTTTTTTAAAGATTGTTTATGCATACAAGAACTGGGGTACACGCCAGAGTCATCGGAGGTGAGCGGAACAGGCAGATTGACCTAAAGACACTGCTGAGGGGAGCAGCGGACAAGGCAGGAGAGCTCTGCTGCGCCATGTGGGTCCCTCCCTGGCCGGGGATCCAACTCACGCCGCTGTGTCGTGGATGCTCAACCCACTGAGCCACCGGGGAGGCGCCAGACATTACTTTTAAAAACAGTGTTACTGAGCTAAAATTGACTTATGAAGATTGCCCAAAACTGTATCATTCCATGCATATGAAATATGCCTACACCTGTGACACCATCATGAAGTTAAGAGAGTGAACGCGGTCGTCACACCCACATGTGCCCTCCGCCCTTCGCCATCCCTCCGCTCGGCGCCCGCACCTCTCCTGTTTCTGTCAACTGTTAGTTTGTACTAGCTAGAGTGGCACGTAGTTGGAACCCTTTTTTTTTTTTTTAAGATTTATTTATTTATGCGTACAAGCACTGGGGTACAGGCCAGAGGTGTGTGGGGGGTGGTGAGAGGATCACCACAGAGAGCGGGAGCAGAACAGGCAGATCAACAGAAGCACACTGCTGAGAGGAGCAGCGGGCACAGCAGGAGAGGTCTGCCACACCATGTGGGTCCCGCCCCTGGCCGGCGGCAGGGATCGAACTCGTGCTGCAGTGGCTGCGGTTTGCTTCACAGTGTGTTGCTTAACCCACTGCGCCACCAGGGAGGCCCACGTAGTTGGAATCCTGTGCAGGCAGCCTCCGGGCTCCGGCTTCCTCCCCGCAGTCCGTGCTGCTGCTCTTCGTTGAAGAGTGTACAGAGGGCCTTCTCCAGCTTCCCTGGGAATAGATGTTCAGTGTTTGCAGACTGGCCGCTGGAGTAAAGGTGCCAGCACGTGCGAGGCCTCCCATGGACTCTGCTTTCACTTCTCTCTGGTAAATACCAGGAGGGAGAGGCTGGGTCCGCGTTTCATTTTTGGTTTTGTGTTTTAGCTTTTGAAGAAACTGCCAAAGTGCCATTCCAAGCGGCTGTGTCATTTACATTTCCCCAGCCAGGCAAGAGTGCGGTTCCTGTCTGCTCTTCCCAGCCCCACAGTGCTGGTGGCGTTTTCCACGTCAGCATCCAAGGAGGTGCTGGCAGACTTCTTTCTCGGCTGTAAGTTCCAGGTGCTTTGACTTTCTTTCTGATTTTCTGTTTTGTCTGATTGTTTTCAACCCAGCATCAGATGAGTATGTTACTTCTACAATCAAGAAATCTTCCCCCCATGCACACAAAACTTTTTTGCCCTTGAATAGGAAAAGTAAACATTAAATGCCGATCAAAAAAGCTGTTCCATGTGATTCAACAGTTGCTTGAAGGGTATAGGGCTTCTTTCTGGGGAAATGGAATGCTCTGGAACAAGATAGAGGTGGCGTCTACATGACATGTGTGAATGTGCCAGGTGCCACTGAATTTCCACTTTAAAAAATGGCTAAAGTGGTCAATTTTACATTATGTGGGTTTCTCATGTAATTTCAGAGGGTGCCACTTTGTACCCAGAAGTTCAGCAAAATCACCAAGCGAGATGCTGCCCAGCGTGGTCAAATGGGCTCCTGAGCAGCGTCACAGCCAACCGGGGTGGGTGTGTCACGTGGCCACGTGAAACCAGCGGTTTCTGCTGCTCGGTGGATGGCCACATGCCCTGCGCCATGCCAGAGAGAAATCGCTACACGTGCTGGAGGTGTCCACACACGAAAGCCTGGACTCTGCCTGAGTGCTGGATGCAGGCGCTGGACTGTTGTACAGTCATGTATGCCCAGAGGGTAGGCACCAACATGCCACAGGTCAGAGACAGGATCATCACTTGAGAAAGAGTGATGTCCCCGAGGCCACACACCACAGGATGGCCACTTACAAAGTAAAGCAACCCAATGAAGGGCCTCCCAGTGGCGCAAGTCTCAGCCCTGTGAAGCTATCGGCAGCCACTGCAGCACGAGTTTGACCCCCAGCCAGAGGGGTGACCCGCATGGCACAGCAGACCTCTCCTGCCTCGCCCGCTGCTCCCCTCAGCAGTGTGTTTCAGTCAATCACCTGTGCTGCTCCCCACTCTGTCTCTGGTGAGTCCTCTCACCCCTCGCACCTCTGGCCTACACCCGAGCTCTTGTATGCAGAAATAAATAAATAATCTTTAAAAAAAAGCAACCCAATGAAAAATGTGTACTTTTAGCATCAATAGAGGTATATATTGATAGAGAGAAAGCAGTACAAGGGCCAAAGGGAGGGTTGGAAATGAGGGTTGTCTAGTATGAGTTTCCAGGGGCTGTTGTAACAGATTACCACAGACTGGGGTCTTGACACACGAGGAATTTCTTCTATCATGATTCTGAAGGACAGAAACCCAAAATCAAGATGTGCCAGGGACACGTACCCACTGGAAGCTCTAGGGGAGTCCTTCCTGCCTCTTCCAGTTTCTGGGGACTCCAGGTATCCTTGGCTTGTGGCCACATCACTTCGATCTCTATGTTCTTTGCCTGACTTCTGGATGTGTATTTCCTCTTCTGTCTCTTAGGACACTTGTCACTGGGTTTAGGGCCACCTTAATCCGGGATGACCTCATTTTAAAATCTTTACTTCTGAAAGTAGCTTTTTTCCAAATGATATCAAATTCACAGGTTCTAGGAGTCAGGACTTGGACATATCTTTTGGGGGGCACATTCAACCCACTACCAGGAATAATTGCTAATCATTGCACATTAGGCTTTAAAAATGACTAGTAACTAAGTAAACAAAAAGGTCAAGACCCTCCAGGAGTGATACAGGCCAGATCCAGCATCATTTACTTCTCATTCTCTCCATGTTAGAACCTAAAGAAGCCTCCACAGTAGTGTTAGAATACACGTGCCTGCCACTTCCCAGAACCTTCTTAAACTGAGCACCTGGTAGTAGGTGGATCCTTGGAACTGAACCCTCAGATCTGAGATGCCTGTGACCAGGCACCTTTGAAAATCCTCTTTATCCCTTCTGGGAGTAAAGGTTGTTCTCACCCCCAAGTCTTCTTATGCCAATTAAGGGCAGCCTGTTTCACTATTTTGTGTGGGAGGCAAGAGTTGCACCACTGAAACACCAGTGCTGCCTTGCTTCACTGCCTTGAGCCTCAGTTTCCACTCCTGGGAAATGGACTGGTATCACTTACTGTTAGAGTTTCTGAGATGCTGGCTGTCAAGCAATGGTAATGTTGTTTATTTCACACTAGGATATTTCTTTTTTATTATTATTAGATGCATTTAATTGTATTTGACATCATCTGTAGTCTCCAGGGAGTTCCCACCACCATTTCACCTGTGCACCATCACCTCAGTCCCTTGTGCTCTTATGCCCTCATCCCCGTCTTTTCCCTCCCCTCCCTCCGCCCCCACCCCCCATGATCTCTTTGGTTTATCTTTGAACTTTTGATCTTGTTGAGTTTTTTGTTTGTTTGGTTGGTTGGTTGGTTTTGGTTGTAATTGTCCATTTTCCTGAGCTTTCTCTTGTTTTTTTTGTTTGTTTGTTTGTTTTCTTCTTTTTTATTTTTTTTTGTTGTTGTAGTTGTTGTTCTTTCACAGTCCTCCTAAAAGTGAAGCCATCCAATATTTTTCTCTTGCCTTCTGACTTGTTTCACTGAGTATAATTCCTTCTAGCTCCATCCATGTTTCTATAAATGTCCCTAGTTTATATTTTTGATTGCTGAATAGTATTCCATTGTGTATGTGTACCACATCTTCTTGATCCAGTCCTCTACTTTTGGGCATTTGGGTTGTTTCCAGGTCTTACCAATTATAAATAGTGCTGCAATAAACATGGGGGTACAGGTACTCTTTTGGATCAGTGTTTTTGTGTCCTTTGGGTAGATCACTAGGAGTGGGATTGCCAGATTGTATGGTAGTTCCAGCTCTAGTAGACCGAGAAACCTCCATACGGCCTTCCATAGTGGTTGGATTAACTTGCATTCCCACCAGCAGTTCACACTAGGATATTTCAACTGCAGCACTATCTGCATTTTGGGCTCAAAAAAATTTTTTTTGCATGTGTGAATGGGGGGGAGGTTGCATGTACATTATGGGATATTTAGCTGCATCGCTGGCCTCTTCCTACTGGATACCACTATAGCGTTACCAGTAGATTCAGCAGATACAAATACGTGATACCCAGATAGATTTGCATTTCAGATAAACATAGAATACTTTTTTGGTCCTAAGGGTGTTCCAAATACTGTTTGGCACATAGCTATGACAAAGATGCCAAGATTGTCTGGAGAAATGACAAACTTTCAACAAAATGGTGCTGAAAACAAAAAAAAAAGATACAAGAAAATAAAATAAATAAATAAACAGGAAAAGCTAACCGAACAAAAAGAAAACACACACACACAAAAGAAAACAGTGCTTACTTCAACAGCACATACATTAAATCAACAGCACATATACTGAAATCAACAGCACATATACTAAAATTTGAATAATACAGAAAAGGCTCATATGGACGCTGCACAAGAACAAGACACAAATGTGTGAAGTATTCCCTATTTTTATGAGTTTGCTCATATGTTTTATACAGCAAAAACAAATTGATAAACTAAATAAAACAAAAAGGAACTTTTTACTACAAGAGCAATTAGTGGTTACCAAAAGGGAAAGGGGTGTGTGTGCAAATTGGGACAAATGAGACAACGGTATGCTAAAGGCTAGAACTGGACTTTCATTAGTGTAGGATACACAGATGTTGATTTTTAATGATGCATACATGAAACTTAAATAATGTTATAATGCAATATTACTTCAATTTAAAAAACACTATTGTCTCAGACTCCACTTAAGAAAATGTACCATACTGAATAATGACCAGGACTTTGTGATAATGTGCACCTAACACTAAAATATTTGGAAACTATTCAGAAAAAGAAAAAGGAAAAAATTTTAAAAACTGAAAAAAAAAAAGAAAACATTTAAAAGAAGGAACAATGAAAATGTTAAAATGATAAAAATGTTTAAAAATTAAAATCAAAAAAAGAAATAGGAAAATAAGAACTAAAAATAGAAAAGAAAGAAAAGAAAAAAATGATGATGGAACAACTGGTCTCTACATTATAAAAAGATGAAGTTGGGCCCTTATCTTATGTAGGAATCCATCTTGGACTCTGGATTAAGCGATGGTTTCTTAGATATGATACCGAAGCACAGGCAACACAAGAAAAAAAAAGACAAAGTAGACTTCATCAAACTAAAAAACTTAGGTGCAATGAATTATACCATCAAGAACATGAAATAGACAACCCACAAAATGAAAAAGACATTTGTAAATCATTTATCGGACAAGGGGTTTATATGCAGAATATAAAATAAATATTACCACTCAATAATTAAAATATACATCACTCAGTTTAAAAAGAGAAAAGGATTTGAATAGACATTTCTCCCCCAACAACCTTGATAGAGAAAGATAAAATTGGGGGCCTCCCTGGTGGCACAAGAGGTTAAGGCACAGCACTGTGGAACTATCTGCAGCCACTGCAGCACGAGCTCAAGTTCAATCCCCGGCCAGGGAGCTGACCCACATGGCGCAGCAGACCTCTCCTGCCTCGCCCGCTGCTCCCCTCAGCAGTATACTTCAGCCAGTCTACCTGTTCTGCTCCCCACTCTGTCTCTGGTGAATCCTCTCACCCCCCATAGCTGGCCTGTACCCCAGTTCTATGTTTTAAATCTTTAAAAACAGAAAGTTAGAATTGGAAGACCACGCTTCCTGATTTGAAAATTACTTCTAAGCCACAGTAATCACCACATGTGGTAGAAGTGTAAGGATAGACAAATACTTCAGTGGACTAGAATTTAGAATCCAGAAATAAAACTTTATGTTTATGATCAATTTATTTTCCACAAGAGTGCTTAGTCTGTTCTGACTGTTGTAACAAAATATCCTCGACCAGCTCATTGAAACAGCAGCTGTTTGTCACAGTTTAGAGGCTGAAAGTCTAAGATCTGGGTGCCAGTCAGTTCAGTTCCTAGAGAGGACTCTCTCTGGCTTGTAGACTGCCACCTCCTTCTGTGACCTCACCTGGGAAATGGAGGAGAGAGAGAGACAGACAGACAGACAGAGACAGTACTAGAGAGAAACTCTGTTGTCTCTTCCTTATAAGGACATTAATCCCATCGTGAGCACCTCCCCTGATGGCCTCATTTAACCTGACTACCTTCCAAAAGCCTTACTTCCTAATACCCTCACATTGGGATTAGGGATTCAACCTATGGGTTGTGGGGCTGGGGGAGACAAGCATTCCCAACAAGTGACAAGACCATCCAGCTGGGAAGGAAAAGTATCTCCAGCAAATGCCGGCACAGCTAATCTCCACACGCAAAACAGTGGAGCTGAACCCCTACCGGACATCATACATAACCGGTAACTCAAAATGAATCCATGAATTAAATTGGTTAAAATCATATAACTCTGAGAAGAAAACATTAGATTTACTCACACGACCTCAGATGAACAATGATTTCTTAGACCTGACACCAAAAGCACAAGAGGCAAAAGAAGCAAGTAAAAACATATGCCTTCGTTTCTGCCAGGCCCTGGGCCTCCATCAGGTCACAGTAAATAAAGGTGCTGAGGATCCTGCGCTTGCAGGAGAAATATGCCAGCGATGACTGGAAGCAGAAGATCTTGACAAAGTGTGACAGTCCTTTCAGTCATCCCCCAACCTATGAACATGGGTTATGAGACTCCTCTTTGTTCTTCCTAAGCAGGAACTTAGGCTCATGAGCCTACCGCTGAAATACTCACTGATGACCTACTGTGTGCCCAGGCTCTGGCCACACAGCAGTGAACACAACTGACTCAGTTCCTGCCTCAGAGAGTTGACCCTGGTCACCTCTCTAGAAGCCTGAGGTGCAATTCAGGGACCTGTGAATTCAAGGAACTGTTACAGAGCAGGGAGAGGGGCACCTCAGAACCCCAAAACCTGCCCACTCTAAATGGGTTCTGCCGTCCTCCGCATCAAGACAAACATAGACCTTTAATGGAAAAGAACTTCCAAGTCAAGCACCCAAAGTTGTCCATCCCCTTGAGGGTAAAAGTCCAGCCAAACAGGATTGGCCCAAAGCAACGCCCAAAAACCTGCCACACATCTAAAGGACCTTTCGTTGCAGACCCATAGAGAAGGGTCAGAAAGAGTCAGACAAATCTGGGAGGAAAAGAGCAAAATCAAAATCAAGATGAAAGCTGCCATTGTTCACCTCCCCACGGGTCTCTCACCCGCATCTGTTCCAGCCAGTCCAGGACCAAGGAGCAAGTGCAGTTTCTTCACATGTCTCTGCTCCACGTGCCTCCTCCAGGTCTCCTTGCTGCTCTCCTCCCTCCTTCCCTCTCTCCCTCTCTCCCTCCCTCCTTTCCTTCCTTCCTTCCTCCTGTCTCCTCTCTTCTTACCCCTGCTCAGCAACACCCTACTTAGGGTGGGGCAGGGGTCCTGGAACTTCCCCTTTTCCTGGGGATCACCCTGTTACAAAACCATGTGGGGAAGAGAGGGATAAAGGACAGGTTAGGGAAGGGACAGGTTCAGCTGGGGTCAAACTTCAATCTGACCTCAGGGTGTTTGTGTGTGTGTGTGTGCGCGCGCGCGCGCACACACACACACATGCTCGCACACACCCTGGAGTGTGAATAGCACAAGAGTTGGAACCAGTGTGATGCAAAGGGTCAGATCTCTAGTCCACCAAGGCTGATGGTCCTTGGCGTGGCTTCCCTGGGGGGTGGGGTCTGCTTTTGGAGGCATAACTTCTCTGATGAAACATTGGGTGAGAGCAAGTCATAAAGCAGTGGTTATGAAATATTAGTATCCAACACTTGGGGTGGTGGGTGGGGTGAACTGCCCAGAACAAGAGGTATGGGAGAGGCACCCACAACATCCTCTCCAAACAATGACGTACATTAGAGAAGTAATCTCCCCAATGAGAGTTTAATCATAATACCGTTAATGCTGGCTATGCAGAGGGCGCCACTGAAGACAAAAGGGACATTAGGCAGCGGGCTGAAGGAGGGGCAGGAACGGGTGTGGAATCCTGCCTGCCTTGTCGCTGAGGCAAGTCTGAAGACCACAAGGTGGGTCTGAGGCGTTAGCTGGTCCAGACCTTAACACTGAGGCTGCCTGGCCCTCAGCGGTGTGACAACCCATCTGAGCTTGGGGTCAGTTGCATTATTGTTGGTGGGCAGCTAGATTCTTTTGCTTTTATCAACCAATACTCAGTTGAACATCTTGTGTGTATGTACCAGTTACTCCACTGATGTGTAAAAATTTGTATTTTAAGAGCAGACACTTAGTATCTTACCGACTGTGTGCTAGGAATTGGGGAGTGGTGGTGGGTCTGGTGGGTGTGATCGCTCAGCAATCTCGGGCTCATCGTCTCTCAGGAGGCCGTGGTCAAGATGACAGACAGAGCTTGAGTCAGCAGAGGCTCTCCTGGGTCCTCTGCAAAAAGGCCACTCACACATAGGAGGGCAGGTGCTGGCTACTGAGGCAGGTCTCAGTCACCCACCCCCAGGGGCTTCTCCAAGGCGATACGTGAGTATCCTCAGGAACTGGTGGCCGCCTTTCCCCTACAGGAGTGAACAGAGCCCCAGAGTCTCCAAGGTCACACAATTACTCTTATCACTTTCTAGTAATCAGAATCAAGTCACTAAGTCCAGTTACCCTGAGTCAAAGAATTTGAGGACATATTTTATTTTTTTAAAGATTTATTTATTTATGCATACAAGCACTGGGGTACAGGCCAGAGGTATGGGGAGGTGAGAGGCTTCACCACAGAGAGCGGGGAGCAGAACAGGCAGATCAACGGGAGTACACTGCTGAGGGCAGCAGCGGGCGAGGCAGGAGAGGTCTGCTGCGCCATGTGGGTCCCTCCCTGGCTGGCGGCAGGGATCGAACTCGTGCTGCAGTGGCTGCGGTTTGCTTCATAGTGCGTTGCTTAACCCACTGCGCCACCAGGGAGGCACTGAGGACATATTTTAAACTTCTACAACATCAGCTTTTAGGGTTAGTTTTGAGATAAAAGCCCACACTGTAAAATCCATCAATTAAAAGTAGATCACTCAGGCCCTCCCTAGTGGCCTAGGGGTTAAGTCGCTACCACCAAGATGGCCTACTGCAGGCTAACCCACACCTCTCCTATCTCGCCCCCTGGCCCCTCAGGAGTGTATTTCAGTAGATCTGCCTGTTCTTTTTTAAGATTTATTTATTTGTGCATACAAGCGCTGGGGTACAGACCAGAGGTGTGGGGTTTGAGAGGAGTCACCAGAGACAGAGCGGGGAACAGAACAGGCAGATGGACTGAAACACACTGCTGAGGGGAGCAGCGGGCGAGGCAGGAGAGGTCTGCCGTGCCATGTGGGTCAGCTCCTGGGCGCTAACTCATGCTGCAGTGGCTGCAGATACTTCATAGTACATTGCTTAACCCATTGCGCCACCAGGGAGGCCCCAGATCTGCCTATTCTGCTGCCCCACTCTGACGCTGGTGAATCCTCTCACCCCCCCACACCTCTGGTCTACACCCCAGCTCTTCTACATAAAAATAAGTTAAATCTTTTTAAATAACAAAAATAAAAGTAGATCATTCACTGCTTGTTAGTTTGTTCACAATGCTGGGCAGCCCTCACCACTATCTAGTCCAGAACATTTCTGTCATCTCAAAAAGAAACCTGATGCAATGCCCCGCTGCCCAACTTCTGGCACTTACTATTGTGTCTCTGTGGATGTGACGCCTTTAGGGACCTCGCATGAATGGAGTCACATAGTATTTGTCCTTCTTGGGTCTGGCCCATTTCACACCACATGGTGTTGTCAAGGTTGACCCATGGTGTGGCCTATGACAGAATTTCACTCCTTTTTATGGCTGAGTGATAGCTCACTGTATGAATGGACCGTGTTTTGTGTATCTATTCATCTACTAATGGGCATTTAGATTGTTTGTATACATATGGAGACGTGTCATATGGTGATTCTATGTTTAACTTTTCAAGGAATCACCGAGCTTTTGCATGGCAGCTGCACCATTTTACATTCCCACCAGCGATGCGCAAGCATAAGGCTCCAGTTTCTGCACAGCCTTGCCAACCCTTGTCACTTTCTGTTCTGTTTTTTTCAAATAGTCATCCCAGTAAGTGTGGGGTGTTAAGTTGCATTGTAGTTTTAAATTGCATTTCCCTCATGGTTAGTGGTGCTGAGCATCTTTCATGTGCTTATTGGCCTTTTGTGTTTTTTCTTTGGAAAAATGTCTATTCGGATCCTGGTCCTATAATATTTTTATTATTGCTATTTATTGTTAATTTTATTCATTATAGCGCCTCCCTGGTGGCGCAGAGGGTTGAGCACTGCACTGTGAAGCATCCGCCGCACAGCAGCGTGAGTACGATCCCCAGCCAGGGAGGGGACCCATATGGCTCAGCAGACCTCTCCTGTCTCACCGCTGCTCCCCTCAGCAGTGTATTTCAGTCTATCTGCCTCTTCTGCTCCCCACTCTGTCTCTGGTGAACCCTCTCACCTCCTGCAACGCTGGCCTGTACCCCAGCTCTTGTATGCATAAATAAATAAATCTTTAATTAAAAATTTTATTCATTATACAATTAAAATGACATATTACTATTATTGTCTTTTTATGGGTGGTAGTCACTTATCAGATACATGGTTTGCAACTTTTTTCTCCCATTCTGTGAATTGTCATTTAACATTCTTGGTGGTACCTTTTAACATACAAAGATTTTAAATTGTTAAGAAGTCCAACTGGGGCCTCCCTGGTGGTGCAAGGGGTTGAGCGCCGCACTGTGGGGCTTCTGTCCACCACCAGGGAGGAGATCCACGTGGTGCCCCAGACCTCTCCTGCCCGCTGCTCCCCTCAGCAGTGTATTTCAGTCAATCTGCCTGTTCTGCTCCCCACTCTGTCTCTGGCGACTCCTCTCACCCTCTGAGCCTCTGTCCTGTACCCCAGATCTTCTATGCATAAAATAAATAAAATCTTTAAAAAGAAATCCAGTTTATCTGTTTTTGTTTTGGTTGTTTGTGCTGTTGATCTCATATCTAAGATACCATTGTCGAATTCGAGATCATAAAGATTAATAAAGATTAACCTCCAAGTTTTCTTCTAAGTATTTTATGGTTTTGACCTATATTTAGATCTTTGATTCATTTTAAGTGAATTTTTGTATTTGGTGTGAGGTAGAGTTCCAAATCATAGAGATTCAGTTTTCCCAGTACCATTTGTTGAAAAGACTAGGCTCTCCCCATTGAATGGTATAGTGGTCAGATTCTGCAGAGAAACACAACCAACAGGAGAAAGAGAGAGAGACAGACAGACAGACAGAGAAACAGAGAGAGGTTTTATTGTAAAGAATTCAATCACGTAAGTATGGAGCCTCAAAAAACCCAAAATCTGTAGGCTAGAGGCCAAGGAAGTGTTTCAGTTAAGAGTCCAAAGATGGTCTGCTGCCAGAACCCCTTCTGTCTTTGAGGAGGTCAATTTTTTCTGTTAAGGCCTTCAACTGATTAAACAAGGCCCACCTATACTATGGATTGTAATCTGCTTTACTCAAAGTTTTCTAATTTAAATATCAATGTCCTCTAAAAATCACCTGCACAGGGACATCTAGAACAACATTTGATCAAACATCCGGGTACTGAGAGCTTGTGAAGCTAACACACAAACTTAACCATCACAAGTCCACTCCTGTCACCTGGCACTCATGCACACCCCCTTAAACTATACTCAATCTCCAAGTAAAGACAGAAACAAGGCAATAGTTTCATGTAACACATTACAAGCACCTGGCATGCAATCGAAATTCACTCACTCCACAAACAAGAATGCAAAGTTTTTGAGAGATGTTTATTCACTTTGACATCCTATAACTTAAAATTTATGATATAAAGTCAACTCCTAACATGATGAGATAAGGAAAAAAACAAAGATATTGTGTGTATATATACATATGCAGTTTATATATATTACACACATTTATAACAAAACAGGGAGGAAATATACTCATGACTATAAGTCAGTGCTCATTTCTGTGCATGATGATGGAGTCATGGCTGGTATTTCTCATTACTTTTATTTTCTTCCACTACTCATTCTGTATTCCTTTTGTCTCCATCAAGCAACTCAGCTACTTGTGCCTTTTTTCACCTGATGAGGTGACCCAAACCCTCATTCCTGAAGGATCCAGGCCTGGATTGGGCTGTTATAATTTTTCACTGATGTTAATCGCAATACTAATACTAAATACTATAAAGAACAATAATAAATACAGCCCTAAGGGATCTTCTGTATCGCAGACATGCCTTCTCTCCTCTACTGTGGGACAGCAGTTCATTTTCCCATGAGGATGAGGACCATTCACACCAGCCAGCACAGCCGTGCCTTTTTGCCTGTGGATTCGGAAGCGAGAGGAGATCAAAGTGGCTGGGTGGCAACCTTAACGTCCAGTTCAATGGAATTACTGTTGTGCCTCCTGGTGGAAGCATTCCTCCCTCTGGAATGAAGACCTCTGCCAGCACAGCATAAGGTTGCAGAAACAGGAAGCAAAAAAGTTGCCACTTCCATTTCCACCCCTTGATTCCTGGACCTATGGATCCCGACTGTGGGAGAAACAGCACCATATGTTGGGTTCAGAGCACATACAGCCTCCTGCAGAGTCCTGCCCAGCCTTGTAAGGCATTGCACTAAACCTTCAAAAAGTGATTCCACTGTCCTATCAAGTCAGCTACTTTAGGATGTGGGGGCGGGGGAGACACAGAAAAACTAGTGAATTCCAGGAGCACGGGCCCACTGCCACACTTCATTTGCTGTGAATGAGTTCGAGACCAAAAGCAAAGCTGTGCGGAAACCATAAGGGTGGATAAAGCATTCTGTAAGGCCACCAAGGGTAGCTTTGGCAGAAGTATGGTGTTGGGGAAAGGCAATTTCTTATCCAAAGTGTGTGTTCTGGTAAGAACAAAGGCTGCTCCTTCCATGATGGAAAGAGCCCAAAGTAATCAACCTGCTACCAGGTGGCTGGCAAGTCACCCCAGGAGCAGTGCCATAATGGGCACTCAGTACTGACTTCTATTGCTGCCAGACTGGGCACTCAGCAGTGGCCGTAGCCAGACTGACCTTGGTGAGTGGAAGGTCACGTCGCTTCCCTTTCCAAGCAGGTAAACAATCAAGCGCGCTCTTTGCAGCTCTGCACACTGGGAGAGTTTCCCTCCACTGTTGTCCTTCGGGGGTGCCCCAGAGGGGAGGCTGCAGTGCTGTGACTGTCCACCTTCGATGGTGTCTGCATAGAGGCAGAACCACCTGTAATCTAGTCCAATGTTTTTCTCCTTCTGTCCACTGGTCACTCTACATGAGGCTACAGGTGCAGCTGGAACAGAGAAGGCAGCATAGCAGGAGTGGGGGTCAGGGGTGTTGGGGCCACTTCTTCAGGTCTCACTCTTGTTTTCAGGGCCTTATTGGGTCACATAACATCTATTCCCCTTCCACTTGATGACTTGATGACGGAGGGGGTGGGGGAGATGCGGGGTGGCTGTGCTCACCCAACTTCATGGCTCTATGGGTAACACGCAGTTCACAATGAGCCGCTCAGGTTATTGGGCACCGAGCGGCGCATGATACGTGGTCAGCCTCTACTCAGGCCCAGGAGCAAGCTGAATGCTGCTTCTCTAAGGGAGAGCAGTTATCTGCAAAGAACAGCAAGCTTTGCTCTAAATCCTAAAGATCTGCCCTGTGGTTCACCTATTGGAACTTTCCAAAAGTTTCATCAATGTCTTCATCTGCCTTGAACAATTCACGCACCCTGGGTCATGTCACTGGATAAATGGGCCAGAGTAACACATCAAATGAAAAACGTGTTGCCTTCAAAATCCTAAGAGTCCCACTAGGCACTGTGACTACTTTTTGGTCGTAGGAGGGCTAGATGCAATCATTTATCCTTCATCTTACCAAGGAGAAACCACACGCTCTACATCGCTGGGCCCTAGCTAGTTCCCTGAACGTAGAGGACACCTGAACCTTATTTGGTTGTATCTGCCACCCTATGGTACACAAGTGGCTTATCAATAAGCCTAGAATGGGGGCTCCTTCTCATTCACTTGGCCCAATCGGTATGTAATGGACCAGCGTGATGTCTTCTGGAAGGCAAAAGTAATCAAGATCCCTGTGAGCTACATTATGACAGGTCACATCTCTGAGATAGGACAGTGAAGGCTCACTGCTGGCCTTGCCAGCTGCCTTTGGTGGGCCTTATGGAACAGGGATGGAGAAGAAGGCATTTGAAGATCAATAACTACATACCAGGTACCCAGGAGAGGTGTTCATTTGCTCAAGCAGTGAGCCTATGTCTGGTAGAACAATTCAGCTGGAATCAGTGGTTAAGACACTGTCATTCTTTGAGCTCTCTCCACTGCACAGGCCAAATAGTTGAATGAGTATGTATGGGACTTCCCACTTCTGCAACTTTTAAGTGCTTGATGTGGCATTACCCTTCAGTAAGAATACAGACCACTCAGCATAGTTATTGCCATGCTGCAGTCAATGATGGAATGAATAGACAAAGGTCCAAGCAGCTAACCTGGGAGAGTAGTAGGCTATACCTCTGGTTTGCATAATTACACTCTATGATTTTTGTGCAGTAATGAAGCAGCAGAAGGACTCATTTCTCAGAATGTCCCTGTTGTTAAGTGACAGTTGCATTACTTTTGGCTTACCGCTTTCTGAAGCAGTTGTCATGGCTTCTTGGTTGTTCCCGTCACAGCAGCCCTCACGCCACAGGCAGGGGAACCAATGTAGCATTCTGTCAGTTGTGAGTGTTATCTATTCCAAAGATGTTTTCCGGAACTGAGGATATAACCGCAGGATGGGTTGGGGGACTCATTGGACTCCCTATGAAATGGCCCTGAGCTAAAACTCCATTGATTATCACATTTAACTCTGACCAGTGGGCCACAGAGCTATCTTGGTGTCCTGGAATTAGTGTTAATTCAGAACTCATGTTCAGAAGCTCCTGAAAGGTTTTATTATTTCTTTTCCTTCAAGTGTGCAGTTATCCTGGTAAAGGGTTGTAAGTCTCATGGGAGAAGGCTGGGAGAAAGATTAACACATAAATTTTTACTTGTATAGGAGAGCCCTTCTTCAAGGGTCCCAGCCTCCCCTTCATTTAAGGTGTTCTGGGTCTGTTTGAGACAGACTATTCTGACCACTGCTTTGGCTCTGCTGTCCGTTCTAGTAGCCATACCCACCTTGGTAATTGAGTGCTGCCAGTTGGCTGCTAAAACCCAGGATTCAATTACTCTCTTTGCATTAGGTTTCCCACTCAGTAACTGCAGTTAACTAACCACTGTAAGTTCTGACCTATAGACAATAGTAACTATAGAGCTTCAAAGAGGCAGGGGATCCCTTCACAAATTTATTTCTCACATTTGTGGTAAAAGCTATGTCCTCTTAACCTTCCCAGACTGGGCAAGTAGGTGTCAAATGACAAATCCATTTGAAAATTCTAACCTCCTTATGTCTTTGACTCCTTTCTTTTATAGAAAACCACAGTTACTGCTGAAATCATAGCTACTGTTTACTTCTCTTTTCAGTTTTATCATATTTTGCTTCCTGTATTTGGAGGTTAAGTATGTATGTTTATGATTTCCTGATACAGTAAACCTTTTATCATTATATACAGCTTTTTGTTTCAAATAACAATTTTAGTGCTAAAGCCTATTTTGTTTGATATTAGTATAGCCAATTCAGCTTTCTGTTGGCTATTGTTAGCATGAAAAACTTTTTTCTATCCATTTACTTTCAACCTATTTAGATCTTTGAATCTAAGGTGAATGTCTTGTAGACAGCATATAGTTGGATCATGCTGTCTTAGAATTCATTCTGACAATCTGCCTTTGAAGTGCAGTTTAATTTTACATTTAATGTAACATATCAATTTTTATCTTTGTCACTTGTTTTCTTGCCTTTTTTAAAGATTTATTTATTTATGCATACAAGAGCTGGGGTACAGGCCAGAAGTGCGGTGGGGGTGATGGTGATAGGACTCACCAGACACAGAATGGGGAGCAGGCAGATCTACTGAAATACACTGCTGAGGGGAGCAGTGGGCAAGGCAGGAGAGGTCTGCTGTGCCATGTGGGTCACCTTCCTGGCCAGGGATTGAACTCATGTTGTAGTGATTTTATTTATTTATTTTTTTAAAGATTTATTTATTTATGCATACAAGCACTGGGGTACAGGCCAGAGGTGTGGGGGGCGGTGAGAGGATTCACCATAGACAGAGCGGGGAGCAGAACAGGCAGATCAACAGAAGTACGCTGCTGAGGGGAGCAGCGGGCACAGCAGGAGATGTCTGCTGTGCCATGTGGGTCCCCCCCTGGCCGGCAGCAGGGATCGAACTCGTGCTGCAGTAGCTGTGGTTTGCTTCATAGTGCGTTGCTTAACCCACTGCGCCACCAGGGAGGCCCTGTAGTGATTTTAAATGCTTTTAACAACTAGATTGGGTATTTTCCAAAGAGGGCTTTGCATTTTATTAACACCGTCCATTGGCTTGTCAGGATTTACCATAAAACTGTGTCTTCCTGGAGAAGGGGACCTAATAATTTTCTCTATTCTTATATTTTAATGCACAGCAGACCAAAAAAAGATGTAAAGGAAAAAGGAAATGCTTATAACATTGTGACAGGTATACTGGAAAATGAGGAACTATGAAGGGTCAGGAACTATTTGAACAAATGTGCAAACCAGGATCCCTATGAACTGCAGGTAGAGTTCTAGAATCTTGGGAAAGAAAGGAAAGTCTGTGTAGTCTGGTGGGGGTGGGGTTGTTGGTGAGGGGTGTTCTTCAAGAAGGTGAGGTAAGTTAAGGCTTTAAAAAAAAAAAAGGAAGTTAGGAGTTATGAGATTGTTTCATAAACTAGCTGATGACTTGCACAACCTTTTACTGAGCACCTACTGTATGTGTGGTTATTCTTCTTCCCAAAGGAAAGACCAACTGATGAACAAAACCAACCCTTATCCACCCAGAACTTACCTTTATAAATGTTTACTAACTATAGGAGTAAGCAGTCCATTTATTCCTCATAATGGTTACATTTTTCTTTTCCGACTGAGGAAACCTGAGGTTGAGAAGTGAAATCATTTGTACAAGTCACACAGCCAGCGTCCAGAGAAGCGCTCCCAATAACTTTGCTCTGCATAGAATTGCTTGTCCAGCGCCTCACTTCACTGAGCTTCTCAGACAACGCGTTCTTTCCAAGTTGAAGGTGTGCAGTAGCCCTGCATTAAGCTCGTCTATAGGCACCACTTTTCCAACAGCATGTGCTCACCTGGTGTCTCTGTTTCACATTTAATTAAGGTATGTACATTTTGCTTTAGACCTAAAGCTATTGTACACCTTATACAGACTACGGCATAGTGTGAACATAACTTTTATATACACTGGGACACCTTTACTGCGGTGGTCTGCAACAAAATCTGCACTATCACTGAAGTGTGCCTGCACTCCTCTGAATGTGACTGTCTAAGCAGCAACAACCACCGTTTCAGGGCCAGGCTCCGTGCTAGGGGCTATCCCCATGCATTTATTCAACCAACACATTGAGCACCTACTTACTGTGGGGAAACTGGAGCCCAAGAATCTTCTCCGCCAGCTAGGGTTGCACATCTCTAGGAGGTTCTCTATCTACGAGTCCGAAACACCTACGGAAGGCGTTCACATGCTTGGTAACGCCGAGGCTCCGAGCCACCCAACCCGCACACCCGGAGGTATCCGCACCGCTTGCGCCCCGGCGCTGGTGAGCAGCGGTTGGGCGAAACCCTGTACTCTAGCGGCCGCCGCGCGGGAGGTTAAGAGCGCCGCCCCTGCGCGTGCGCATTGACCGCCCAGTCGTCTCGCCCCGCTCCCCGAGTCCGGGCGCGGTTGGAGGCATCTGCGGAGCGCGCGCGCGCCTGCGTCGCATCGGGCTCGCGCACGCGCACCTGCGCCGGCGTCGGTCGCGCACGCGCACGACAGCGTCGGCGGCGGCGGTTCCTGCCGGGGTCTTCGAGCGGCTGGCTTAGGACGGCGCGAGGGGCCAGCGGGGCGCGGCGGGCACTTAGGGTTCCGAGGGGCGCGCGGGGCTGCTGGCTCGCTCGCAGCGGGCGTTTCGGACGGGCGCGGCGCGTGGCAGCGGGGACCCGGAGCTGCGGCCTAGGCTTCGGCGCGGCGGCGGACTCGAGTACATTGGCCTGCGGGCGGCGGGCGGCGGCGGCGGCGGCGGCGGCGGCGGCGGCGGCAGCAGCATGAGCGTGGAGGCGTACGGGCCCAGCTCGCAGACGCTCACCTTCCTGGACACCGAGGAGGCCGAGCTGCTGGGCGCGGACACGCAGGGCTCCGAGTTCGAGTTCACCGACTTCACCCTCCCCAGCCAGACGCAGACGCCCCCCGGCGGCCCGGGCGGGCCCGGAGCTGGCGGCGCGGGCGGCCCTGGTAGCGCCGGCGCGGGCGCTGCGGCCGGACAGCTCGACGCGCAGGTGAGCGGCACATGGCGGCGCCGGAAGCCGGTGGGCCCCGGCTCTTACCGGTCCGGGACTTGGCCGGCTACCCCGTTCCAGCGGGAACCTGCCTAGACTCCCCCACTTCCCTACTCCAGCAGGACTCGGACACTTGCCTAGTTCCGCCTCTCTGACCGGCAACCGTTCCCGGGCCCTCTACATCGGCCTGCCGGGGGATCTGCCCTGGGTCTCGGATTCTGACCCAGCAACCTACCCGGCTCCCCTTTCGGCCGGACTCGTAGTAACCTACCCCGGCTCCCCAACTCTGTCCGGGTCTTAGTGATCTGTCCCAGCTCCCCGATTCTTTTGGTCCAAACCGACCTGTCCTGGCTCCCTACTCCGGCAGGGCTTAGACTGACCTGGCCTGACTCCCCCCCCACGCCCGCCAGTCGGGAACTGACCTTCCTCGGGTCCCCCGTTCTAGCTCGGTCCACAGGACCCTGTCCTGGTTTCCGCGCTCTGGCCCACCCTAGGCAGACCTGCTCCTAGTCCTGCTCTAGTTGCTTCTGGGTGATCTGTTCAGACCAGGTGACTTGCGTCCAGTTCTTTCTGGCATGTCCGAGGTTCTTCTTAGCCAGTGTGTGTTTGGGGGTAGAGGGCGAGGTGAACTGCCCAGAGTCCCATTTTCACCTGTCTGTACTCTGCTCAAGGTCCAGGGGTGATCTACCCAGTCCTCCTCAACAGATCTGGCTGTTCTGTGTTCTACCCCAACGCTCCACCTGTGGTGGCGGCCATCTGGGCAACCCCCGCCCCTCTTTACTTCCAACGTAGCCAGATTGTTCAAATTTTCCTGGGGCGTAGGGATGCTTGGTCAGTGGAGGGGTCCAGGGTCCTGGAGGAGAATCAGAATTTTGCCTACAATTGAGAGAACCCCACACTTCCTACCTATTAAGATGATTCAGAAGTCAGGTTTTATTTTGTTTTTCCTCCTTGCGTTGCCTGTTGCTGAAACTGACTTGTTATGTAACCCACAGCCCTGCCTTGGGAAAGTTAGGTTTGAGTCTACCCACTGATGGGGCAGTGAGAATGGCTTTTATGAAAATGGGTCTCCCAATTTGTAAACTTTTATTTTTACTGTGAACATTTAATGAAGGTTATTTGGGTATTTTAAAATTGAGTTTGAGTTGTGAGAAGTATCATGCACACACTTTCTGGACTTGGGTACCTGTCCCAGATGGCAGGGGGACTGGCTGCATCCCCAGGGGATGTCTCCCTTATCTTCTGGGTGTCAGATTGCAGTGCAACCAAATTTCCCTGTACTTGGCACCTCCCTCGGGTTTATTTTCCTGAATTTTTAGCCAGTGAGGAGCTGTAGACTCACCTTGTCACAGGTGTCCCCTGGCTTGAGGACCCATTACCAGGACTGGGAGAGCCACCCCATCCTCAGCCAGAGCAAGCTCAGACCCTGTCCTGGGGGAGGGGGCTTCCTTTCTGGTAGGCTGAGTCACTCCTGTGGGTAGACCACCCACTTGGACTTTCTTTCAGCCCCTAATAGAAGCAGAAAACATTTGACTCATCTAACCCCAGATTCTGTAAAAATAGAAACCTGATGGGTGGAGCGCTTGGGAGAACAGGTGTGCAGGGTTTTCAGTTTTGTTTACCTGTGATGAGAGAGGAAGGGGAGGTTGCCTGGGGAAATGAATGAACACCTGTAGTTCCATACTCTGTGGGACTTTCTGTTTCCACAGCTGTAAAATGGGGGTTAGCCTTTTTCTTTCTGTTAATTTTAAACCTGAGTATGTAAATGGACCATTTAGTGCTGTATGTGACTCATGTCCAGTGAGTCCAGAAAGCTGAACATAAGAATTGCTAGGCAGTGCCGTGTGCCATGCTTCATGGCAGCTCGGGGTTGTGAAAGGTAATGGTTTTATTGCAAATTCCTTGTAACTGTAGCCTATATAAAGCAGCAAACCTGGGGCAGCTTAGAGTTCTAGATTTGTTCCTTATGTTCTGTGTGTGTTTAATAATTGCAGGGCGTGTCCTTTTTCAGTTGAAATGATCGATTTATTTTACTGCACCTTAACACTAAGCTGTACAAAACAGCATTAAAATGCTCTGTAGAGTAAACCTTGCTGTGGAACTCATGATTTTAGATGACAGCAGAAGAGCTTGTCCTTCCTCACTTTTAACTCTAATGACCCACCTACCGGTAGCCTAACTTTTGTATTTGAGAAAGGGATGTTATCCTTTTTTTTTTTTTTTTAAAAGATTTATTTATTTATGCACACAAGAACTGGGGTACAAGCCAGAGGTGTGGGGTTGAGAAGATTCACCAGAGACAGAGTGGGGAGCAGAACGGGCAGATCAACAGAAATACACTGCTGAGGGCAGCAGTGGGCAAGGCAGGAGAGGTCTGCCCCTGCCATGTGGGTCAGCTCCCTGCTGGCAGCAGGATAGAACTCATGCTGCAGTGGCTGTGGTCTGCTTCATAGTGCACTGCTTAACCCATTGCACCAACCAGGGAGGCCCTGGGATGCTATCCTTTTGTGCTAAAAGAAGAGGATCTGAATTTGGGAACAGGGAAGTCTGAATATAATCAGAAAGGGGGCGTGGTGATTATCTTGTATGCCTGTTGGTGGCATTGACTGCCTGCCACATCTGAAAAGATTTTCCTTATTTGTTCTCAGATGTATAACCCACTGTACAATGGGGCTTCCAGAAAGTGTCCCATTCTGAATGCCTTTTGATGTTATCAGGTTTTTTTAGATAGAATTTATGTGCCATCATATTCACTCATTTACAGTGTGCAGTTCAGTCACTTAAGTACAGTTACTACCATAGTCCTCTTTAGGGCATTCTTAACACCTGAGAATGACACCTTGTACCTGTTGGTACAAGGCCCCTTGGCTTCCCTTTTCAGATCCTGTACAGTCACTGAGCTCTCTGTTTCTGGATATTCAGTGGAATGCCAACATACTAGTGGGCTTCTGTGTCAGGCTTCTTTCACAGAGTGTGTTTTTTAAGGCTTATCCATGTTGTTATAAATCCATGCCATACCTTTTTATGACTGACTGATACTCCACAGTACACATTACATCCACCCACTTCTCTGTTGTGGACGTTTGAGTTGTTTCTACTTTTAGTTATCGTGAACAGTACTGCTGTGAATGTTGGTGCTGAGTTTCTGTGTGGGTGTGCCCAGTGAGATTGCTGGGAGGTGGGGTGTCTGCTTGGCTCTGGAGGGGCTGCTACTCTGTTGTAGTCTCAGTGGCCTGTGTGCACAGGCAGTTTTACCCGACGGTGTGTTCAGGGGCAGAATGTACGCAGGCAAGGTTGGGAGGGGGTTGTGGGGGCTGAGCTCAGAGTTGTTTCTGTTATAATTCTGGGTTTTCTTATTTATGAAATGAAACTGATACTTATCAATGCCCTGGAGATCCTGGGGTGAAAACTGCTGACTCAGCCCTGCTCGGTGTCCTTAAGATAAAGGGACAGTTTACATTTGTGTGTCTGACCCTTTCCGGGGTGCTCCAAAGGGCTGGGAAAGGGAACTTTAGAAGTCCTTTGCATAGTAACTGGTGGTACAAACCTCTTGATCTGCCTGGTTGGAATATTTCCTCTTGAGTGTTGCTACTATTATGTTCCTCAAAACTTTGGAATTATGATGAAAATGTAAGAGTTGGGATCATTACCTAACAAAAAACTGGAGCAAAATTTTAATACAGCAGTGTGTGTATATTTCAAGTTACACTAAGTGAAAGAGCTCTCAGACAAAAAAAGGTACATGTTCAGACTCCACTCTTGCTAACCTCTCAGAAATGCTAGCACCTAGTGATAAGAAACAACTCATTGATTCTTGTTAGTTCAGAGGAGGGGAAGGAGGGAAGGTGACAAAGGGCACAGGAAACTTGGGGTGATGGATGTGTTCTTTATCTTGATTGTGGGGGTGGTTTCATCATGTTTATGTTGACATGTCAGCTTAAAAATTATTTTTAAAGATTATGTATATAAGAGCTGAGGTACAGATCAGAGTCCAGGGAGGTGAGAGGGTTCACCAGAGACAGAGTGGGGAGCAGAACAGGCAGACTGACTGAAACACACTGCTGAGGGGAGCAGTGAGCGAGGCAGGAAAGGGCTACGCCATGTGGATCCCCTCCCTGGCCTGCAGCAGGGATCGAACTCGTGCTGCAGTGGCTGCGGTTTGCTTCACAGTGCGTTGCTTAACCCACTGCGCCTCCAGGGAGGCCCAAATTACACATTTTAATCATGTGCCATTTGTCATGTTAGTTGTACCTCATTGAAACTATTAAAAGAAAAATCACATTTGGGACTTACGTTGTACCACCTGGCAGAATGGTGGTCATTGGCAGAATGGTGGTCATCCATACTTGGGGCTGCTCAGAGCCCCGGGACTCTAATGGTGGGAGTGTGCTCTGAAGGGGTGGGGGGTGGGGTGGGGGGGCAATCAGAGCCTTGATAGACCTTCCATCCCTTGGCCCACAGGGCTGACAGGGAGTCCAGGTGGCCACCTCAGTGCCCAGTTGTATGAAATGTTTGTAATGGTTCCCTGACATCTAAGCACAGCAGACACTCTCCCCTTCTTCCCTTCAGTTCAGCGATTTGAACAGCTTCCTCCCCGCTTTGCTAATATGTTTGAGAGCATTCCAGTGCGTCTTTGTGCCCTGCTGCTGAGGCAGAGCCATGTGAGTTAGCGGTGCTCAGCTGTCTGACCCACAGTGTTAATGTGTGCAGTCCAGAAATATAAAGGGCATCGACTCTCAGAGCTGTGTGCTGCCTGAGACGAAAGCACCACCAACGATTTCTGGGGTCACCTAATGTGAATTCCTCCTGCACTCTTTAGACGAGGCCATCCCTGCTTGTTCAGATCCAGTCAGACCCAGCACTGACACGTTTGCTGTGCCTCTATCCCTACCTGATACACTGCTACCCTTTTTTTTCCATGTCATTCAGGTCGTGTCATGACTGAGGAGTCCTGTCATGGCTGACTTCTCCCTGCCGGTCTGGGTGGGTTCTGTCAGTCCCTGGTTACTGAAGAGTGCTGATCCCAGGATGGGGCAGTCAGGGCTAGCTAGCCGTGGTGTGCTGCGAATGCGTTTGACACATTGAAATGAACTTGGGAATGGGCTCCTTCCTGCACATTGACTAGAGAAAGATCCAGGGTAAGGGGGCAGGGGGGGCTTTCTATATAGAACAATATGGAAAGCTAACCCGGGGATTGCTCTGTTGGGTTGGGGCTTTGTGAAGTCACTGCCTTTGTAGGTCAAAAGTTAGTGAATCTCAGCAATTGCACGTGGTTCAAACGAATGAGTTAAATAAAAGACACTAGAACTCTACAAATAACGTGCATTTGTTGACTGGATCTTGGAATTAAAAACTAAAAGACGTTGACAGGACATGAGAGCATGCTATGTTTGAGAGGGCAGTATTACATCAATGTTAAGTTCCTTAGCACAGAGCTTATAGCATGATTCTGTGGAGTAGTCCCTTCCTGAGACCCGAACTCAGAAACTGGTCAGGAGAATACAGGTACGTGCATGTGTGGATGTAGCACGTGCAGAGCATGCATGTGTGCTTGTGAACGTGCGGGTAAGTTGAGCCCGCAGAGCCAGGAGACAGGCAGCTCAGAGCTGAGTGACTGGTGGCTCTTGGAGATGAGGTGTGGGGTGACCATTATTGTAGGTGTGGAGCTTTTTCAAAGGTTAGGGGAGACGAGACCCTTTAGTAGCCTGTTCCCTTAGTACCTCTTCAGGACCAGGAAGCTGCCCTGGGGGAAAAGAAAGGCAATTTCCCACTCTTTGTTGTTTTTAAATCTTGCATCAAAGACTCCAAATGAGTCATCCTACATCTCAGCCTTTTTGTGTCTGAGGCAATATGCCGCCCGCCCTTCAGCTGGCACTATGAAGGCCCCTGGGTGTGGGCTGAATTCTGTATTGGCATCATAGCAAGGAGCAGGGACCCCACTGGGGCCTCAAGTGGGCTTGGGAAGGCCTCCCTGGGAGGCACTGTGTGTCCCAAGACTTGAAGGGCCAGGAAGGAGCCAACTATTGCATAGATCATATGACAGGAGTGCAAAGACTCTGGGACCCTGACACACTTGGAGACTGAGGGGTAGAAGGGTTCCTTTCATACTGAGTGGTGGGACTTAGAGGTTTGGAGTGTGAGTCTGTCTGCTTGAACAGTCTTCCCAGCACCTTGAGGGGTGATGTTAGAGTGCACATACCTTTACTCTGGGCATGACTTGATGTGCCTTTTAACATCTCTGACTTGCACAGTGGGTCTGCAGTGTGATGCACAGATTATCCCTGGGCAGAGAATCCTGCAGCCCTCTATCAACTCAGGGCTCATAGAGTGTGGCTCAGTTGTAGCTGGATGCTCTGGCAAATTGATGGGAACTGTGCCTGGGGGTGGTAACCCCAAGTATTGTAGTTCAGCATTGGTCTTATCCTGACACCTGGTGTGGTTGTGGGCTTTTCTGTACCAGGTACTCTTTGGTGCCTTAACTTATAGTTTCTAAGACCACATGCATTTTTTTGAAGTTAATATTTATGAGAAAACCTTCCAGAGAGTAGAGGCAACCTAACAACCCAGCTATAGAAGACTGTGAGGCGGCCAGGTCATAACCAGGAGTGTGGCCAAGTGAGCACCCGAGTGTGCATATTTGTGTGCTTGCAGGCCTGTGCATGGGCAGGGGGTGGGGGAGTACAAAGGCTCCAGATAGGTGACTGGAGGGACTGCTGGCCTACCAGCCTGCCCACCTTACTGGCTTGAGGGAGTTGCCTACCCTGCCCTCCCACCTGTGTCTGTCCCTTGTCTCCTGAGAGTGCCTGAGACTGACGTGCAGTCTCTGCTCCTTGTTGAGTCTGTGGGTAAACAGTGCAGAGCAAGGGTCCTGTGTGCTGTTCAGCCCACTAGGAGTCTTGTGCTTGCTGAGCCTTCTGTCCTCTGTGGAAAGGAGCTCTTCGTGGAAGGGGGGGTCCTGTGAGGTATGCCAATTTCTGTTTTACTAGTACAACTGACTTTGCTAGCCCAGGAAAGAAAAGATTCAGATATCACCAAGGATATTTCTTTACAGGCAAAAGCTGTGCAACTTGATAAGAAATCTTGGGCATTATTCTAGACTAAGAATCAGCAAATATTTTCTTAAGGGGATGAATAGTTAATATTATGGGTCTTGTGCGACAAGGAACAAAATGGAGGGTATTTTTTGGTATTTAATCCAACCACTTAAGGACATACCATGTTAGGCCTTGAGAGGTCTGGCCTGTGGGCTGTTCCTATTCTAGTACACTACACTGAGCAGGCTCTCTTGCAGCTTACATAGGTGTACCACCTTGTGACTCTGATTTGTCCCTGTGGTGAAATCAGTACCCAGGGGAGAGGTGGTGGCCAACTATCGGCTCTCAAACAAAGCACAACTCACAACAAAAAAAAAAACCTGGACAAATGAATAGACATCTGAATGTTCTGAGGATGTGCAGAGAACCATGGTGCTCTGCAGGTGGGATGGAAGATGGTGCAGCCACCTTGAAAACAGTCTGGGGAGTTCCTGAGATCCCACAGAATCGCCATAGGATCTAGCAATTCTGCATCTGCATAGGTCTTAACATCTTTCACAGAATTGAGAGCGGGGTTTCAAAGAGTTACTTGTACAGTTGTCAGCACTCTTCGCAGTCTCCAAAAGATGGAAGCAACAGTGTCCATTAATGGGTGATAAAACACAATGTGGTCCATCCACACAGTGGAGAACTGCTCAGTGTTTAAAAGCCAGTACACCATGACACAGCTACAACGTGGATGAACCTTGAAAACTGCTGTGTGAGAAGCCAAACACAAGGCCGCACAGTGTGTGACCCCACTCGTGTAAGGTCCCTAGAGGAGTCAGATTCATAGAGACAAAAAGGGGTGAGGTAGCATATGGGAGGGACTGTTCAGTGGGGCCAGAGCTTCAGTTTGGGAAGATGAGAAGAAGTTCTGCAGATGAGGGTGGTGATGGATGCACAACAATGTGATAAACTTAAATGCCACTGGACTGCATGCTTAAGCTTGTGTAAAATACTGAAATTTTGTGTATACTTTACCACATTAAAAAAAAATCAGGAGTTACAGTAGTGTTTATGGTGATGTTATAACGCTGTCATCTTTGCGTTGTAGTCCAAAAGTTGATTTCAATTTTTCCTCTTTGAAAAAAACTTTTTTGAAAACAAAATCTTCTTACTGTTAACCTGTTGTTGCCTTCCTGGAATAAGTCTATGAAAGGAGGATAGCCGTTGAATGGACTCCCATCTGGGTGAGACATCTCAGACAGTTCTGACCACCCAGTACACCCCCAGAGGCCATGTGTCTTTGCAGGGGACACTGTCTTGAATTGGAGAGCCCCTTGGGCACTATAGGCTCAGGCCTGAGTGCCCTTACTGGCTCTGGGTAGCAGGGATCCTGTGAGAGCCGTCTTAACCTACAGTAGTATGCAGAGAGTGTGGTGAGATACAGGATGCTGACTGCCATCTGAGGCAGTTTTCCAGATTTTCCTCTGGCTATGTGTGCTTGGCAGGAGGCAGGACGCAGTTCAGGGATCATTCCTTAACACTGCCTCTGTATGTGTGTGCTGTTGTGACATACTGGAGGTCGTGCGTTGGTAGGGTTGTGGCCTGATTGGGAAGGTCATCCTCACGTTCATGTCCCATTTCATTAGGAAAGGTTGCCTCCAGAGGGATACTATAGTGTGGGGGAAGTTTGGTGACTGAGGAGGGAGCTGCCCCCTCTTCACTGCTGAGGTGCACTACTTTAGCTGGTACACACTCAGGGAGGATTCTCCCACTGGGCAGAATGCCAGCCTTTGGTCCATATGGGACTTTCCCTGGGGAGTTAACTGGTTCATGAGAAGTTAGGAACTTCTTTTGGCGGGGGGCGGGGGGTGTCCTCAGTGAGGGCATGAAACCTTTGCCTTCCCGTTATGGCCATGGCTTCATGACCAGTTAGGATTGGATGTGGGTCTACAGGGTGGATGGCCCAGTGCCCTGTGGTTTGGGCTGGGTAGGTTTGACGGGGAGTGTGTGCAAAGTTGAATCAGAAGAAGCTGAACTGTCTCAAAGTAGAGGCTTCATGGGAGGGTTGAGTGGCTGCTCATTTCAGAGAAGCCATGTACCCAGCATGAGGCCCAGCAGCTGCAGCCTCTTTCAGTGACACTGCCGTTGTGCTGTAGGTGGGCGGACCAGAGGGCATCCTGCAAAATGGGGCTGTGGATGACAGTGTGGCCAAGACCAGCCAGTTGTTGGCCGAGTTGAACTTCGAAGAAGACGAGGAAGACACATACTACACAAAGGATCTCCCGGTACACGCCTGCAGGTGAGTGCCCACAGCAGGATGCAGCCCCTTCTGAGTTTACTGCCTTTACTGAAGCCCGTGTGAGAGCATGCGCTGTGACACCGTGCTGGTAGCACTGACCTCAGGAATACAGAGGTACTTGGGTCCAGGTACACATAGGTGTCCTTGTGTGAGGGAGGAGGAGGCGCTCATCACCCTTCCAGCATCCTAACTTCCCAGGCTTTGTCCCTCACCAGAACTTATCCATTGGGGAGCATCTGGGTTAGGGTAAACAGAATTGTTAAGGTGTCTCGTACAAAGAATTACTGCAAGATTTTTTTTTTTAAAGATTTATTTATTTATGCATACAAGAGCTGCGGTACGGGCCAAAGATGTGGGCGGTGAGAGGATCCACCAGAGCCAGAGTGGGGAGCAGAACAGGCAGACTGACTGAAACACACCGCTGAGGGGAGCAGCGGGCGAGGCAGGAGAGGTCTGCTGCGCCGTGTGGGTCACCTCTCCGGCCAGCAGCAGGGATCGAACTCATGCTGCAGTGGCTGCGGTCTGCTGCATAGTGTGTTGCTTAACCCACTGTGCCACCAGGGATGCTCCTATTGCAAGATTTTTAAGATTCCTGTCTCACTCGTGTGTTCAAGATTCCTGAAAAATGGAATGAGTAGTCATTGGGCAGTTTGGGATTATCATCTGGAATCATACCCATCTCATGTGTGAAATGATTTCCTTTTGCATTTTTTGTTACATGCACTTGAAATTGAGACCAGAGTTGCACAGGGCACCTGCCCTCCGAAGTCTGGGTCCTTATCCACCGGGACAGAGCCACCTTCCCCTGCTCTGCAGGGAGACTCTTCATTTTGCTCACTCTAACTTACAGATGATTTTATTTACATGTTAGTAACTATTAATATTTTCCTGAACTGCCAGGGTGAACTCCTGAAAATGGGAGTGGTTGATACATACCCCTCATCTCTCAGTGTGGGGTATATGGCAGGTCAGGGCTGCAGCATTTTCTGATTTTTTTAAAAAAACATTTTTTATTTTATTTTACGCATACAAGAGCTGGGGTACAGGCCAGCAGCGGCGGGGTGAGAGGATTTACCAGAGACAGAATGGGAAACAGAACAGGCAGACTGACTGAAACACACTGCTGAGGGGAGCAGCGGGTGAGGCAGGAGAGGTCTGCTGCGCCGTGTGGGTCCCTCCCTGGCCTGGGATCGAACTCGCACTGCACTGGCTTAAGCTGCTTCACAGCGTGGCACTCGACTTGCTGCGCCACCAGGGAGGCCCCATTTTCTGATTTGAGCCTGAGTCTGCTTCATACACAGTGACTGGAGAACAGTGTTTTGTTTTTACCGTGGATTTCAGGAGGCTGGGGCTGGAGGGGGTGTTGGGGGCTGGGGAAGGCTGGGGGGCTGGGGGCGGCAGCAGCTGTGCTTCTTGGGAACCAAATTCATCTGCCCGGTACCCCAAGCGGGACTCTTGACATACCTGTTCCTGGGGGCAGGGCGCCCTCTGCTGGAGCGGAGTACACGTGCTCTGGTCTTTTCCCCAAGCCAGCGCTGGGAATGCTGTTTTCCCTGCCTGTACTTGGTTCTTGAAACATTAAGTCAAGGGGAATAATTAGGGTGCCTTGGGTAGTAGGCCTTCAATGCTGGGTGCACCTGGCATGACTCTTGTCCCCACCTGGAAGGGCTTTCTTCACAGCACCCCTGCACCCTCCTCACATTCCAAGGGAAGGAGCCTTTGCAGTTGACTGATTGGATTTTGTTGGTGAGATCGTTGAGTTTGAGTATGTGTTTAATGAAAAACTTTAAAATGTTGTAAGAGGAAAGAATTTTATATCCTGCCAAATTAAAACCAGAGAGCACCCTTCCAGTTTTAACTGTTGATGTTTTGACTTTTTTAGTTACTGTGGAATACATGATCCTGCTTGCGTGGTTTATTGTAATACCAGCAAGAAATGGTTCTGCAACGGACGTGGAAATACTTCTGGCAGGTAGATAATCTGACCACGCATGTGTCTTTAATCAGGGTTGTGCGGGGTTTGTGTGTAAATTATGGAAATGTTGAAGTGAGGCACAATATAAAATCACGCTAACAAACCTGGTTTCTCCCTCCTCTGTGCCTGGTTTAACTTGAAACAGATGGTGGTGTGTGAATGCCTTAATGTATTTACCCTTGATTTATTCTCTGTGGTTCTTTTTATTATGCAAGTAGGGTTGACTTAATTCTCATTCCCAGTTTTTATTTATATTTTTCTGCAAGATGAGCTCCTGGCATGCCTGCTCATCTTCATTACTGGGTGCCTGGGGAGGATGTTCCCAAGACAGTAACGGGTATCTGTGGGGGCTGCTTCCTGAGAAGGCTCCCTCTGGCCTGAGCTCATTGGAGCAGTCCTGAGGCTAATACGGGCCAGATCCTGAATCATCGGATTAAATTAAGTTCACTTGACCGTCAGCTCTGGGCTTCCCTTCCTGCTGTTGATCAGCAGCAGCTGTGATGGGGTCCCTCGTTCTGTGTTTTGTTTTGGGGTGAGACAGCATTGTGCTGATGCTTAACTTGCAGGAGGGAGCCCATGTGTCTACCCTGAAAAGTAGGTTCCATCACCAACTTAGTCCTGACTACGGGGGTCTCATGGGACAGTGTTCCATGTAGCCAGCAGAAAGCAGAATCATTATCTGAGGTTGACGGTTTAAAGAAAAAGTAAGCCAGCAAGCAGACTTAGCTTGCTTGTACAGAACCCCACCTTCCTGTGTCTTAAAGCAGCTGCAGATCCAGCCTCACCATCTCAGGTTTGTAAGAAGGACACAGTGGTTAGATCTCATGTCATCTTGGAGTTAATGTTGTGAATTGTGGGGTGATGAGCAAACAAGAAAAGAAGCTGATGCTTTTTAAAGATTTGAAAGGAAAAGCATCTTGAAGGTCACCAACAGATCGCGTCCCATTTTCAGAATATCCTGGTTAATTTAAGTGTGAGTGTTTTTTGCATTAGTCCCTCTCCTGCAGGAAAAGCAATTAAATAAAACTTGTGTTAGCTGGCAACCCCCACTTCCGGTCAGCAGAGCCAAGGTCAGGGGAGTAGCAAAGGGCCTCTAAGGGAAAACAGCTCAGATTCACCGGCATTACGAGTTCCATGAGAGGCCAGATGATCAAGAGGACTGCCTTCTTCAGGGGACTTTAATGCAGCAGGATGAGACGGGCACAGAAAAGATAAGGGGAGATGGCAGATACTGGTAAAAATCTCAGTGTGGTGGCTCCAGGAGTACACTGGTTGGGTGGATAACCCTTCTGATTTTATGGAGCCAGAGAGGGTTAGAATGTTGGGTCTGAGCTAAAGCTCGCAACACAAGGAGTTTCCTTGTTGGGAGAGTGGGGGTTGTAGCAGCAAGGAAGTCTGGGATAATCTGTGGCAGCACCTGTACCTTTGGGCCCCAAAAGGACTGACTGGACAGAGCAGAGTTTAGTGGCCAGGGCACTCGACAGAGTCTCCTGGCCATGCGGCAGCAAGGAAAGCACCAACCAAGATGGCAAGTTTTAGAGGATGAGAACCCTTCTGCTCGATGTGTCTCACTGTCCTCAGGTTTCTAAACTGTTGGTTATCAAGTTTCCTGACTTGTAGTGTGTTAAGAGGGGCATTGCTCCTGGAGGAGGCCCAGGGGCCCAGAGTGACTCTGCAAGTATAGAGGAACCATGAGAGGACCAGTGCCTGTCCTGGCCTCTTACCTCCCCAGGACAATAGCTCCAGCCCCAGTCACAGATTTGGGTAGACTCAGGAGTTGGATTGAAGAAAGCAGGAAGTGGGGGTGGGGGGCTCAGTTCGGGGGGGGGGAGAAGCAGGAACTATGTGAAACGTGTTAGAAAAGCTTTCCTTAAGATGGTTCAAGTCGGATTGATTCTTGCATTCAGTGGGGAGCCAACTCAGGGGCGGGCCAACCCCCGGGACGCCAGATGGATGAGGTGTGACCGCCTCTGCTAATGGACCGTGAACGGTACCGGAACTTTGACAGGGGCCCGAAAATTGGAAGTGGTGAAAAGCCAAACTTTGGGTGTTAACTATTTATCATTTCCTGGTTTCAGCCACATTGTAAATCACCTCGTGAGGGCAAAATGCAAAGAGGTGACGCTGCACAAGGATGGGCCCCTGGGGGAGACGGTTCTGGAGTGTTACAACTGCGGATGCCGCAATGTATTCCTGCTGGGCTTCATTCCTGCCAAGGCTGACTCAGTGGTGGTGCTGCTGTGCAGGTGGGGGTGCCCTGCTGGAGGGGAGGGGCGCTCAAGAGAGAACTAGGGGTGTTGGGAAACTCTGGAGTGTGTTCTGGTGGAATCATAAAAACAATTCTATGAAAACAAAGTCTGCTGAATTATAAGAGCTCAGAGCTCAAATGTGTAGGGAGATGGAGTTTATCACTAACAGATTACAAGTGATAAGATCATGGTAGAAGGGGGGGATTGAGGTTGGGAGGAAGGCAGGCTCTGAGGTGGAGGCTGTACTCATGGGTGCCCTTGCCCTTTCTTTATAGACCCCCTTACCCCCACCCCACCTCATCTCACAGCCTTTGCCCTTGCTCTGTAGGCAGCCTTGTGCCAGCCAGAGCAGCCTCAAGGACATCAACTGGGACAGCTCACAGTGGCAGCCACTGATCCAGGACCGCTGCTTCCTGTCTTGGCTGGTAAAGATACCATCGGAGCAGGAGCAACTGCGGGCCCGGCAGATCACGGCCCAGCAGATCAATAAACTGGAGGAGCTCTGGAAGGTGAGGCCTCAGCATGGGCTTTGGGAACCAGAGCTCATAAACAGGTTTTGGAGGGAACTCCTTCCAGTGGTTCCATGCAGAGAGAAGGGAAACTGCAGCTGTTGAAGTTTTTTTCTGCTTGGGTGAGGTGGTAGCAGAGGTGGGTGACAGGTGTGGGTGGCTGTGGGTAGACAGGCCTGGGACCTGAGCGGACAGCGTGCTGGGCCCAGCTGTTACTGAGCTGGGCGGCAGCAGGGCAGGCTGATGTTCTTTGGACAAGGAATCAGATCCAAGGTGAGAAACTTAAAAGTGGGGCTCAGAGCGGCTGATGAGTGAAGGAAAGGGGGTCAGATAGTGGAGTTCCAGCCCTGCTGAGCAACCCCATGGAGATTCCCCACCCATTTCTCCATGAAAACCCTTTGGTACTGGCTGTTCCCCATTTCCTGATAGTTTTAATAATTAGACTGGGCATTTTCATGGGGCAGCCATATATTCAGAGTCCTTAAGTGTGAATTTATTTTCACTTTGCGTGCAAGTCAGTCTTTTTCGAGCACTGTCTAGTAGAGTACCTTTCCACTTGGACTCTCAGGCTGTCGCCAGTTGTTGTTTTCCCATCTGTTTCTGCCCACATACCCCAGGCTGTGTTCTCTTCCTGCCAGGGAGAGGTGATCGCCCTTGTCTTTGCAGTAGTGGCAGGAAGAAACAGGAGGTGGGACACACACACACACACACCACACACACACCCCAGTGTTTACACGTGTCAGAGACAACAGCGGTCTTTCTGGCAGCCTGGGAGCGGTGTTCTCTTCCAGCCATAGGCTAAGCATTTGTTGATAATGCAGCTGTTGATGGTACAGGTGTGTCTGTGTACTTGGGGTGTCATCACCAGGGTCTGCCCTGTTGGTGTAACCTGGTGATGGGGAGGCGTTCGGTCCCAGTGCCTTGAATGTAGTCCTGTGAGGGGGGACACCTCTGAGGGCTGGCACCATTCTCTGTGAGCCCTGCATTGGCTGCTTCTCAGAGGTGACAGTTTTTCCTGTCCATACAAGCTGCTGAAAATGAGAACATGGTGTGGCCTTCTCGCCTTCCAGGAGAACCCCTCAGCCACCTTGGAGGACCTGGAGAAGCCGGGAGTGGATGAAGAGCCACAGCATGTGCTGTTACGCTATGAGGATGCTTACCAGTACCAGAACATCTTTGGGCCGCTGGTCAAGCTGGAGGCCGACTATGACAAGAAACTGAAGGAGTCCCAGGTGATGTGTGTGCAGAAGGCTGTATTGTAACATGGCGGGCATCTCTCCTGGGGTCGGGAAGTGCTATTCTTCGCAGGCCGTGAGTCTGAGCCGTGTAGCCTGTGGGCAGATCCCCTGTCACTCAGCGCTAAAATTTAAATCCACCAGAAGTCCCTCAGTTGGGTTTGCAGCCTTTGCCCACAGCTACGAGTCAAACCTGAGGAGCCTGCAGCACACTGAGGGCCTGGGAAGTGGAGCCCAACATCGTGGGCCGGGTCCTGCCATCAACTTCCTTCTCCCTACTCCAAGACCCACGGAGAAGCTGCCTCCACAACAGACGTCGAATGGGTTCTGAGAGTGCTAACGACTTCTCTCTTGATGTGCCTCGTTGGCATTTCAGGCTGTTGGGTGCTGCTTGCGCCATTGCAACTGAGAGGTCACTGTGGGGTACAGGCCCATGGAAACCCAGGCACGTGGAGTCCAGGCCCGTGTCTGCGGCAGGCTAACAGGGCTCTTGTTTTCCATGTGCTCAGACTCAAGATAACATCACGGTCAGGTGGGACCTGGGCCTTAACAAGAAGAGAATCGCCTACTTCACTTTGCCCAAGACTGACTCTGGTAATGAGGATTTAGTCATAATTTGGTTAAGAGGTGATTTTAAGTTTTAAAATATTTGTGACCATAGTAGCATAAAATTCCTAGTTCCGCCCTTGTAAAGTGTCCCTTAATTTGAATTTGGTGACAGCGTCTCACATGTGAAAACACTGATTTTCTTGCTCTTTTCCATGTAAGACATGCGACTCATGCAGGGGGATGAGATCTGTCTGCGCTACAAAGGGGATCTGGCACCCCTGTGGAAAGGGATCGGCCATGTCATCAAGGTCCCTGATAGTATCCTTTGTTTGTGGGGGAGGTGAGTGACAGGAAAATGGGAGAGGGTCGCCATGGCTGTGCCAGAATCTTCGGCTGGAGTGTGCTCTGCTTTTAGCAAAGTCCCAGGATGTTGCCCTACAGAGGCTATTTCTCTGCCCATTGTGGCAGACGAGGATGTGTGTGTGGTAGGGAACAGCTTCTGCTCTTGGGAGCTTGGTTTGGTTCTGAAGACCCTTGCCCGGAAGCTGATGCTTGGGCCTCTGGGACTGCGTGCAGATACAGGGAGCCCGTCCGTGTCTGCTCTTGGCCATGCACCATGACATGTTGCACCTTGGGTGGTCCAGCTTGAGGCTGCGGTGCTGGCCTGGCAGCATCTGCACACCTCGGGTGCTGCAGGGTGCAGTGGGTGGAGAGCTCTGTGGGAGGGAGTTTTGGAGAATGGCCTGGAGCTAGATGGCACCATGAGATGGGTAGGTTCACCTGGAGCCTTATTTCTTGGGGATTCCGGAGCAGGTCTCTGTTCGGTTCTCTGTCAAGCTTACCATGAACACCGGAAACGTGTGGGGCCCCTCAGAGACCGGTCTTGGAACTTGTGATGAAAGAAAGGGTATCACATAAGACTGTTCTGGCTGGGGCGTGTGCTTTGAGTTGTTTTTGTTTCTGGCCTTTTTTTCAGTTGTATTTAGAAGGTGCCTGTTTCTATAAAACCGATCAGAGATGCTTTGCCAGGCTACGCCAGGCTCTGCCCCAGGGGTCGGAGGAAGCTCTAAAGTTGGGAGGAACCCTGGGCATGACCCCTCATTGCCAGTCCTAGGCGGCACCAGGCTTGGAGCATGCAGGGTTGGGTGCAGCTAGTGAATGTCTGAGCGTTGAGGTCTTGAATGGGTGCTTTCTCGTGACACAGAAGAGGGTCCTGTAGAGCTGACTCTGACGAGGATGAAACTTAACTCAGGGCACAGATTATGGTGATGAGATCGCCATTGAGCTTCGGAGCAGTGTGGGCGCTCCCGTGGAAGTGACACACAACTTCCAGGTGGATTTCGTGTGGAAGTCGACCTCATTTGATAGGTACGCTGGGTGCCATTGGAATCACCTGCTGTCTCCTGAGACGACTGTTCCTGGCTCAGGACTGACCTGGAACTTTTCCTACAGGATGCAGAGTGCATTGAAAACGTTTGCTGTGGATGAGACCTCTGTGTCAGGCTACATCTACCACAAGCTGCTTGGCCATGAGGTGGAGGATGTGATCATTAAGTGCCAGCTGCCTAAGCGCTTTACTGCGCAGGGGCTCCCCGACCTCAACCACTCCCAGGTCCCTGCCCGTCCTGGGATGGGAAGGGGGCGCTGACCTGCAGAGCTGGCAGGTGGCCGCCATGAGGCATCTTTGCCCCTAACACCACTGTGCCTGCAGGTTTACGCCGTGAAGACTGTGCTGCAGAGACCACTAAGCCTGATCCAGGGACCCCCAGGCACAGGGAAGACAGTGACCTCAGCCACCATCGTGTACCACCTGGCTCGGCAAGGCAACGGGTAGGGCTGGTCTGCTGACGGCTGATGACCTGGTGCTGCTTTTTATATTGTTTGATTTTGATTGGCCTGTGGTTGTTTCTAACAAGCAAGCCTACTGCTTCGGCGCAGGCACCACTGGGTGGGCATGTTCCAGGTTGTCTGCCTGCTCGTGTCTTTGCCGTGCCAGCAGGAGAACGGAGATGTGGTCCACTCATTAATAGGACTGAGAGTGACAGTGGAACCCCCCCAAGGGTCGTCAGCATTCTGCTTTGCTGCCTGTGAATCTTGGCGTTTCCTACACTGACAGTGGCTGTGTGTTGCAGGCCGGTACTTGTCTGTGCTCCCAGTAACATAGCCGTGGACCAGCTCACTGAGAAGATTCACCAAACTGGACTCAAAGTTGTGCGGCTCTGTGCTAAGAGCCGTGAGGCCATCGACTCCCCCGTGTCCTTCCTGGCTCTGCACAACCAGATCAGGAACATGGACAGGTGGGTGTTGGGCATTGTGGGTCTCCTGTGCCATGTCCCTGCGCCCACTGATGCCCCTGTGCTTCCAGCATGCCAGAGCTTCAGAAGCTGCAGCAGCTGAAGGATGAGACCGGGGAACTGTCATCTGCAGATGAGAAGCGTTACCGGGCCCTGAAACGCACTGCTGAGAGGGAGCTGCTCATGGTGAGGAGGAACCACCTGCCTCTGGTTTGGTTTTGTTGCCTCTGATTGAGATCCTGTTTGAACGTGTTCGCCCGCATTAGCACCTGTAGTTTGCTTTTGCGAGAACTACAGGTGTCCCTTTATCTGTTTTTCTGTGGCTGCCCAGTCAGAGGTCTCAATGCTTAAGCCACAATTATAGAAGCAGTTCCCACTCTGCTGTCGGAGTGTAGAAACTGTCCCCTTCCCTGCCTTTGTGCCCGGGGAGGCAGGGCTCGCACTCTCCTACTTAAGATCCTGCAAGGTTCCATGCATTAGCACTGCCCCTCAGAAAGTGTCTCAACGCACCTTGGCCTGGACAGACGTGTGCCCAGGAGGGACAGCTGGTTCCTGTGGTTGTTGTGAAGGAGTGCACCCATTGTCTGCCTATGCCCTGACACCTTGCTTTCCTCCAGAATGCGGATGTCATCTGCTGCACATGTGTGGGTGCTGGTGACCCCAGGCTTGCCAAGATGCAGTTCCGCTCCATTTTAATCGATGAAAGCACCCAGGCCACTGAACCAGAGTGCATGGTCCCTGTGGTCCTTGGAGCCAAGCAGGTGGGCCACTTGGCGTATGCTGTAGTCTCTGTGATCTTCAGTGTTGGGGATGTGTTCCTCAAATGTCCTATGATGCTATATGATATCCTAGAGAGCACAGGACCTGTGGTGTGGGGGGCTAGGGGTGGTCTCTGAAGGGGAGAGTTCGTGCCAGTCTCCTGTCCAGTCTTCCCGGTGGGTCCTGAGCAGACCCGTGGTGGGTGGGTGGCTTTCGGACCCCACTTAGTATCCTGTTGCGTTTCCACGGCCAGTTGGTAACTTGAACCCCTGGTCTCATCCCTGTGGGTGGATGTCTAGGCTATGTTGTAGAGCTGCTCGCCTATTGGATCTCTTTCCACAGCTGATCCTTGTGGGCGACCACTGCCAGCTGGGCCCTGTGGTGATGTGCAAGAAGGCAGCCAAGGCTGGGCTGTCCCAATCACTGTTTGAGCGCCTGGTGGTGCTGGGCATCCGTCCCATCCGCCTGCAGGTCCAGTACCGGATGCATCCTGCACTCAGCGCCTTCCCGTCCAACATCTTCTATGAGGGCTCTTTGCAGAACGGTGTCACTGCAGGTGAGGTCAGCCAAACGGTGGTGCCAGCCACTCATCAGGATGGACGTAGGATTGAGTTAGGCACTGCAGTCAGAAAGTTCTCATAAAATTCACCTCTAAGATCATCACATGCAGAACAGGAAGCAAGGAACTGACCGCCCCCAATCCTACCACTTTCGACGGTTCTCAAAGCAGGGACCAGGGGTGAACTAAGGTTGAACTGCTTTCATGCTAGTGCTCAGGTGCTTTGCACCCTTTCTCTGCGCTGGCGCTCATGCTGATGGTAACGGAGCTGCTACCACTGGATGGCTGTGTCATTACTGTTGGGTGCTGTGGCACCACAGCCTGAGCAGCGGAGCAGAGCGCGCACATTTCCCTGACGCTGCACAGTGGGCTGGGGAGTTTTGGACTCTAAAGGAAGCACTCAGAACTTCAGTGGAACAACTGATGGTATCACCCATGAAAATCTTGAGAATTCAAAGGTGTTCCCAAAATCAGATTACTTTTATGAGGAGATTGTGAGGTGGCAGGTATCTGAAGTATCTCACACCAGTGGTGTGTTCGACTCGATGAGCAGGTACTTCCATTCCGCCAGCCAGTGTTGGAGGGCAGAACAGAGGGCTCTTGTCACTGACCTGCGGGCAACCCCCCATCTACCTTGGTTATAGACTCTGGAGGAATCACCACCATGAGAAGTTATAAAAAGCTTATCCCTTCTCCAGTCACACACATCCATGAACCCTGCCTCCTTGCCCGCAGCACAGCCCGCCCGAGACTGACCAGATCTGCCTAAGCCAGACAGAGAAACAAGTTGCAAAAATTCACTAAATTTCTACTTCAGAAGAGAATGTGGTTGTTTTCTGTTAAAAATTCTTAAGTTAGTATGTAATGGGTTTATTTTTGAATGAATTAATGTCTCAAACTTTTACGTTTTAAAATACAGTATCAGTAGCGGTGGTCCATGGACAGACACCTGTTTGTGGAACTACTGACTTGGTGTCTCATCACATCAACAGCCCACCTTTTAGCTTTACTCCACTTCTTAAGGTTCTTGCGTCTGCACAGTGGGGTCCTGGGAATTGTCCTGCTTTTGCTGTCTCGGTGGCACTTAGAGCTGCTGATCCTCTGGCTGATGGGGCCAGAGAAGACCAGGTCTAGCTAGAGGCCTGATTCACATGCTTTTGACCCCTGTTGGGAGGCTTTTCTTGACACTGGCTCAGGCTCTGACAGCCCTGCTCCTCCAGGGCCTCGGCCCTATGATGTGGGGGCTGGAGTCCGTGGTGCCAGCAGAACCTCGCACGTGGGTCGCGTCCAGTGAGCATGTGTTTAGTACCATGTACTGAAATGTGGAGACAAGCCTGAACCCCAGAGTCCAGCTCACCGAACTTTCCCTACACGACTGACTGTCACCGCACCTGATTGCAACCACCCCCTTCAGCTCTGAGGCAACTTTCCCCAGGCAGGGCCAGAACCTCTAGACCCGCTGCTGCAGGACCTCATCTCTGGCCCCTAGCCCTCAGCCCGTCCTCCCACCGCTCAGGGCGGTCAAATGGTGTCAGCACCTGGGCTCACAGCCTTCACTTGGACATTAGGGTGCCCTTTACTAGTGTAAGCTGAATGAAGAGGGTCATAATAGCATGCCCTCCTGGTGTTAGATAAGTGCAGTACACAGACGAAGCTTCCTTCATACTGATCTGATTAAAGGCAACTCCAGTCAAAATTCCCAAAAGGAATTCCCTAAGTAAATTTTTTGAATTAGGAAATAAATGCACAGCAAAGTGAACATGAAAAGCCCAGTGAGTCTGCTAAGCCAGGTGTAGGAGTTATGGGTGCTTCAAGGCTCGGTAGAAAAGCTTCAGAGGGAACAGTAGCTTCTGTAGGTAAAGGCAGAACAGGCTGCAAGACAACGAGAAAGGTTTTTCCCGGTGAGGTCTTTTCAGCAGGTGCACAGCTCTGCGCCCTCAGCCCTTGGCACTTTGGGAAGACATGAACCCAGAGATGGACTCAAACCCTGCAGGCTTGGGTCTCCCACCCAGAACCTTTATCTTCTATGCATGGCCCCTGCCTGAGATACCTGCTACGGCATTTCCACTGGTCTCTAACTTGAGATACTGCCTTTTCTCCTCCCTTGGTGGCAGCGGATCGAGTGAAGAAGGGCTTTGACTTCCAGTGGCCCCAGCCTGATAAGCCCATGTTCTTCTATGTGACCCAGGGCCAGGAGGAGATTGCCAGCTCAGGCACCTCCTACCTGAACAGGTAAGTGACTCCTGCAGTGGCCACTGAAACGCCTCACCACCATTCTGTTGAGACGCTTAACCCAAGGGCATCTCTGTGTGTTTTTTCAATGTGTGTTTTTTGTTGAGTGCTTTGGGGGAGCACATACATGGCATCAAGAGTTGAAAGCCTGGTCTTTTAGGACGGAAGCTGCAAATGTGGAGAAAATCACCACGAAGCTGCTGAAGGCAGGGGCCAAGCCAGACCAGATTGGCATCATCACGCCCTACGAGGGCCAGCGCTCCTACTTGGTGCAGTACATGCAGTTCAGTGGCTCCCTGCACACCAAGCTCTACCAAGTGAGTGTGCCGGGCCGCTTTGCTGGGACCACCTGAGACCCACAGGTCAGACCTTGACTGCCCGGCCTCGGGGGCGCACAGCAGATGGCCCCAGGCAGGATTGGTGCCTCTCACAGGTCTCATGCAGTTGGTCTCAAGGCATCTACTGGTTGACATGACCCTGTGCCCCTTCCAGGAGGTAGAGATCGCCAGTGTGGATGCCTTCCAAGGGCGCGAGAAGGACTTCATCATCCTGTCCTGTGTGCGGGCCAACGAGCACCAAGGCATTGGGTTTCTAAACGACCCTAGGCGGCTCAACGTGGCCCTGACCAGAGCACGGTAAGGACGTACCTCAGGCCTGTTCAGCCTTAGTGGTGGCAGTTGCTGTTCCTGCTATGGAATCCTGAGGAACCGTCCCTCGGGGCCTGGCACTACCTGGTTTTCTTCTTAAAATCTGAATCCCAGCCTTGCGTTGTGCTGGTGGTACTGGGTGTGTAGATGCTTTGTTATATTGGACCCGAGGGCTCCCAACAATGATGTCGAAACCACTCACTCCCAGGCATCTCTGTCTCCATGTCCTGGTAGTTCCGTGGCCTTGGTCTTCAGGTAGTGTTCTGATATTCACGTTTCCCTGTTGAGTTGATACTGGTTTGGTCCTGTCCCTCTTCCTTTGCTCTGGATACAGCTTTTCTCAATGGTGATGGTAGCAGAGGACTTCGGAGTGGTTTGGTTGTTCTGTGCAGAACCAGATAACAGCCCGTCTGCCAGCTGGAGGTCGGACTCAGTCCACTTGTTGGTGTCCTCTCCTTCTGTGGTGTAACCTCTTTTATGTTGCACTCTTACTTGCTGGGCAGCATGAGGGGGGGTCCCCCAGACACAGCTGAGTGAGGGGTGAAGCCTGCTAGGGACCAGTGGTGCCCAGAAGTCTGACTTGTGACTACAGACAAGAAGCTTTGTCTCTGAGCTCTGTGCCCACAATGGTATTTGACATCTGGGCTACTCAGCAGTGTACCCCCAAATACACCCAAGTGCGTTGTCATCAGCTCATGGGGAGGACTCCAGTTGTGGTCACACAGCCAGCAGCAGTCCCATCACTCACAGTGAGTCCTGCCATGGGCCAGACTCTAGGCAGAAAGGGTGAGGGAGTCGGAGTTGCAAGAGCACCTGTGTTGTGCGGGGCGCTGGATCTGAGGCGGTGTGCGGTGTGCACGGTGTCTGCTCCCCAGCGGCCCTGAGCACTGTGCTGTGTCACACTTGCAGATACGGGGTCATTATTGTGGGCAACCCAAAGGCCTTGAGCAAGCAGCCCCTGTGGAACCACCTGCTGAACTACTATAAAGAGCAGAAAGTCCTCGTGGAGGGACCCCTGAACAACCTGCGGGAGAGCCTCATGCAGTTCAGCAAGCCCCGGAAGCTGGTCAACACCATCAACCCTGTAAGTGCTTTTGGAGGAATGCGCCACCCTGAGCCCGCGCAGCAGCCTGTGGTCCCGCACCTGTTCCCAGGCTCGGTAACACGGGGAGGACGGGGGACTCGCGGCCTTGGTACTGTGAATCATTCAGGTGAGCCTCGTCTCAGGCAGGAGGGGTGGACGACAGTGCCAAGACCCCTTATTCCCCAAACCAGTGTTGTGGGGATGCAGCGTGCACGGGAGCAGTGGTGCAGGCCTGTCCCCCAGAACATCCCCTTGCATCGGGGATGCTTTTGGGTGTTGTCTGGGAGTAAGTCACACGTGGCAGTTAGGAAACTTTGGAAAGCCAGTGCTTTGGTGCCTTAGGGGGTGTTGTGTTTCAGAGCTGACGTTAAAGATGGACTGTCCAGCATCAGTAGTGGAGAGGGTGGGTCAGTAGGCCTCATGCAGCCACTCGGTGTTTGGAAAGTTTTGCATCTAGGTGGTAAATTCCTCACCTACCCAAACTCTCTGCAGGGAGCCCGCTTCATGACAACAGCCATGTATGATGCCCGGGAGGCTATCATCCCAGGCTCAGTCTATGACCGCAGCAGCCAGGGTGAGTGTCTGGGGGGGGACCTGGCCACCCACGGATGTTGACTGTTCCCATGCCTGCTGCATCCTGCCTGTCACTGCTGGTGACCTCCCCCGCGTCGGTCCTCACTAAAACGGCCCAGCAACAGGTGTGCTCAGTACCTTTTGCTGAGATCCCAAGTTGGTCTCTGTGTCTAGAAACAAGTTTTACTTTCAGCAGTGCAGTTCTGTCCGTGGTGGTGTGAGATCTGTCTTACACCCTGCGGCCTGCCTGCTTGCCCTGTGCGGGTGCCTCCTGCCCACCCTCCTCAGGAGGAGGCCACACCACTGCTCTTCCAGGAGCTGCGCTCCTGGCGCTTCCACTGGCTTCCTAGACCTCAGGTTTCCTGTCGGTCTCTACACCAAGGCCGAGCTTGCTCTGCTGTCTGGACGCTGCCTTCTGTCTCAGCAGTCTAAATACACGTTCCCCTTGTTTCCTGGGACCCTGGCCTTGAGCCCCTCAGAGGTGCTCTCTGCCATATGCCACATTATACTTTGGCCTTTGTCTCATGCTCCGTCCTGAGGGCAGGTCTGCTTACCTCCTCATGCCTCGGCCAGCCCCCTGTCGAGTCTCCCCCGTTCTGGTCCCAGGCTCAGACTGAGGGCTGTTTCAGGACAACTCTCACTGCCGTGTGCCTGAGCGTTACCTGGGCCTACGACCAAGCCACAGGCTCGCCGGGGTTCTTGGCTTCCCAACTCCTGGGGCATCTCTGTGGGTTGGGTCATCCCTACACTGCGGCGCTTTGCCTCTGGCCAGAGTCAGCTGCTCTTCGGAGCCGATGTTGCCTTGCTTTGTGTTGTGTGCTGGGCTGTAATGTGAACGTAAAACATGCCATAAAAAGACACTTTTTGATTCTTGGAAATCCAGTGTAAAGCTTTTCGATTTGTAAGGTCTCTGTAGGCCAGGGGCATTGTGGATAATGTGGATAATGTGGATGTGTAGCAGGTGACTTTGCTATAGGAACAGCACCATGAGACACATGCCGGCAGGCATCGACAGGCGCAACAGACACACCTATGCAGGTAGACCAGCTCACGGAGGGCTGGCAACAGGCTTGTTGGGGTATAACAAACAACAGCCTGTGCCCACCTTGTCTTACAGGCCGGCCCTCGAACATGTACTTCCAAACCCATGACCAGATTGGCATGATCAGTGCCGGCCCCAGCCATGTGGCGGCCATGAACATTCCCATCCCATTCAACCTGGTGATGCCACCCATGCCCCCACCGGGCTACTTTGGACAAGCCAATGGGCCTGCTGCAGGTGAGTGCAGGCAGTGTAGGACTGGGAGAGTACGGTGCCTGGAGTTCATGTGGGGTTCTGAGCAGACTGTCTGGGAGGCACATTCTCCCTTCACAGAGCCCTAAACTGTCTTTCAGGCCGGGGTACCCCAAAAGGCAAGGCTGGTCGTGGGGGCCGCCAGAAGAACCGCTTCGGGCTTCCTGGGCCTAGTCAGACGAATCTGCCCAACAGCCAGGCCAGCCAGGATGTGGTATCCCAGCCCTTCTCACAGGGCGCGCTCACACAAGGCTACATCTCCATGAGCCAGCCCTCCCAGATGAGCCAACCCGGCCTCTCCCAGCCCGAGTTATCCCAGGTGAGTCAGCTGGTGCGTCCTCTGCTACACGCCAGAGACCTTTCCACGGCCTCCTGAATGGTCACTGCCTTAGCACAGACCTGTTGGTCTACGACATTCCATCACCACACTGTCCTGAGCAGCCAGGACAGTTTCCCGTCCGGTTTGGTAACCAGTGGGGGTCCCCTGCTACTTAGACCTGGGATTCCAGGTTGTTCTCGGGCTGATGAGAGGCTGTGTGACGAGCAGGTTCTCAGGATGCATGCTCTGACTTGTGAGTGTTCGTCTCCTGCCCTGTCTTTTCAGGACAGCTACCTTGGCGATGAGTTTAAGTCCCAGATTGATGTGGCGCTGTCACAAGACTCCACATACCAGGGAGAGCGGGCATACCAGCATGGTGGAGTGGCGGGGCTGTCCCAGTACTAGAAGGCAAGTCGGGGGGTCCTCCAGGGCGTCTGTAGCCAGAAAGTCAGGAAACTAAGGGCCCAGTTTTGCCTGTGCCAGGGACTTTGGGTCCCTGCACTTCCGTGTACCGTGGCGGAGTGTATGAACCTGTCACAGCTCTCTCCTGAGTCCTAGCGCTTCCTGAGAAAGAGATAATGTGGGGACCTATGGCCACTGGTGTCAGTGAGAAGGTACCTGGTCCCCCCAATGCATGGAGACCCCTTCCTACCTGTAAAGTGACCAAGGAGAGCGGGTGTGGCCATGGCTCCCACCTCTTTGCGGAAAGTGCGGTATGCTTGTGAAAAGGACTGCAGTTGTACCCAGACTCCTTGGTGTGAAGTCATGGATCTGGGGTCCCTCTCAGTTAAGATGGGGGTGCAAGGCTACTGCCATTCCTTATATATGGCCTCCTGCCCCTTCCTCTCTCTACCTCCTCCCCCCCCCCCCCCCTTAGGTGGCGGCAGAAGAGCTAAGCTATGTGGCTTAGTCCATCAGCATCTTATTCTGGGTAATAAAAAATAAAAATAAATGGATACCTGTTTTCCACTGCTAAAACTGAAGCACCACTGTGAGCAACAGGAGAGGGAGAGGAGCCCGAGACGGAGCGAGCGCCCACGCTGGCCCTCGGCGAGGAGAAGGAGTCGGGAGCGCGGCGGGTGGGCCCGCGGAGCCGCCGTGCCGTCAGCCGCTCAGGAGGCCACGCTCGCGTCCACACCTGGGCCTGCGACCGGGGCGGAGGGAGGAAGACCCTCGTCTCAGAGTAGCCCTTTCCTCTGTTCTTTTTCTTTCTTTTTCTCTTTTATTGAAAGGGGACTACGTTTTAGCAGGAAAAACTTCACGTTTCTGTGCCGAGCAGGCCCCTTGTAGGCGGTTGTGCCGGGCAGCCGGGGAAGTGTGAGTTCTGTCCATGCAGCTGAAACTGCCATGGCCTTGCTGCCTGTGTTCTAAGAGGGTTTCATTTAAAGAAAATACGGTGTTTGGGATTTTTGTTTGTTTTTGTTTTTGTTGCCTTTCTTTTTTTTTTAAAGATTCTTTCAAAGGAGTACTGAAAATATACTTTCCTGAGTTTGTCTCTCAAATCTTAGTGGTGGACCTGGGAGATGCAAGAGGCTTCCAGACTGAAGTTTAAACACGCCAACACAGCCTGAGATTAGGATCAACACGTATGAGGCGATCGGAGGAGGATTTTAGTTTGTTTTAGCTTCCAGCAGCTTCTCCCTGTGTGTCAGGGCGCTGAGGGAGCCCGCTCTGGCCGTGGTTTCAGGCCTCCACTGGACTCTGCGAAGCAAAGTGCTTCCTACGCGTGGTGGACTCAGCCCAGGAGGGCCCAGGCAAGACTGGCTGTGAGGCCGGAGGGCAGGAGGCCACTTCTCCGGGGTCCGTCCCAAGGATTTGGCAGAGAGCAGCCACCAAGAGGGCTGTCCGTGGAGAGGTGCCACAGTTTGGTGGCCACGATACCCTGAGAGCCCCCCACTCCTTGTTCACCCTACCTCCCCAAGTTTGGACCCCTCTGTCTGCGGACTGGACACAACTTCATGAGACGGGGTGGTCGCTGGTTTTTTGGGGAAAAGGAATGTTTCAGGAATGAGTTATTTCTGTGCAGGAGGAGCTTGGAATTGATCACACCAGCTGGGCCTGGGCATCTGGGGGTCTGGTTATGGGGGCCACACCATGCTTTTTCTCCCTGACGACCACCTGGTTGGGACAGTGACCCAGCAGCTCTCCTCCCCTCGTGGCTGACACTGTCCCTTATCCCACAGCCTTCAAAGCCCAGCTTGTACCTGGGCAGGTGGGACACAGCCACCTTCCTTCTGCCAGGACTATTCCGTCACTGTAGGGCTGTGGCAGTTTGGTAGGCTGCATAGAGGCATAGAGTGTGGTAAGTTTCTGCTGACACTTGTGCCATGCACCCGTGGGCGCTGCCCGCGCCCCTGCCCTGTTCCTTGGAATGCTTTGCCTCGCCTTGTGCCGATTGCCTGTCCACCTTCCTAGCAGCGGGTACTCTGTTTCCAAATCGAGGAGCATCTGTACCAAGGCAATGTAACTTGATTTTTGGTCAATTTGTTTTAAGCTCTTTTGTCACCAATAAAATCTTAATAAACAGCTCTTGCATTCACACTGGGGCTGGATAAATGACAGGTGGCTGGGTTGCAGAGTGTGGGACTTGGCAGTCACCTGGGTAACTGGGGCTGGGGGAGGGGTGTCCAGTGTGGACAGCGCTGGATTCCTGTGTTGGGTATGAGGAGACCTAGAGATGGGCTCTAGGAACTCAACCGCGGTGGCATGGACAGGGTGTCCCTTGGAGGACTGGCAACCCACGGTGGAGGTGGCCCCCTTCCTCTACCCACACCCAGGTGACGAGATCAAAGAGGCTAGACGGACCAGGGTGTTTATTGTGGGTCTGACCCTTGCCAGCTCAGCGGCAGCCGCACTCATCCACCACCATATCTTCATAGTGCCGCAGCACCACGTTGTCGCTGTTGTCGAAGAAGAGCACGGAGATGGGTGACAGACGTGCGGGCACGCAGCAGGGCAGGTCATGGGCCCCCGGGGCAGCCGCGTGCATAAGGGCGCGCAGCACGGCGTGGTTGAGCGAGGGCGGCCCATCAGGCCCGGGCAGCACCGCTGGTAGCGTGCACTGGCCCTGGCAATAGTTGGCCAGGAAGCCGCGCGGCGCGATGACCCAGCGGTGCCAACCCACCTCGCGAAAGCTCACGTAGAGCCGCCTAGCGCGACACACGCCCCCGGGGACACCGCCCACCGCGGGCTCGGCCTGGCGCCGCGGCCGAGCCAGTGGATGGCACAGGCGGGGATCCAGGGTCACCAGCAGCAGCGAGGCCTCAGCCAGGCGCGCGCAGGCGGCAGGAGTCCGGGGCTGCAGCGCCAGCGTTAGGCGGAGGCTGCTCGGCGCCGAGGCGTTGAGGGCCCAGGCGGCGCCCAGCAATTCGGTGCGCACAGGTGGCCCCAGCGCGTCCACCGCCTGGCGGAGCAGTACTGGCTGGGGGCCCGCGCCTTCTGCCTCGCCCGCCCGCCCCACGCTCAATTCCCAGCCGCCCGCCACCTCGGTTTCCGCCGCTGCAAAGCGCAGTTCCAGGCGCGCCCGGCTTGCGCGCTCGGCGGGTTCCACAGCCGACAGGTCGAAGATGACGGTCCATACGGGGCACTGCCCCGCGGCCGGGGCGGGTTCTGGAGGCCGAGCGGCCGCACCTGGGGAGGCAGGGAGAGGACTCGGCTCGCGCGGCATCCCACACGCCAGAGGATGTCAGTTGGGCTCAGGAATCGGGGTGAGGGGAGGGGGTGCACCATCTGTTAGAAGAAGTCAAATGGTGTGAAGCGACCGGGGTGAGAAATAGGGTGGGGGTAGGGAGTCGCTTACGAAGAGGCCCTTGCCCAGAAATGCTGGGGACATGCAAGAGGGAAAGAGGCGAGCGAGCACCTGGGGCCCGTGGGGAAGGATGCTGGGGCGGAGTGGAAGCCGCAGGAAGGCATCAAATGGTGTGAATTGGTGGGGGTTGGGGGCAGGGTTTCCGCAGCAAGCGAGGGGGCTGCCGCCTTAGGGTTACTCCCAGGTTCTGCAGGTGTCCACCGCCAGGAGCGAGTTTAGAGTGAGATCCAGGTCGCACACGGATAGCCCGGGTGCGCGGGGACCCCTGGAACGGCTGGGGTCTGCCCCCTGCTGCGCCATCAGGGTCTGACCTCCGGGATCCACAGCCCTACTCACCTCGGTCCGGGACGTGGCGCACGATGTTCCCGGCGACCCCTAGCTCTTCCACGTGGCACGGTCGGAGGGCGGCCCCCGGGGAGGTCCGCCGCGGGCTCACCCTGGCCTCCTGAGGGTCCCGGCGGCGAAACAGGCGCCACATGACTGGAGGTACAGGCCGGGGTTTGGGGCCACCCCGGGGCGTGTCGCGCAGCCCGAGGGCCTGGAGCAGGGCGGCGGCGGGTCCCGGGGGTGCCGGGGCGAGGGCTGGGGGCGCCAATGGCAGCAGCAGGGCCAGGAGGAGGAGGACGCGGCGACCGGCACGGCCAGGCGGGGGCATCTTCCTCTCCCGAGGCGGCCGGATGAGTGCGTAAGAGCCGCGGGGGACCCTCGACCTGCGGGCTGGGGGCGGGGCCGGGGCGGGAGGGTCAGGTTCCGAGGCGTGGTCCCGCGCCTAAAGCCCGACTCGGACGGTCCCGGAGGCGGGGCCTGGGGGGCGGTGACAGGGGTAGGTCAGAGGCCGCGAGGGACGGAGGTGGCTTGGGCCAGGCTCCCGGTTCCTGAAGGTTTTGGCCGGTGCCCTCGGGGATGTCGTGGTTGATCCGGGATTCGGGGGGGCTGGGCTGGGCTGGGGTCGATGGGTTCAAAAGAGCTTGTCCTTCACCAGCCCGTTCCTCAGCGGTTTCCTGCAGGCCAAAACGGAGCCCGGTTCAGCAGGCGGATGCCACTCGCCTGTGTACTCCCCCACACCGCCTTGCCCTCCCCATCTCTTTTCCCAGTCAGGCGCCTCGCTTCACTCTCTTCCTCCATTTTCGTGGCTCCTACCCTAACACCCTGCTGATCCTCTGGAGGACACCTTGTCCCTGTTTCTCCACCCCCCCTTTCTTGCGCCCTTGGGCCACCTCCAGCTACTGGAAGGCAGAAGTCCCCACCAGCCTACACCTGACTAGCCCCTGTGTAAGGAGGCCCTCTGCCCTCCTCCTGGCCACAGCGCCCCGCCGCCTCCAGCAGTACTGGTTAGCCCGTGCACCAGTGGCCCGGCCCAGCTCACAGTGCAGCCGCATCTGTCCGCTGTCCCTTCTGGCCGTCTCTGCTATGGTGCCTGCTCTCCCTCCCCTTGTTCTTAAAACCAGTTATGCAGTGTTTTAAATCTCTTATAATGCATACGTGTCCAATTTAAGCACCCAGAGAAAGACTCCCAACTTTTAAACAACGTGCCAAGTTTAGTTATTCCAAACTTCTCTAAAGATGTCTCCGGCACCTCACATTTCAAAAATAAAAAGTGCCAACTCCACCACCTGAGATCGCTCTGCTTATGCATGGCCACCCTCCACAAGCATCATCTTTGCTGCGTGAGTTAGTGATGCTCTGTGTGTCCAGCGGGGTGGGGTGGGGTGGGGGGACCTGGGCACAGGGGTCTGCCCAGGCCCACATGACCCGACAGGACAGGGCTTTCTGCCCTGTCCCGCCGCTGTTGCTAACATTGGTGCAGAGTCCCATCCTGGTGCCTAGACCCATGGTCATGGCTGCTGGCCCACCCCTGGCCTGTATGGAAACGCTTCATGTCTCTGCACGAATTCTGCCTCTCTGAAGACACTGGCTCTCCAGCCGAGCTTCCAGATGCCTGAACCGGCGACAGAGCCTACCACCTAGACGCTGCTTGCTACGGGGGTGGAGCGTGCGTCCTGCTGCAGTGCCACCTCACAGCTCAGGGCTGCCCCCACCCTTTTGTTTTGCCCAGTGCTCAGGCTCAGCACGCTCTGATGTAAAAACAGAACGCTTTCCTGGAGGACCTGATCTGGTCACTGTAATTCCCTTCTCTCTTGGGCTGGAGCCAAATGGACATTCCTTCCTAAAAGGGTGAAGCCACGTCTCCTGGGCTGTGGCTCTCTCCCGCCACCACCAGCGGGAGCCCTTTATCTGAGAGGTTACAGATAAGCGCTCCCATCTGTCTTTTGTCCTCTGGCTTTGCCTGTGGTCACATTTATCTGCCTCTCCCAGCTTCCTTGTTCTCCTCGTCGAATGAACTGCTGGATGGCTAGCTTTCACAGTTCACACTGAGCAGGGAGGGGTCTGCCCACGGGGGCTGGGGGGCTGAGGCCCCCAGTTCTTTCCTCCACGAGGTCACCAAGTATCCCACACATTCTGACAGCTCTTCCCTTCCAGGGTCTTCATCACTTGCTAAAGTTTAATGAGCTCTGGTCTACTGTAGTTGTGAACTCCTGTCTATTTCCATGTGGCTTGAATTTCTATATTTTTACAGGAAGTTCAGTACCTTCAAGGATGGGTACCCTGCCCATGCTTTTTTTTTTTTTATATCAGTTTCCAGGTGATTCTGGCTTGCTTTCCCCCACAAGTTCCCAAGATCCCCCCTCAAAAGCAGCCTTAGTATTTTTGGGGGGGCGTGGAGGGAGCACCCAACTCAAGTGAGAGGGCCTAAGACATCGGGCTTCTGATTTATACGGTTCATGTCCCTGCATCACTGCAGGGAATGACAGCGCTGAGGATGGAGGGGGTGGCAGTGAGGGCAGGCGATTCTGAGGATTATGGATGTTTTCCTGAAGATAAGGGGGGGGTGGCTCCCTAGGGTTTTGCAAAGTCTTCACCTGGGTTACCACCAACTTCAATGGACAAATGTTCAGGAGAGGGGTTTGGGGTGGGGAAGGGTCTGGTCTGGTACATTTTAAAGGATGCTTTGAATGCCACTGACACTGGAGACAGAGGATGGTGTTGGAGGAGCACTGTGGGCCTAGACAGGGCCTTGGAAGTTGGGGTGACGTGGAAGGACCCAGGGACAGGCAGAGCAGCGGCTGGAGGTGGGTGGGTGGTGAAAGTGTCCAGCTGGCTGTGGTGATGGCTGCACAACTCTGAATGGACTGAAAACGCTGCGTTAGACATGGCAGACATGTGGAATCTCTCAAAATAAAGCTGTTAGCAACAAGAAAAGAGGAGGCTGGGGCCCCTGGGTTTAGTAGAAGAGAGGCCCCGGTGGAGCCAGATGGGCGAGGTTCCAGGGTGGTGGGCGTGGGAGGATTCGCAGGTGGAGGGGAATGGTCTACTGCAAGGAGGAAGCTGGAGGAAGAGGAGTTGGGGGGGGGGTTGTCTCTCCTGGTTGGCATATTATGGACCAGACCTGGGAGTCCGTGGGTGGGACCGTGGCCTGGGAGGGAGAGGGGCTATCTACTGAGGTGACTGGCTGGTGGGGAGTACTCGTCCTCATCAGACTGCTTTCCTGGGGACATGCTGGTCAAGGAGCAATGGTGAGGACAGCGGTGTCAAGGAGGAAGGCCCGTCCCAGGAGAGCAGGCTTGCTGGACTGCCTTGTCAGGGTGCGGGCCCTTGGGGCTGCTGCAGCAGCAGATCTTCAGACTCAGGGGCAGTGGTGTGCAGAGCAAGGTGGAAAACTGGATGGAGCAAGCAGTGGGGAATCATCAGGCCAGTCAGTCGAGACAGCGGGTGCGGGTGCCTCCTTGGCTGGAGGTCGCAGAAGCGCAGAGATGACAATGGGCACGGGGCAGCCCTGGGGGCTGAGGGCCTGTGTTCAGGAGGGTGGTCCACCAGATGACCAGGTCTGCTTCGTTGCCCTATAGTGTATTTCTGAACTCTCAGCCATCTTAGTCTTCCTGTCTTCAAACCTAACTTTCCACCTCCATGGTCTCCGTGATCCTGGTTCCAAGGTTCCCTACTCCTTGATTTGCTCAATTTTGAGGCATTGTTCCTTGTGATTAAAGAGAATGTCATGGGCCTACCTGGTGGCACAGGGGTTAAGTCTCAGCACTATAAAGCATCGGTGGCCACTGCAGCACGAGTTCAATCCCCAGCCTGGGAGCTGACCCACGTGGCGCAGCAGACCTCTCCTGCCTCGCCCGCTGCTCCCCTCCGCAGTACATTTCAGTAGATCTGCTTGTTCTGCTCCCCACTCTGTCTCTGGTGACTCCTCTCACCCCCACACCTCAGGCCTGTACCCCAATTCTTGCACGCATAAATAAATCTCTTTAAAAGGAGAGAGAGAGCAAACCTCAGGTCACTCAGGTTCTGATGAAGAAGCATGGGCCCGCATCTCCTGTAGTCCTGCCCAGTGGTTTAAAACTGCATCACGTGGAATGTTCCAGATTAAGAAGTACAGTTGATATCTCCTCCTGTCTGTTTACTTGTAACGCTACATGCCCACGAGTTTCTTAACTAGGGCAGAGGTAGATTATTTTAAAAACCTAATTTCTAACAGTGATGAATATTGAATGTTTTGGACACCTAATACTTGAGATTACCTTTCTTGCTTTAGATTTCTATCTTTCTTGCCTTTCATTTTGTTGTACCTGTTCCACTTTCCCCCTCTATACCCCAACAGTTTTAGCATAAGTGAGTAAGAGAGCCTAAAGGTAACCCTAACCTTCTTACAACATACAAGGTCCCCAATCCTGTTTTATATATATTTAATATCCAAGAATACCAAGTACTTTTGATATTTCACAATACTTTTTAAAAAGATTTATTTTTATTTATGCTTACAAAAACTGGGGTGTAGGGCCTCCCTGGTGGCGCAGTGGGTTAAGCAACGCACTATGAAGCAAACCGCAGCCACTGCAGCACGAGTTCGATCCCTGCTGCCGGCCGGCCGGGGAGGGGACCCACATGGCGCGGCAGACCTCTCCTGCTGTGCCTGCTGCTCCCCTCAGCAGTGTGCTTCTGTTGATCTGCCTGTTCTGTTCCCCGCTCTCTGTGGTGAATCCTCTCACCTCCCCACCTCTGGCCTGTACCCCAGTGCTTGTATGCATAAATAAATAAATCTTTAAAAAAAAAAAACTGGGGTGTAGGCTAGAAGTGCTGGGGGTAAGAGGATTCACCAGAGACAGAGTGGGGATTAGAACAGGCAGATCGACTGAAGTACACTGCTGAGGGGAGCAGCAGGCGAGGCAGGAGAGGTCTGCCATGCCATGTGGGTCCCCCCCTGGCTGGGGATCAAACTTGTGCTACAGTGGCTGTGATAGCCTGACAATGCCAAGACTTAACCCGTATGCCACCAGGGAGGCCCTTCAATAATTAAAAAAAAAAAAAATTCTCCAATTAGGCAATTGAAATTTTTATCCAGATATGTGTCAATTTCTCTGCTGGGAGTGTCCTTATTTCCTGAAATACACTGTACAGAGGTCTGTAGCAGTAACTCTGTTAGTTTCTACAGCTGTTTCTCTCAAGTAACTGTTTAAAACTGTGCAAAATTCCCTGGTGCCAGTTACTAGTTTTGGCACCTGAGATGATACTTTTCTTTTAAAGATTTATTTATTTAGTCATACAAGGACTGGGGTACAGGCCAGAGGTGCGGGGGGTGAGAGGATCCACCAGAGACAGAGTAGGGACAGAACACGCGGACTGACTGAAACACACTGCTGAGGGGAGCAGCGGGCACAGCAGAAGGGGTCTGCCGCGCCATGTGGGTCCCCTCCCTGGCCAGCAGCAGGGATCGAACTCGTGCTGCAGTGGCTGCGGTCTGCTTCATAGTGCGTTGCTTAACCCACTGCGCCACCAGGGAGGCCCCCTGAGATGATACTTGACCCCACAGTCCCTGCGTCTCTCGTGGACGTTGGTCTGTCATTTCTTGTGGGTACTCTTTCTGTGGTTGTTTTTGTATTTTCACTATGATGTTTTAGGATGTGCTGCTTTTTTACCCATCTCACGATATCTATCTTGTCACTTTCTGGAAAATGCTCAGCATTACGTATTCTCCTTATTAGAGTGAAATCATATAGGTATGTCTCCTTTTAGAACACAGCTAGACCAGACAGTTCTTAGACTTCTGCTTTCCTATTTTCCATCTGTTTAGGCTGCATTCTGGGTCACTTCTTCACAGCTTTCATTCAATTCAACTCATTCTCTCTTCTCCTGTATCTAGTTGTTTGAGCCTTTCATCTGTGGTAGGTTGAATGGTGGACCCCAAAAGATTTGTTCATCTGAGGGTGACTTTATTTATTTGATAAAAGCATCTTTGCAGATACAGTGAAGCAAAGGAATTTGGGATGCTCACACTAGAGTCAGGTGTGCTCTACAGACAATGACAAGCGTCCTTGTAACAGAGAAGAGCGAGAGAAGCCATGTGGAGACAGAGGTAGAAATTAGGGTGATGCAAGGACGTGTTGAGCCCCTGGAAGCTGGAAGAGACAAGGAAGAGCCTTGGGAGGAAGTATGGCCCTGCCAAACTAAACTGCAGGCTTGACTAGGATTTCACCTTGATTTCAGGCTTCTGGCCTCCAAAACTGTGAGAGAATAAATTCCTATTGTTTTCAGCCACCCGGTTTGTGGTACTTTGTTACAGCAGCCCCAGGAAGCTAATATAACATCCAGTGCCACTTCTGAAGGTCTCTCACGCCCTTTATTTTTTAAATAATCTTTTCATTTCGGAGTAACTTTAGGTTTGTGGAAAGGGTACAAAGATAGTACAGAGAGCTGCCACAGAGCCCTCTCCAGCCTCTCCCGACGTCAGTGTCTCATAGCTCCAAGGAACAGGGGCTCCAACTAGGAGCCACACCAGTCCGTCGCTGCTAACTGAATGGCAGGCTTTGCTTAGCTCCAGCACTTTTCCCACAGGCGCCCTTTACTAATCCAGGACCCCACTCTGCATTCAGTCGTCTTGGTCTCCTCTGATCTGGGATGGTTCCGGTATCTGCTTATTTTCCATGGCCTAACAGATTCAAGGTGTCCTGGTCAGTGTTTTTGAAGCACGTCCCTCCATCTCTTGTTTTTTACACCACCCAGTTTTAGGCCCAGCGGTCCCTGGGGACTATGGCACCCGCAAGGCTCACGGTGGCAGAGTGCTCCCAATAAACTCTCCACACAGAAGAAAGGCCATTGCTCGGAGCTGAGTTACCAGCTCCCAACCCACAGTCAAGCCGGGCACTCTCCGGGGAGGTGGGGCAGGCCGGGGCCCCGGGCAGCATGAGGTCTGGCCTATCTCTACTTGGGCTCAGCTCTGTTCTACAGCAGGAAGAGCTTTCAGACTTTAAATTGGGCCAAGCAGGAGCTCCCACCCCAGCTGCAGCCACCGCTTCTTCCGGAAGTCTCTGAGGTGGCTCAGACTCAGGGGTGAGACCTCACGAATCTCTCCGCAGAACTCCCGACTCACTGAACCTGCACCTCTAAATCACATCCAGTGTCACAGACCAACGTTATCACAGACATACATTAATAAAAATGACCCCTTCCCAAAAGAGAATCCCTGACTCATATTCCCTGGGCATCAGTGATCCTACACCCCATCTAGATTCCCAAGCCCACTCCACAGGCCACCCGAATGCCCATCTCAGGAACTGCCAGCTTGAGCCAGAAGTTGGGTGGTGATTCTTTCATTTGTTTCACCTACATTCAAAGCCTGTCTCGTTGGTTCTACCTTCGCGGAAGAGGCGGGGTCTGAACACACACTTCCTCTTGGCTAGATGCTGGCGACACAGAAGGCCTCCCTGTGGTCAGCCGGCACCTTGGTGCCCCTGCTTCCTGCCTGCCCGTGTCCTCCCCAGCACGGGCTCTGGGCCTCACGCACAGAACCTCAGGCCGCGTGCCTGGCAGATGCAAAATGCTTCTTCTTACAGGTCCCTTACTTATTATGATGTTCCGACCATACAATAACAAGGAAACGATGCACACTCAGTGAAAACCACAGTTTGAGTTTTGAGCTTCTCCCCAGGCCTGCGGCGCACCACGCCTCCCCACCAGGGACACTGGGCCGTCAGCAGGAGAAATAACCAAGACGGTGCACGCTGCTTAGCCACGGGCGCCTCCGCACGGCAGCAAAGAGAGGCTTTGCGTTAGGTGATTCTGCCCAGAAGGCGGCTAGCGTCAGTGTTCGCAGCCGTTCTAAGATGGGCTGGGCGGAGCTACGATGCTCGGTGGACCAGAGGTTGCTAACGCATGTTCCACTTATGCTGCCGGGGCTTACGGTGGGCAGCGGTATATCAGGACGTACGTGTATTTGAACTTGAGAGTGCAGCGAGCTCTCCCTTGATCTGAAGCTCATCTTCGGATGTTTTAAAAATCTCTGCTCCTCGCTGACGATTCTGACCCACCTCAAGAAGTCCTGAGGCTACTGCTTCTCCCAAACGATCGATGACACCCCAGAGGTGAAGTCAGAGGCCCACAGGTCACCATCTTTCAGGCATTCTGGAGCTTCACGTCTCACTGCTGCTCAAACGCTACAACATTTTGGGGCAATGCACCCACTTGACCCTCCTGGTTACCCAACCCCTCCTCTATTTGCTCCTGGAGGCTTCTCAAGGGGGACTTCTGATACCACCTGACTCACGTCCCGAGACCGACCGGTCCAGGAGGCTCCACTGTCAGGATGCTCACAAGGCCTTTTTTTCTCCTTCTTAGAATTTCTCCTGGGCTAGACTGGGTCCAAGATTCCAGCCCCATCTCCTGCATGGTTAATGAGTGGGCTGCCCTGCTAGACCTCAAGACCAGCTGGACAGAGGTGGGTTATCCTGTCCCCGCTTCCACAGCCATCAGCCTGGAGACGGCTGCCTGGCCTGACCAGTGGTTGCTCCTTGCCACACCCCAGCCCTCACTCACCCACTCCAACCATGCCAGCCCTAGGTCTGCCCCATTATTCCCACTGCAGAGACCCTGACTCTCTCCACTCACAGCTTTGCCCCCAGCCCAGCCCTTTCTACCCACTTCCTTGCCATCTGTCTTACATCTAATCCTGCTGCTCCACCATCTGCCTTCACTGCAGTCTGTTTTGCAGTCTGCCTCTGTAGGCACAGGATGAAGGAAGCACCGTCCGCGTCACCTCATCTGCTGCCCTGCTACATGTTCAGTGCCTGCCCACAGCGCACACTCAGGTAGAAGGATGACAGACAGACAGACGAGGTGACCAAAGGAATGAACCTAGGGCTATGGCCCCTCCACACTCACTCAGCTTTGCTGGGCTTGGGGCTTGGAGCTTCTGCAGAGTCGTAGTCCCGCACATCCTTTAGCTCATTCATCTGACCCGTCAGCACCTTGGTGGCAAAAGCCACGATGTACTGTGGGAGGGGAAGACACAGGTAAGACGGGGAGCCCGCAACAGCTGCCCTCCTAATGGCTATGTGCTCCTGCCACAGGCCCTTTGCACATGCTGTTTTGGCACCTAATCTGCCCCTCCTCCCTGGGTGAACCTGAGAGGGCCTAGACCACTGAAATTCCTGGGGATAGCCACTGGGGAGCAGCAGGTGGCCATGGAGTTATGGGGCAGCTCACTTACCAGGAACCAGTAGAGGTTCATGAGGGTGAGCAACAGCAAGAGTGCGTTAAAGAAGAAGTAGAAGGGGATGTCAGGCACTGAGCGCAGGCTGCAGTGGCACGTGGCATAGAGGACCTTGAGTGGAAACCAGTAGAGGCGGAACCAGAACCTGTGAGGAGAGGGGCAGGTCAGGGAGGCAGTGGAGAAAAGTACCAGCCTGGTGGTCCCACCAGCCCTGTCCCACCCCTCTGTCAACAAACATCCTTGTCCTGTTGTCCCATCCTCATCCACCTCCACCCATCTGTCGTCATTCCTGCTTTATCCTTCCAGTTCATCCTGAGCCTCTCCCCACCCAGGCTCTCCCATTCACTGACTGCCCCCACCCACCTTACCAAGGCCTCCTTCCCTGTCTGCCCCTGCCCACCTCCACCTGCCCCCACTGCTCCTGTGAGTCCCACGGGCTCACCAGCTGAGGCTGAAGCTAATGCACCCCAGGTCTGCCACCAGGGCATGCACCCGGTAAGTAGAGCCACCCCGGGATTTGAAGTAGACATTGAGCTTGGTGAACTCCAGCTGCACGTCACTGATGTCATGCAGGAAGAGCACAAGGATGCCCACGTTGTGATACCTGCGGGGAGCAGGAGGGAAGAGAAGAAACTGAAGGGAGGTCGTCACACTAGAGACTTTTCCCTGCACTGAGGCCCTGGCACAGGCCCTCTGCTGCACTCCCAGGCTTCTGGTGGCCCGGCCATCCCACTGGGCAGGATCAGTGGTCAGGAACTAGGCCTTACCAGCTCCCAGGCACCCCAATCCACCTCACTGTCCCACCCACCTCACTGTCCACCCAGAAGACTCCCTAGAAGTTCCTTTCCTGTCCCTCATCTCTGTGCCGCTGATACCTCCACGACACCTGATCCTCACAGGCCCGGATCATTGTGTCCAGATCCCCCAAGTCAAACATTCATTCCTTCAATGAACCCACTACTAAGCGACAGTCCCAGATTTATACACTTAACATAAACTGCAAACTGTACACTTACCTCAAAAAGACCATGGCCTGAGGCCTCTCTGGTGGCCTAGGGGTTAAGTCTCAGTACTGTCACCACTACTGCCTCAGTAAGACCGAGGCCAGGGAGGGGGCCCCATGGCGCAGCAGACCTCTCCTGTCTCACCCGCTGCTCCCCTCAGCAGTGTGTTTCAGCCAATCTATCTTTCTGCTCCCCACTCTGTCTCTGGTGAATCTGTCCACCCCTTCCCCCTCATACCTCTGACCTACACCCCAGCTTTTTTACACACACACATGCAGACCATGGCCAGAGGCAGCCACAGTCCCTCTGGCCAAGGGGCCTGAGTCATGCTTGGTCTTACCCTATCAGTCTTTCTCACCAGGTCTCCAACCCCTCCCTACCCCCAGCCACTGCCACCTGTCACAGCCCTTTGCATGTGCTGTTCCCACAGCTCGACAAGCCCCTCCAGCCATTCAAGGGCTCCTTCACTGCCTGTCTACCCACTGTCCTCACCCTACCTACACCTCCCCACCTACACTGCTAACCCACATCTGCTACCCACTCCTCCACATCCCTGCAGTCTTATCTCCCAGCTTGATTTCTCTTCAGAGTATCACCTTCAAACAGACTGTTACTTATTTTCTTCCCGAATGTTCCTATCATCCAATTTTATTCTCTAGAGGAATGACATTCAACAGAACTTTCTAGAATGATGGGAATCATCCACTATAGGAGCCTCCAGCCACATGTGGCCACTGAGCAGCCTGAATGTGACTAACAAACAGAAGACACCAATTTATTCCAGTGTAATCCAACAACTGCTACACTGGAGCGTACGGCTGGAGCAGCCAGGGCACTGGAAGAGCATGAGCCCTTACAACATGTTAGAACTTTTATCAGTCACATTTTTATGAAGAGAGGAAGAGGCAGTTAACTTTTTTTTAAAGATTTATTTATTTAAGCATTACAAGAACTGGGGTACAGGCCAGAGGTGCAGAGAGGTGAGAGGATTCACCAGAGACAGAGTGGGAAGCAGAACAGGCAGATTGACTGAAATACACTGCAGAGAGCAGCAGCGGTGGGCGAGGCAGGAGAGGTCTGCTGTGCCATGTGGGTCCCCTCCCTGACCAGGGATCGAACTCATGTCACAGTGGCTGCATAGAGCTTCATAGTGCTGTGCCTTAACCCCTTGTGCCACCAGGGAGGCCCCAAAGTTAACTTTAATGCTGTATTCTAATTAACTCACTAAGTCCAAAGTATGGTCATTTCAAACTGCAACCACTGCAGCGAAAGGGCTGCTCTGGCCCTGGCTGGGCGGCCCCTGCAGACGGCAAGCACAACGACGTCTGCTCACGTTCAGGAGGAAGCACTAGGGGTCCCACGTGCCAGCTGCAGAAGGCTCACCCATGCAGGTCTGTCTGTGTGTTTGCGGCTGTACCCCTGGCAGAGCTGTGCGTGGCTGGTGGCAGTGAGCAGGTGCCGCCTATCACCCACGGGGAGGTCCAGGCAGGGCTGGGTCTGGTGCAGCAGGGCTCTCAGCCCATGCTCCCGTATCTCTCACCACAGTTCTCCCAGTGGAATCCCCATGTCCCTGCGCCCCAGGCACTGGCCTCCACCCCATGCTGTGCCCTCTCCCCCACCTTGCCCTACCCTTCCCAGTCCCTCCTGAACTCACCGGAAGGCATAGGAGGAGACGATGAGGACCAGGGTGACCACGTGGTGGATGAGCATGACCACTGAGTCCTTGCGCCAGGCATCCATGTACAGCGTAGCATAGATGGAATGACCATAGAAGCTTCCCTGCAGCAGGTAGGCGACTGCAATGTCCCGTGGTACCGCCATGCCTGATGTCCAGTCTGGGGAGAGCCAGACTGAGCTGTCGGGGACCCCGGGGAGGCCCCACAAGCCCCCTCAAGCCAGGCTGGCACCCTCATGCTGGGGCATGCCATGCATCTCTGCAGGTGTACGGGATAGTGGCTCTCCTGCCCCAATTACATGCCCATTATTTTGTACGAATAGACATTTTTGTTTAAAACAGTTTTAGATTTGTTTAAAAAAAAAAAAAAAAAAGGTGCTCCTGATCCAAAACGCGTCCCTGCAGGATTTCCAACTCTGCCGGTTCCTCTCACTGTCTTAACTTACCAGGTTCCTTCAAACCAGCTGGGAGCTCTGTCCCAGGAACCCCCTCCGCCTGCAAACCTTTACCCAGTGGAAGCCGCCACCCTCCTCCCCCTCCTCTGAGTGCAGCCCTCCCCTCCTGCCTCTGCAGCTGTGCTCACCCACCCTTAGGCTGCCTAATGGACCCCGCGCCCCTCCAACGCCTCCTCCCCCAGCTCTTACCAATACAGAACTCACTGGATTATACCTGCCCCCCCTGCCCACCTTCCAACGTGCACACACTGCCCCCACCCCCGCTCCATCTTGGGTCTCCTGACACCCACGCACCCCTAACCTGGAGCCAGACACTCCAGTCTCCCTGGAGCCCAATTGCTTCCCGAAGGCTCTACTTACCCCACCTCAGCGATGACCCTTCACCTGTGCCCTGCCCTCCTGCAACCAGGATGCACTTGGACACCCATCAGCACCCCTCTTCCATCCATACCTGCTGCCCCCACCCCAGTCCTGACAAGCCCACCTCTGACCAGCGCTGCCCTGACTCCCCCCACCTCCTGGGAGGGTCCTGATCACCCAGTCTCCTCTGGGCGGGCTCCACTCTGCGAACACACAAACCCAGTCCCAGGAATGTGCCCTGGGAGCTGAACACCAGGGCTCGGCTGAGTGCCCACAGGAGCACTGGGGACAGTCGCCCAAGGGAGGGACCACCCAAGTGTTCACCAGCTGATAAAGGATAGATGGCGCGTCTATCCAGCCACACAGTGGAGCATCCCTCAGTGGGGAGAAGAGAAAAGCCTCGACACACGCTCCAGTGTGGATGAACCGAAAACATGGTGCTGAGCAAGAGGCCGGACACAAAAGGCTGCCCAGGGTGTGGGCGTTTACCCAGAGCAGACAGCGCCACAGACAGAAAGCACACGCATGGCTGGCAGGGGCTGGGGAGGGGTGGTGAGTGAGTGTTCAGGGGGGTCGTCTTTTGGGTTCATGGAACGTTCTGGAACTAGACAGAGGTAGTGGTGTGCACAACCTTATGAATGTGCCAAATGCTACCAGCTACAGACTATAAATTGGTGGATATATTAAAACGGTGGCCAAAATGTATAATATACACACAGAAATAAATACATCATAAGCACTTTTAAGTTCAACAGCATCAGGACTGTTCACATTTGCAAACATGTCCCGAACGCACGCTGTAAAACTGAACGCCGTCCCCAGCCAGCACTCACTGGCCCTGCCCGGCCTGGCACCACCCTCCTGCTTTCCGTCTACGATCTGACTCCTCCAGAGGCCTCACGTGAATGAGCTCTCGCAGAAGTTTTCTTTTGTGACTGACTAAAATGGCTAATTGCACATTATATAAAGTTTACCTATCAGGAAAAAAATGCAAAACACCTCTCAAATAAGATCTTGCCCCCCTACCACCACCACCACCACTTTAACACGTCCAGGTATTCCCCAAAGCTGGACAGCAAAACCCACAGGGGGCCTCCCAGCGCGCCTCGTAGCTGCCTGGAACGTGGGAGCATAGAACTGTGTGAGTGTGGTGGTGGGGTGTTCCCCCCACACACACACCTCTCAGGCCTCTGTTCCTCTCCACGTGCTGGCACCCTGGAGGGGCGCGGAGGTACCCGCGTGGAAATGTGAGACCAATCTTTCCACCCATCAAACTGGCACGATTGTTACTGTGAGGGAGCACACCCCTCCACTCCAGGCCCATTTCTGGGGGGTGCATATGATTCACCTTCCAGAATGCTCCTCCCCAGGCAGACTCCACCGCCCTCTCCACATCACATCCACCTGCTCTGTGGCTGTGCCTTGTCTCAGCTGATCTCCCTCTCCCACTTCCAGGATCGGTCCCCCGGGAATCACAGCCCAGCCCTGGTCTTCCCCAGCCTGGCGCTGCTCCACCCTCCTCTTCTGAAAACATCTCACATCAGCCACTCCTCTTCCCACCACAGGCGCCTCCTGGTCCCAAGTGGACAGCGACTAGTAGTTTCCTTCCTCACGGTCGCCTTAGGACAGGGGCCGGGGCCACCGTGTCAGTGCAGGGCCTGACACACGGCAGGTGCCCGCTACGTGAGCGCGGAGGCAGCCGCTACCTCACTAGGCACGTCACCTCACCGTTGGTCACGAGAAGAAGCCAGAGGCAGCTCCACGCCCAGTGCCGAGCGACTGCATGTCTGGCTCGATCTCACAAAGTAGAACGGCCGACAGTTATACCCCCTTTGGGGTCCGACCACAGGGGACACTCTCAGTCAGGATGAGAGGCGGCCAGGGGCGGCACGGTCCCACAGGGCAGACATGCACCCCGTATCTGTCCTGGGACAATGGAGCTGGCCACTGGGAGTCACCGGTGACACACATGGCTGCTTTCTAAAGCAGCCAGCCTCTGATGACGATGACGCTACAGTCCCCTTGTGCGCAACCCGCCCGGCACTCAGCCCCAACGACCCCACACTGAACTCCATCCATGACACAGTCACCTCTCACCAACTTTATCCCGACAACCTGGTCCAAACACATAGTCCTGCCTCCCCTCCCTGGCCCCCAACCCTGCTTTCCTCATGTCTCCACAGGGCTGTTGGAAGGGGATTTTTAGGACCCACGAGCCCAGCCTCACCTGCCCCTTGCTGCGACCATCCCATTCAGAATGGAGCTCAAACTCCCGCCCCCTCCTCCTGCCCACACACCCGAGCTGGGCGTGCCTGGGCCTCTGCACGTGCCCATCTCAGCGACTGGTGCGCCCTCTGGACCTGCACCAGGCTCACCTTCCCCAGGAGGCCTCCTGAGCCAGGGGGCTCCTTTCTTGTCCCCAGGATCCCTTGGTGGCCCTGGTCTCTGGGCTGGCTCCATGCCACGGCACTCCCATGGTGCTCCGCTCAGGGTTCAGAGCAGAGCCCTCCCCACACTGCCTATCCAGCAGGCCCCTACCTTCGAACATGGAGGGCGGGTCATGAAAGAAGGGGTAGTCAGTGCCAAAGAGCAGGTAGGCACTGTAGCTCCATGCACCCAGGTAGAAGAGGAACTTCCACGCGCTCTCTGGCATCTTGGCGGCATCTTTAGGCTGGAGGCGGCACCGCTTAGCCAGGGGCTGTGGGCAAGAAAGTGGCAGGCTATCAGCACTGGGAGCCCTTAGTAGAGGGGGGACCAAGATCCCAGACTCCCCAGGACAGGCGATCTTGGGGAGGACTGCTCAGTACCCACAGCCACCTGGAACGTAACCAGAGCCCATGTGTGCCCGCCAAGGCTAAACTTAGTGTCCAGCTGTCCGGAGACAGCTCGGGGAAGGCGGGTGGGGGTGGAGGAATCTGTGGGGACATGAAGGCTGTGAACACAAGGAGAGAGATATAGGGGCATAAAGCCGGGAAGACCAAAGGGGTCACCCTTGGGGGCTGTGGGGGGTTAGGTGTATCACAGGATCTGGGGATAGGGTAGGGAACCGAAGGGAAGATTAAAGAGAAGATGTGAAAGAGACTATGGGTGAACTGTTAACAGTCCTCTGAGGTGCACGGGGAACACCAAGCAATCCCCATGGGGTAGACAGATATGAGGGACGAGGTTGCCTCAGAGGGGGAATTTGGGCAGACCAGAGAGGATCATGAGTCTGAGGACAGTGGGACAAGCAGGTGTGGGCGCCAAAGGAGAGAAGAGGGCCCAAAGAGGGGACCAGGTGGGAAAGGAGGGCACAGAGATGTGGACATGGATGCACATCAGACCTGAGAGAGTATTGGCGAGAGCCTGAGGGAGCTGGGGAGAATGGCGCTGTGAGGCATGCGGGGACTTGGGAAAGCCAGCACCCATGGAATTCTGGGGGCAGGGCTTCAATCCCTGGATTCCAGACTTCAGAGCAGCCAGGACAAGCTGGTTCCCTTCCCCCAGGCTAAAGGCACCCCCAACACCCAGAGTTGCCATAGAGACAGCCGGCTCTGGTAACCCCTGGCAACCAGGCGGCTGCCAAGAAGATGAGCTTGGGAGGCTGCCTGTTTCTTGGGAAGGGTGAGCCTCTTTCTTGGGAATGGTGAACCTGCTTCCTGGTGCTGGGACCCAAGAGTGAAAGGCCTATAACCTTGCTCTGCCCCCAACAGGTCCCTTGAGCATGCTCCCTCTGCCCTGGTCATCCAAGAGTGGCCGCCACATCCCCATCTTGGGTTCTGACCTTCCCGCCTCCCAGCTGGGAACTAGGATGGTCAGGGAGCAACAAAATCAGATGGTGACTACACTGACCTACAGAGGGGCTCTGTCATGCCTGCCTCCCCCTCCCTGGAGCAGGGGGATGGCTGAAGTCTGTCCCAAGTGAGTGATACGGGGTGGGGCGGGGACAATGCGGCCAGACAACGCCCCATCCCCGATTAACAAGGGCCAGCCTCTTCCCGGACAGCAGAGAAAGGCCCCTTTGTTGGCGCCACGGCTCTATCCCTGCACCCCCTGCCACCTCCAGCCAGACAGGGGCTGGGAGACTCCCAGGATGGGGTCAGCCAAGCTAGAGGGGGGGGGTCCAAAACACAGCAGGGGGGTCCCCAAGGATGGTAGGGAGGCCAAGCGCCGACGTTACTCCCATGGTCACCGGGTTCTGTAGAAGTTGGGCAATTCAGTTTCAGCCCCTTGGAGGCGGCAGGCAGTCCCGCTCCTGAGACTCAGGCCATGGCACCTCCCCAAGGCTGTGACCACAAGCGTGGCCGGGAGCCCAGGCCACTGCCTCCCCAGGTCGGAGGGCGGCGCTGACTCCAGACAGGCGTGAGGCTGAGCCGCTGCGTTCCAGCCTCTTCCCCACCGCGGCCGAACAGCCGGCCCCACGACCTCAAGTCCCGCTACGCGCAGCCCGGAGGTGCATGGCGCAGGCGCCCCCGGAGCCCGAGTCCTCCCCGCCCGCGCCTTCCGCTCCTCAGTCCAGGTTCGGCCCTACCCAAATGGGTGCGGGGCGGCCCTGGCCCTCACAACGCCCCAGGGCCCCGCCTGGACAGGAAAAGGTTAAGCCCCAGTTCCTCTCCATTGCCACACACCGTGTCGGCGGGGTCGGGGCGCACGTCCCGGGTTCCCCTCAGCTCGGCCACACCCCCGTATTCACCACCCCCCCACCCCCGCCCCGCACCGACCCAAAGGGGCGAATGCAGGCTCCGGAGCCCGAGTCCCAGCCGCCCCCGGCCTGAAGCCCCACGTTCCAGTGACCAGACCCGTTAAGGCAGAAAGGGGCGTTAAGGCAGAAAGGGGCGCAGGGCGGCCCGGGGCCCCCTAATGGCCCGACGGCCCGGCCACCCCGCCCCGGGCCCGGGTAGCACTGACCCGAAAGAGGCGCGCGGTGGCCACGGAGCGCAGCGCGGTCCAGCCGAGCGCCCCGAGCGCCAGCAGCAGCAGCTCGGGCGGCGCCAGGTGCGCGTGCTCGGCCAGGCCGCGGCGCGCTAGCCCCCAGCCGCAGTCCGCGCAGCCCCGCGCCGCCGCCAGCGCGCTGCCCCAGCCGCGCTGCACCAGCTGCGCGTAGCTCGGCATGGGCTCGGGGCCCACGCTCTCCGCCGCCGCCATGCAGTCCGCTCTCCGCGCCCGCCGCCTGTGCCCGCCTGCCGCGGCAGCCGAAGTCCTGCACCCCGCGTCACGCGCCGCAACTGGGCCGGGGGCGCGCGGGCTGGAGCGGGGGACGGAGGGGGAGGGGCCGACGCAGGCTCCGCCCCGCGGGGGCGCGGGCGACGGGCACGCGGGGCCCCGACGCGGTGTCGCCGACCTGGGAGCGCGCGGGTGCGGGGTGCTGGCTGCCTCTGAGGCGGCAGCGGGTAAGTCCCGGCGTGGTCTCTTTGCCCCTCCGAGGCGGGTCGCGCTCGGGCCCGTTTCCCAGCCGAAGAAACCGTGGCGCGGAGCTGGCCCGTGGAGACCTTGAGCGACGCAGTGGCTGCACCCGGTCCCCGCCCCTTACTCAGGGATGGAAAGCGGATCCAACCTGGGCTCCCCACCCCACCATGCTTTGTATACGCGTGGGCGCCATGGGTACTAACCCTCTAGGGCCCGCTCCCTGCTCCTGACCCTCAGGCATGCGTCTCTCCGCCCCCTACCCCTTCTCCTTGAACCTTACCATTCCCTGGCCCAAGATCCACCTGCTGCTGTGTGATCATGCCCCCCCCCCCCCCNCCCCTTCTCCTTGAACCTTACCCTTCCCTGGCCCAAGATCCACCTGCTGCTGTGTGATCATGCCCCCCCCCCCCCCAGGCCTCTCTGCAGCAGGTTAACACAGGTCTGCCTGAAAAGGGAGGGAGTGGGCACCCACCTTGGCGGGGTATTGGGAATTCTGGCTGGATGCAGATGCAGCTTCATTGGGACCATACTTCCACTGTCCATACCCTGTGCCCTGTGCTTCGGCCATTACCTTTGCCTTCTAGGAAACCATCCTGAACACTTGAGGTGCCTGGCGCAGGAGTCAGTGTCAACCTGCAGGGGCCAGGCTGAGTCCCATCTGGCCAACAGCCTGACTGGACCTCAGCTATACAGGTGAAAACAGGGAGGGGACCCTCATTGCTCCTTCCCCTCACCCTTTCTGCAGACCTGCAGCGCTCCAGTTGGCTCCCCTTCAAATATTTCCTGATCCTGCCTCTTCTCTGCTTGCACGTCCTCGTGGCCATGGGTACCCTCCTGCCTGGTATCTTTGCTTCCTCCTTACCTCAAGGAAGTCACAGGGAGCCTGCCTTCCTCCTCCACTCAGCCCTCCATGACTCCCACTGCTGAGTAGAAGCCCAGTGCTTCACTCAGGATCCCATGTGACCACCGCCTGCTCGCTCTCCCTCAGTTCCATCAACACTGGCCACCTTCATGCTCACCTTACACCTCAAACACGGTCCTGCCTCACAGTCCTTGTATGCTGAGTGTTCATTCTGCTTGGAATACCGTCCTCCCAGGTATGGCAGGGCTCCTCCTTCACTAACTTCAGGCTTTGCCTCTCTGATGCCCCCATTATCTGCCCCTTGGCAGCCTCCACCTTCCTACTCATTGTAGGATCAGAGAAAAGTTATCAGGCTTTTCCATCCTCCTGCCATTGGTGTAATGATGGACACCTGTGGTTCTACACCCATGCCTAGGTGGGTATGCGCAAGTGGGTGCACCTGGGGCTTAGACACAGGCGTATAAGGGCAGCGTCACAAGAACACCGGAGGGACAGGACGCCAGCAGAACACAGAGAACAGAGCAGCAGAGCAGAAACAGCAGCAAAGCAGCCGAGAGAGTGAGATGCGCCGGGGCCTAGGAGGCCTCCCAGGAGTGCCCCCCAGCGCCCCTGCCTCTGAGATAATGATACAGTAAAAACTGAAAAAGCCACCAAGGGCTCCAGGACTCCTCCTTTACCCTATCTGCTCGAATCAAGAACTTGCTCTGTACCCTTGCTGCCACCACACATTAATCTTGAATGTGTACTGTGTGGCCTGGTGTAGGGTAAAGGTTGATCAGGTATTTCCACCCTCCCACCATTGATGATGGACACCTGCGGTGCTGCGAGCATTCCAGGGTGGGCATGCGCAAGTGGGCGCACCTGTGTTGGACACGGGCATAAATGGGCGGTGTCATGAGGACGCCAGAACTGTGAGAACTGTGAGGACCGACAGAACTGATGAGCAGCAGAGAGAGAAGAAGCAGCCGAGAGGGTGAGATGCGCTGGGGGCTGGGAAGCCTGCCAGCCTCCTGGCCCCCCGGCACCCCTGCCTGCCATGTACCTGGCCACCTCTACTAAATAAAGCATGAAAAGCCAACTAGGGTGCCAAGACTCTCCTTCCTTGACCCATCTGCCCAGAACCGTCCCGAACCCTGCCGCCAGTGCCACACCATCCTGCCACTACACCTGGGGTTTGCAAGGTCCAACTGGAAGCCTGATGTGACTAACACCAAGGGGGCACGGGGTGAGGTTGAGCGGTCCCTGGCTGAGGACCAGTCCTGGCATTTCTCACTCAGAGCTACCTGGTTGCCATGTGTAGCGGCAGGATGGGAGCACAGGAGGCAGGGTCGGGATGGTTCTGGGCAGACGGGTCAGGGAAGGAGAGTCTTGGAGCCCTCGGTGGCTTTTCATACTTTATTTAGTAGAGGTGGCCAGGTACATGGCAGGCATGGGTGCCGGGGGGCCAGGAGGCTGGCAGGCTTCCCAGCCCCCAGCGCATCTCACCCTCTCGGCTGCTTCTCTCTCTGCTGCTGCTCGCTAGTGTACTGTCGGGCTGTCGGTCGGTCCTCTCAGTTCTGTCTGTTCTGGCGTCCTCATGACGCCGCCCATTTAAGCCCGCATCCAACTCAAGTGCGCCCACTTGCGCATGCCCACCCTGGAATGCTCGCAGCACCACAGGTGTCCATCATCAGTGGTGGGAGGGTGGAAAGACCTGATCAGCCTTTACCCTACACCATGTCACCCATCAGTAATGGGAGAAGTGTGCTGCCCACTAGCCCCTCTGCTGGCCCAGCCTCCAGTTTCAGTTTGGCAGGTGTACACATAGCTGGGATAGAAAGTGGCTCCTGGTGTTGGCAGTGAGGTGAGGCCTCGCATTCCCAGGCTCAGGTGTGCAAGGGACCACTGAGGTGCCAAGGCTGGCATCCTTTTGATCCCACCAGAGAGGACAGTCCTCCTGGCTGATTGTAGGGTGCCCTGACCCTGACCAAGCCACTGCTACAATGGGGCCCTGTATGTCCTGTCCTGGCCAGTAGGGGCTAGGGTCCAGGTGTCTTCTCTCATCCAGATGAGCGAGTCCAGGCCCACACTGGCACAGGGAAAACCAGTCATGTGCAGCTCAAAGCCAGTGTGGCCTCAGGGTCTTTGCTGTTTGGCGGGCTGCTCTTGCTGCCCCAGAATATGTCCTGGCAGCCCCTTGTTTGGTGGACACAGTGTGCAGGTCACCTCTTTAAGAGACCAGCTATTATCCCTCCCCTGCCCACTCCATTGTCCAGCTTCCTCTTATCTCTCAGGCCAGGGAGCTCAGCGTGTCCACATAGCAGGTCTCCATCTTGGCCAATAATTCACCACCTCCGGGCAGCAGTAGGGAGTGAGAGCTGGGGGCTGACATCACCCCCAAGAGCACCCTGCATGACCTCCTCCCCGCCTGGCTGAGCCAAGCTTAAATGCCTCCCACCCCACGGGGTCCTGGGCTTCAATCCTGTGATTGTGATCGCTCTGTGCCTAGTTACTGGGATGCCGACTGGACTTGGGGGACACAGCCGTGCCACCTGCAGCTGAGAATCAGGGAGCCACTTGAGGGGTGGGGTAGCTGATGTAGCTGCTCACAGATGCTGGTCTCCAGTTCCTCTCCCTGTCCCAGATCAGCCCGGGGTCATACGACCCAGTCCCCTCCTGTTGGTCCTGGTCCAGCTGAGCACCACTCCTGCCCAGGTGGCCACCGCACACTCGCATCGGGTGAGTATATCCAGAATGGACATGTTTATTGACAGAAGGGGGACAAGGGGTGAAAAGGGAAGCGCTCCTGGCAGGGTGGACCACACACCCGGCTTCGCCACCGCACAGCTTGGATTTGGTCAGGCATCTGGGTGGGCTCAGGCACTGGGGGCGTACTGCAGCACCAGTCGGTCAAAGTCGTTTTCCTTCAACACGGGGCAGGGGGTGTGAGAGAGAACATGAGTCAGGTGAGTTCCAGGCCCTCCCTGGCCTAGTCTGGAGACCAACCACCTGCACTGGCTCACCTTGGCCTGGTACTCCTTGATGAAGGGATGGGACCTGTGGGCATCCTTCAGCTGGGACAGGTAGCGGTTTGTTACCTGTGGCAGAGGCAAGAGTCAGTCAAATATGGGGATCCCCACGGCGGCCCTAAGCTATGGGACGGGAAAGGAGGCACAAGGGACACAAGCATATTCCAGGGAGGAGTCCTTGTTTCTCACATCTCTCCCATCCCCCCGGAGGCTCCTCATCCCACCGCACCAGGGTCTCAGGCTCACGACAGGACCCTCGGGGTTGGGGAGCACTGCCGGGAGTACTGCCTGGCATAGAGCCGGCACCTGGGACACAGCTGGAGAAGGTACCACAGGGTGTCTGACCCTGGGAGAGGGCAAGGTCGGGGGAGGAGAGGAGCAGGGCTGAGGTGATTTTTTTTTCTGGGCACAATGTATGGAGACCCCTCCCCAAAGCTCTGGTGGTTGGTACCTGGGCCCCAAGCAGCGCCCTTGATCCCAGACTGCATAGTCCCCGCCCACCCCTGGTCCTGAGGCCATGGAGCGCGGGCGTCTGGCGGGCTGTCTCTTTGAGACTGGGAGTAGATTCTGGGGTGAGTTGGAAGGCTGTACGCCCTAGTCCTGAGGCTGCCTGGGTGGCCTTCTACAAGGCACAGGTAACTCATGCAACCCTGGGTGAGCACCTAAGAGCAGTCTTCCCACAAAGACAGCTCCTCTGGGTTCCCTTCCTTGGTCCTGTTGCCCACTGCCCACGGTGAGGAGCTAAGGGGTCCAGCCCAGCAGGCCCCCTCTCAGGCCTCTTATCTGTAGGATCCAAAGGAGCAGCTGAACTGTGATCCTGACCAGGGTGGGGACCCTCTGGAGATGGCAGCCCTCCCTATGGGGAGTGGGCTTCTATCCTGATCCTAGGCTAACCCTGAGACCCTCACCCAGTCCAGGCTGGTGGTGGGAGGGAGGAAGCAGGGAGAAGGTTGGGAAGCCCTCCTGCACCTGGCTGAGAGGCCTACCTCAGGGGGCTTGCCCAGGTGTTGTGATAGGACGATGAGGTTGACCAGTGTCTCTGGGTGGCCGCTGTCCTGGAAGAAGAGGAATACTGGGTAGGCAGGGTCAGTGCCTCCTACTCACCTGCCCCCCCATCTCAGGCAGAATGGGTCTGCTGCCTGGGGAAGGGCACATCCAGCCTCAGAGCTGGGGCTACAGGATCCAGGGATCTTTCAGGCTGCCCTGCCAGGCAGTGAGTGGGGGGCCCTCCCCTCTACCTTGAGGGGCAGCTTAGCCCCTGCCCTCCCTCTTCCCTGCACCAGCTGCATATCCGGCCTATTTCCTCACCAGCATTCAGGCAGAGACAGTACTCTTTGCCTGCAGCCACTTGGGATGGGTGTATTTACGGTACAGATCTTGCGATGACAGAGCCTGACCTAAGGTCCCAGACCAGGGCCGATCTCACGCCTCCCAACTGGTCTCCAGGGGCCTGGGCAGGAAGTTGCTAGGAACCTCCAAACGTGGCCTTCCCCTGTCGGCCCACCCTGGGCTCAGGCTCAGGCACCCGGGAGCCTCTGGGGTCTGCCTAGGCACTTGGCGCAGACGTACCACCCAGGACAAGACTCCCAGCAGCAGCTGTGGACAGCCCAGAGAGAAACAAGAATGGACACAGAAGTCTCTGGAAGATGATGGAAGGAGCACGGGAAAACCTCAGGGCAGCAGGCCAGCAGGGGGACGTCTCAGGGGACAAGAACAGAAAGGAGTCGTTCAACTGGGTCCCACTGCTGCTCCTCCTGGGGAGGGGAGGGACACGGTCCGGCAGAGATGCCCACCAGGCCAGAAGCTCCTGACTGACCCCGACTGCAGAGGGCAGCTGAGCCGCTCATGGACGCTCTAAGGCGGCATGGTCAAGGGGGTCAGTGTGTGCAGGGGTGGCCTGGTGGGCAGTGGGTGGCCTGGCAGGTGAGAAGCTACCACACATGCAGCCCGAGGACACCAGCAGCGACAGAGGGCAGAGCTGTGTACCATGCCCATCTCTCACCGAAAACAAACCAAAATATAGTTTTCAATAAAAGGGAAAAGGCTTTGCTGTCTTTTTGGGTTGCAAAGTTGTGGCCACCCCGAGAGGGTAGGGCCCTAGGTCTCTTTTCCACTAGGTGGTCAGTGTCGCTGTCTGCAGCCAGCCCTTGGTCATGAACAGTGGGTGTCCTTCAAGACCAAGCAGGGAGCCAGCTGAGTGGTCAGGCCACTGGGATCCTCCCGTTTCCAAGAGAGGCTGATTTTATTGCCATGCTTGACTTTCACCTGATTCGCATTAAGTCTCCATGTGGCCACATGGGTCCACGGGGGCTCTGACCAATCCTTCTGCCCACTTTGCCCTGTAGCAAGCCTGTGTCCCACCAGCTGCCCGCCCTGCCCAGGTGGTGTGGGCCTGCCCATACCTTGTCCAGCGCCTCCTGCAGAACACCCTCAGCGGCCTCCCACCGGCCCTGGGCCATGTGGCAGGCTGCCTGTCCGTTGAGCAGCAGCAGGGTGGACGAGCACTTGTCAGCCATCTCTTGGAAGATGTAGTAGGCATCCTGCAGCTTCTCACCACCCTGCGGGGACATTTCTGCCATCACAGCTGTCCCCTGCTGCCTGGCCCAGTCCGGCCTGTGCCCTCACAGGACAGAGCAACACCAGTGCTGTGTGGAGTGGGCCCTGGCACGGCTGGGCCTTGCGAAACCCCGTGGATGCTACCCTTCCCTGCAGAGACCCCTGTGCAGCCTGTGCTCTTCTGAAGCGGTGAAGAGGCACATGATAGCGCGGCCACCTCACACCTGGGTTCCCAAGCCCTTAATGTGAGAGACGCGGACGACTCAGCTTCCAGAGATGCAGCGCCAGGACACCAGGCTGGAGGTGAGCTGGGACCACTGTGTCACAGAGCCCATGACCAGCAGCCCCGCTCCAACAGCCTGCTTCTGAGTAGGAGAGTCTATCCCTGCCTAAACCCGCAGCATCACAGCCACGGGGCGCCAGAGACTCAGCAGTGCTCATGGAAACACACCAGGCTGCTGGAGCGAGCTGTGGGTCTGCCTGCTAACTGGATGGCTATTGGACACCGGCCTGGGAGCCCTGGCTTTGGGGCAGTGCCTGCAGATGGGAAGCACATCTCAAAAGGCCCAAACAAAAGAGGGGCTCAGAAAGAGGAAGCCAAATGGCAGAGCCAGAAAAGGGGCTGTCGCCAAGAGAGCAGGGTGTTCAGGCGCGGGGTGGGTGGGGGCTGGGCTCAGGAACAGCGCCCGCTGGGGACACCAGCGCCTGTTCTGCGCAGAGCCGAGAGGTGCACGGCTAGGCTGCCCTGGCTGGGAGAAGAGGTTGCGAGGAGGTGCTGACTGTGTCTGGCTCCATGGTCCCCAGTTCATTCTGGCGGGCTCTGGCCAAGTCCCTCAGCTATGAGCAGCCCTGAATGGAGTTGAGGCTGAGCTGAGGGAAAATGGGCAGGGGCCCTGCAATCTGAGGGGCTCCTTTAGGGATGAGTCCCTGGCCCCAAAGGAAGCTGCACATCCAGCACATCCATGGAATGAGCACCGACCCCCGCCAACCACCCAACCCAAACACATTACATTGCTTGGGAGCAGCTGGGGTGGGGGACCTCCCACCCCATCCCCCACCCAGGTCTGGGGCTCACCACAGCCAGGTTGACCCAGGCAGTAGCCAGCTGAGTGAGGGTGGCATCCTCATCCTGGTCCTGCATCTTCTTCAGCTCTTTCCTGAGGCAGAGAAGTGGGAGGGGTCGAGTGGTAAAGTCCGGCCAACATCCCCCAAATTCCTTACACGAGGCCTCAGGATGCGGTGCTCTGGCCTAGCTGCCTTGCTCCTCTGCTGCATGCCCCCCTGTACCCTCTCTACCCACACAACCCTGCGAGACAAGCCCAGCCTCCTGCCTCACTGAAGGAAACTGAGGCACAGGTGGCACCACTCCTGCTTCCGTAGGTAACACCCTAGAGAAAAGGGCAAGTGAATGGTACGCCGTCTGGAAGGACTAGGGTTAATTGGGAAAATGACCTAGGCACCAATACGCTGAGTCTCTGGCCCCAAAGGAAGCCAGAGACGTCTCAGACATCCCCATGCGTGGCCTGTCCACGGCTCCTGCGGGGTGGGGAAGGAGCTCACCGGGCCAGGTCCAGGCGGTCCAGCTTCAGTAGGATCTGCACCATCATGGCCATACTGCAGGACAAGGCAGACAGTCAGTGGGCTATCCCACACCACCCCCCGCTAGGACTCACTCCCTGTGGGTGCCACCTTCCCCAGCCCTTGCAAAGGGGCCGCTGGTAATATGAGTGCAGACTCCAGGCCCCTGGCCATTCCCTGCTGCTCTTCTGCCTGTGCTGCACCCCACTTCCCTTCCCCTGGGCGGTCACAGATGAAGTACTGCACAGAGGGTGGCATGTTGGGCGCAGCACTCATCCCCCAGTTCTGCTTTCAGCAGCCCCGGAGAGGGATCAATGGCAGACAGAGATGCTTCTGCTCTGCGGTGAGGAACAAAGAATTTTACTCCAAGCACCATGACCCTGGAGCAGTGGCCCAGCAGTGGCTGCAGAAAGGAGTCTGCTGGGTGCAGAGCGGAGCTACAGGCTCGATGGCTACCCTCCACCCCCGTTCCCATGACAACTGCGAACAAAGTCTGCGCCGCCTAGAGACATGGGAAGGCACTTGCCACTCCAGGCTACGCCCCCGATGAACAGGGAACCCTCACCATTCCAGGCTGTCTCCCTGGTGCAGGGCACGCAGGGCGGCATCAGGGTTCTGGTCATGGAAGTAGATGGAGGCAGCCATCAGCAGGAAGGTGGTGTTGGTGACGTCCACACTCCTGCCCATCTCCCGGTCCAGCTCAGCGACAATTGAATCCCTGCAAAGCGAGGTAGGTTCAGGGAGCAGATGGGCTCAGAGATGGTGAGTCAGCCTGCTGGAGGTGCACAGCAGCAGTGGGCCCCCACCCCACCAGCACTCAGCCCCATGCAGTCGAAAAATGTAGCAGGGAGTGAGGCCACTACTCCAGGCCTCAGGCAGCCGTGACGTAGAAGGTACCGCGTACCTCCTCTGCCCAGGCTTTGCATTCTTGGTCCTCAGCACTTGGGGTGTGGCACCCCAATGTCCTGAACATGGAAGATGGGCTGACTCAGCCCCAGTGGCACCACCACGGGGCCATGAGGTTGTGTGAGTCACCTGTACGCAAAAGCTGCTGTTCAGGGTTCGGTTTCTACGAGTGTGTGCGTGCTGTGCAGGGTGCTGGGGTCTGAGGGCCAAGTATGTGTATGAGGATCCCTGGAGGGCAGGGCGTGCCCATCCCCATCTCTGTGTGCACCAAGGAGGTGCCCGGTGTACACAACTTCGGCTCTGAGCATGTGTCTTGCTCTGCATGTGGCCCTGAACACGGTTACACAGGGTCGGTGTGAGGAGCCCCCAGGCCACCCAAGCAGCTTCCTGCTGGGTTCTGCACACACGCCTCCGCTGTTCTGTGATGTCAGTGGCATGACTGCAACATGGTGCCATCACAGGGTCTGGCACTTTCTCCACCACTTGCCAGCTGAGCAGACGTGTAGGCAGCTGCAGGACGGACACACTGACAGCTGCCTGCTGCCCTGAGGATCTGCCCTGTGCAGTTCTCTGGACCACTCCTGGAGGTCCTGGCTCCCACCCCTTCCTAATGAGAAGGGGGCTGACCAGCTGGGAACCAGTCCAGGGGGGACTTGCTAGGTTGTGCCAGGTACCACGTACAGAGGCAGGTGGCATGGCTCCCACCTACAGAGACGTGAGCTAATGTGCCCCTGGGTGAGCATCTGATCAGTAAGGCCACAGCCTGTGCAAATGCCCAGAGGCCCATCTGAGGCTGGCGGGGCTGTACTATGTGCTGTCACAGGTGCCAGAGGCGCCAAGCACAGAGCAGCCCCCACCTCCCTGTGACAATCGCTCGCCTACAGCTCAGGGTGGACATCCTGCCCAGGGTGAGGTTTTGGAGTGTCTATGTCCACCCTCCACCTGGGCCCCCCACTCTCTAGCGATGCCCCCACAGGCTGACCTTCAACCTGTGGACATTCTCTGAGGATATCTGTACTCATGTCCCTGTCTCTGCTCTGCTCCCCCAGCCTCGCCCACTTAAAGCTGGCCCTTCACTGCTCTCCACTATAAGGGTACAGGAGATGGAGGAAATTGAGGGGCAAGGAGGAAGAACACCCACCCTCCCCCTCACCTCTGGCTCTCATTGGCCAGGTATTCAGCGAACATGCGCACAGCCTGCAGCTCTGGGGCTGAAGAGGGCTTGATCTCATCCAGGACCACTCCGAACTTCCTCTGTGAGGACAAGTACACTGTCAGTGTGGCTGCCTGCAGGGTCTCTGCCGTCAGTCCCAAAACACGTGCCCTGGGGGAGCTCCAACACCGGGAGTCGGTGCCCCCTACTGTATGGACCCCTCCGTCACTAGATGCCATTCCACCACAGGGCCCATTGGGCCACACTGCCCACTGTCCAGCTCCAGCGAGGTGACAAGGGCCGTGCAAAGTACTTAATAAAGCCAGACACACACCGGACACCTCTGCGCTGAAACCCAGATAGTGCCAGTGGTTACTCTGAGAGGCCAGGAGTCTGGGGCCTACTTCTCACTGCAGTTCTTCCCACAGTATCAGGGTTATAACTGCTCACACAGGTGTTTGTTTGAAGTTCACGTATAGTGACGATGCACAGACATGTGTGCACACACACGTGACTGTGTCTCGAGGAGCTTCCAACTGCATAATATGTGCTGTCTGGGCCTGGGTGTGACCCCTGAGGCTGAGGAAGTACTAACTGGGACCCTGTCAGGTTCTAGAACACTCTGCACAGAGAGAGGTGGGAGGAGGCCTGGGAGGCCACCAAAGCCTGGAAATGGAGCAGCTCCAAGAACAGCCGTCAGGGACAAGGCAGGTAGGACACTGGGTCTGGGGGAGCCAGGCGGGCACATTCAGCCCTGCTTGTACCGTCTGGTGTCCATGGAAAAGGAGGGGGCTTTCTAGGCATCTCATGAGGATGACAATGTAAAGGCCTTGGCGTCCCAGTGAACTACGGACTAGTAACAATATTGTCCTCCCAGGTGCAGCGGCTGTAACAAAGCACCCACTCAGGTAACATGAGAAGTTGCCTTCTCCCAGGTGTGGCAGTGGGGCACTCCCATTACTGCTGTGTCAACCAACACCAAGCTAAGTAAGTGCTACCCATCAAGTAAAAGAAAAGTAAATCCTGGCACTGTCCCTCTGGCCTGGCACCCCAGAACTCTGGGGACATGACCCAGAGGGGCTGACCACATCAGCTACATGGTCCTGGGCCCCTCTCCTTTTCCCTCCACCGTCTGTTCCAGGGGCATTTAGAGCCCTGACCTTCCCACACTCACCTGTGCCAAGTACGCCCTGTACAGGAAGATGTCCCTTTCCACGTCTCTCTCTGGACTTGATGGCTGTGGAATAGAGGTGGGTCAGGATGCAGGGACCCTCGTATGCACAGGTCCTCAGAGGTGGGGCCCAGCTGCCCCAGTGGAATCCCAGGACTGGCTCCTGGAACTGCCTTGGGACTTTTTCCCCACGACCCTGGGAAAGAGGCCCCATCATCTGTCCAGTGAGGAAGAGGCCCCTCAAGTTGTTAGGCCCACTCTATTCATGATGCAAGGGGCAGGGCAGAACCCAGGCCTTAACCTCACGACCCCAGGGTGTAGTAGATCAGTTCCTGACCTGCTCTTGTTCCAAAAAACATTTTTTAAAAAGATTTATTTATTAATTTATGCATACAAGAACTGAGGTACAGGCCAGAGGTGCCAGGGGTAAGCAGATTCACCAGAGACAGAGTGGGGAGCAAAACAGGCAGATCGACTGAAACACACTGCTGAGGGGAGCAGCAGGCGAGACAGGAGAGGTCTGCTGCGCCATGTGGGTCCCCTCCCTGGCGGGCAGCAGGGATGGAACTCGTGCTGCAGTGGTTTGCGTCATAGTGCTGCACTTAACCCATCGCGCCACCAGGGAGGCCCCTAAAGATTTATATATTTATGCATACAAGAACTGGGGTACAGGCCAGAGGTGTGGGGGGTGAGAGGATTCAACAGAGACAGAGCGGGGAGCAGAACAGGCAGATAAACTGAAATACACTGCTGAGGGGAGCAGCAGGCTGGGCAGGAGAGGTCTGCTGTGCCATTTGGGTCCCCTCCCTGACTGGGAATTGAGCTCACATTAGAGTGGCTGCAATGACTCATAGCGTGGTGCTTAACCCCTTGCACCACCAGGAAAGCCCCCAAAAAAGTTTTTTTAAACATGATAAGGTTTGCCTCCCTCAGAAGACTTTTCTGGAGAGTTGGCAGGGCTGCCCTGGTACAATAACATCTGCACCCAACCTGACAAAGGCCATCATTCCCTCAGCCCAGCCACTCAAGCCAAGCAGTGAGAGTGACTGTGAGGAAGCCCTGACCAGACCAAGAGGCTGCAGGCAGGCAGGGACCCTTCCTCAGGGGAACAATTTTAGTTGAGAGCATAGACCACCTCAGGGTCATCCCTCCAACAACCTTCAAACCATGGGTCCCAGGAAAGAAAATAGGGAAGTAGCCGGTCCAGCAACCAGGGCACAGGGACAAAGGTAGAGGAACTGACAACCTGGAATCCATCAGGACTACACTCCTGCTCACCATGCCGGCCCTCTTCTCTCCAGCCTGAGGAGGGGTGAGGGCAGCGACTATGTCTTCCCAGGCCCAGCATTGCCTCAAGTGAGATCCCTGGCCCGACAGGTCAACTTCACCCTAGGATACCAGTGACTTGCTCTAGCTTTGGTGGCCAGGCCGGGGATCGGGCCATAAATAACCCTCAAATGGCCCTCATACGTGGACACTGGTGAGGACGGCCCAACTGCAGTTGCATCTCCAGAAGCTTGTCAGGAAGACGGTCTCAGACCCACCCCAATTACAGCACTGGAGATTCATGCACCATTTCAGGTGGGTCTAAATTCCCCATCCCTGATGGCAGAAATGCCTGGGAATTCAGAGCTAGGAGCCTCCACCCCCACCAGGAACTTCTGCACTGCTCCAGGGGCTAAGACGTTGCCAGGCCTGAAGATAAGGGGTACTGGTCAGGAAGGACAGGGAGGGGGCCCGGAGTCACATGCCCTCACTCTGCTGTTCATCTGACACTCTGTCCCTGGGCACGCTGGACAGCAAGCTCCTTGAGGTTTTCACCGCTTCATCCCCAACACTTGGGTACTGCCTGCCATCTTGTGGGCACTTGAGAAAAGTGACAAACGGTGACATGGTGATGATCAAGGGTAATGATACACCAGGTATCTGACCATTGAAGTTGCTGGGAGCTGATGCGTGAACTCCTACAAACAGAACCCCAAGTCTCTTGGCTCTGGAGGCCAGACTCCCCAAATCCGGGGGTTGGCAGGACCATGTTCCCTCAGTAGCCCCATAGGAAGACCGTTCCTACCTCTCTCAGCTCCTAGGATGCAGGTATCCCCTTCCTTGGTGTGGAATGTGACTGCCATCACTCCAGTCTCTGCCCTCACCTTCTGTGTCTAAAAGCTCTCATTCCCCTTAAACCAGAAGGACGCTTACAGTGCGATTTCAATCCCATCCTAAATCTTAGCTGATCTCCAGAGATCCTTCACTTAAATATTATACCTGCAAAAACTCCTTTCCCAAATAAACACATGGTGGATGTTACCTTTTTAAGACACCATTCCATGCAGCACAGAATGCCCGAGGCTTGGGCAGAGTTGCTCTGAGGACCAGAGTTAATACACTGAGTGTCTCGGCAGATGCACTGACGAAGCACCTAGGCTTAGAACCAGAGCACCCTCACCATGTGACCCAACAGGGCACACAGGTCATGCTCAGAGGCTGGCAATGGCATGCCCCCAGCCAGGGTACTTTGGCCTGGTTTCCTTGTCTTCATTTTCAGTCACTCCCTGTACAGAAGGTAATCCTGGTTCTTTCAGTGGGGACATAACGTTTGCAGATTATGACAAGAAAAGATTCAGACTCATTGTTATGATAGAAGGAAAACAGATACATGGCAGAAGTTGCAAGATAAAACAAGAATATAACGCTAGAGTTCACTATGCCTCTACTGAGTTAGGTGGCATCATTCCCATTTGACAGGAGGTGAAACATAGTACACAGCACCGTGAGAGCCTGGCTAAGGAAAGAACATAGAGAAGGGAGAAGCTGGACACAGGTTGTTTCTCATGGTTGACACTACTCCAACAAAGAGGCACATACCTTTGAGGTAGTGAGATGAATAAGACCTCCCCGATTTGGCAACAATTCCTGGAATCTGAGCAGCTCAAGTTACATAAAAAGGACTTGGCAGATATGAATAAGGCTATAGACCCTGAAATAAGGAAATTGTGATGGATTTTCCAGGAGGGCCCAGTCTAATCAAAGCTCCTACAGCAGCCTAACAGAAAAAAAGGTGGCAGAAGGAGAAATCCAAGAGCTCTCAAGCATGAGAAGACTATGATGCCGCTCACTGGTTCCGAGATACAAGGGTCATGTGCAAGGTTGAGGATTGGAGAGAAGCCCCTAAGAACTAAGAACTAAGAACTAAGAAGCCCCTAAGAACTAAGGGTTGCACCCTATGGTAAATCAGGAAATTTGGAACCTCCAGAAAGGACTCAGTAGACCAATATCTTGATTTTTAACCTGGAGCATGCTATGTCAGACTTCTGACCTACAGAAACTGTAAAATAATAAATTTGTGTCATCTTAACCTGTTGTTTATCATCAATGATCATAGAGGCATTGGAAAACCAATACAATAGTGCAAATATCATCTCAACAAATCCTCACAGACTCTTTAAGTTTGAGGTTTCATTCCTATCATACACTCAGGGAATCCAGGCACACTGCCAAAGACAGAGGCACGGAAAGCAAGCCTTCTCTACTTCAGAGTCCAAATTCCTCTCAAGTCGACTCTGTGAAGATGTCTGCCACTCCCTTGCTTGTGGCTCCATGGCCTTCTGCACCTTCAGAATAACATCCAAAACCTCTGTCATGAGTGCTCCCCCACTCTCTCCCTGTAGACCCTGCCATATTCACAGTTCTTAAAAATGCTTCAGTACCTCAGTCTTAAAGTGACAGTAACAGCCATGCTTCTCCCTAAAAGGCAAAGGACACTGCCAGCCAACCAACCAGTGCTAGCTGGGCCCTGCTCTCAAACAACCAAGCTCATTCCCACCATTTTCCATTTTCCATCAAACTTCCTGACTTCTTGTTTATTTACTGTCAAACCTCCCTTTCGAAGATGAAGTTTTCAAGGGAGCTGGACGTTTCGCCTATTTTGTCACTGCTTGGAGTCCAGCACAAATATAATGCCTGACCACGGAGATATTCAATGAGGAATGAATAAATAGGCAATGTTGGGGCTAAAAAACCGGGATGGGGCGGGGGGTTGGGTCAGGGTAGGATCTGGGATCATTACTGTCTCCCGCGTCGGTGTTCTCATCAGTACAACGAGGACAAATAACCGTCCTACTTCGCGGGTACTGCGGGTGCGGCAGCACAGTGTAGGCGGTGAACAAAAAGTTACTGCTCTCACTACTACAAGTGGTACAAACGCCTCCCTCACCCAAATGCCTCTGAGGCACAGAGGAAGCGCACTCCGAGAAGGGTGACAAACTGTTCCAGATAAGAACTCTGTCATGGCACAAAGACATACCTAGCCGCGTTCTGAAGAGATACGCGGGGTAACCTCCGAGAGCAGAAGACCAGAAAGGTTTTTAATTAGAGTACGACCGGTGGCTACCAGGAAGCATCCCATGCCAGCTCTCCCGAGTCCCCCCGGCCCCAAGCGGTCCCACCTTCACCCGCTGAGCCTCGTTGATGCACTGCTGGTAGCTGCCGATATAGAAGGCATTCTTTACATCGAACAGCTCGTCCACCTCCCCGGAGCCTGCAGAGACTGGGCCAGGAGCAGGAGGTGCCATATCGCTGCCTTTACACTCCCCTCTTCCGGAGGGACACATCAACGGAAGGAGAGAGCGATCGCGCAGCACGCCGGGAAATGTAGTTTGCTTGTTTCCCGATGGCTAGCGATAAACCAATAGGAGACCCTTAATCGAAAGGAAAGGGGAGGGTGACGCAAGTACGTCTCGCATAGCATCTCGGGAATTGTAGTTCAATTAGATTCTGCGCGCAAAAGGAATTCCGAGAAGCAGGGTGAGGCTGTAGTAGATTTTGGGAAATGCTGAATGAGCTGGAGTGGGCGGTACCACGCAGGAGGCGGATCCAATAAACGCGAAGATTTCCATGGCGTCATCCGCACGCGCCGGAAGCGTGGCTCAAAGGGGCCCCGTGGCTGGAGGCGAGTATGGGTGGTTTTGCGGAGCTGGGATTGTCATCGTGGCTTGTGGACCAATGTCGGCAGCTGGGTTTGAAGCAGCCCACGCCCGTGCAGCTCGGATGCATCCCCGCCATCCTGGAGGGTGAGTGTGGTCTAGCCTTTGACCGCGTGAGTCCTGCGAGATGTTAACGGAGGCAGACGGGGCAGGTGAGGCTGTACGACTGACTTGCACTGTGTCCGCCCACAAGTGATGTGATTGTTGAAACTTTCTAAGCCTCAGAGCACAGGGAGGGTTTGGTGAATGCCTGCTCGATGGTACTGAGAAAATCGTTAAAACTTTCATTGCTGTTTTCATTTTACGAATGGGAACTGAGGTTGAGGTTGCCAGTAGCAGGCATCTAGGATAAGGTGGATGTGGTTCAAGTTCAACTTGGCCAAAACTGATTCAGTCCTGGGCAAAACTGAGACTCAGTTTCCCATTCTGTTTATTGAAGATTTTAAGGGCCTCTCCGTCTTGGAATTTGCCAGTTACTCACAATGGAAAGGATATAGGCCATTACTGGGCACACAGTGATTGTTCATTAGTTGTTAAGTGTTGCAGACTTCCTGTTTACACCTGGATAGTATTGATGCTGCTTTGCCCTCCATCCAGGTCGGGACTGCTTGGGCTGTGCCAAGACAGGCAGCGGCAAGACAGCAGCCTTTGTCCTACCCATCTTGCAGAAGTTGTCTGAGGATCCCTATGGTATCTTTTGTCTTGTCCTGACACCCACCAGGTGAGCCCACCACAGGACGTTGCGTGTGAGTTAACCATCCGTATACTCTTGGACAAGAGTCTTTACCTCTAAGAGCCATGCTTTCCCCATGGGTGAAATGGGGCAGAAGTTGTGTCTGCCTCTTAGAGGCACTGCAGAATTGTGTGAGATGGTGTACAAAAATTGTGAACAATCTTGTAACCCAAGAAATAGACACATTCCCCATCATTGAGAAGACAAATAGGTGCTGCATGTTGTGAGAGCATTATGGGGGAGTGGGGATGAGGGAGATTTCATTCAAAGGGTGCCTTACAGAATGAGAAGAGTATCTCAAAGGAACAAACATGGGGAAAGGTGTTGCAGGCAGAGGGAATTGCTGCATTTATGCAAAGGGAAGAAAGGGTCCTGGGTGTTGAGTGTGTTAGAGCCAGCTTGAGAATGATCTCAATAGGTTTAGGATTGATTCTGAAGGCATGTGAACAGGGTAGAACAAAACAGGAGACGAATAAGTGGATAAATAATCTGAAGCTTTGGTGATCCCACACTCAGAGCCTGTGTGGAGGTGGAGAGGAAACTGACACTGTCAGGCTATGGTGACTATAGTGCTAAGGCCATGGGAGGAAGAGAGGCCAGTTTGGGTAGTCTTGACAGGGAAGAGGCTGTGGGATGTTCTGGAGCCCAGCATGGTGGGCTCACCATGGGCCTTCAATGTTCAGTATCAGAGTCTTTGTTCAAAGGGGACTGGGAGCCTCAGAGGGTGTGTGAACAGGAGAGGGTGGTCACAAGTCCTAGGGTGAAGGGAATGGGAAGCTGACATCGAATCCCCATCTGATTAGCCTGTCCCCTTCTTGCCTGCAGGGAGCTGGCCTACCAGATTGCTGAGCAGTTCCGGGTCCTGGGGAAGCCTCTGGGCCTGAAAGACTGCATCATTGTTGGCGGCATGGGTATGGGGAGCCGGGGGGTCTCTGAGTAGCACGGGTCCAGTGCCCCAGCGAGACCCTGGGTGGCATGGGTACGGGGCCCAGAGAACGCTGAGTGTGGATCCCTGAAACCTCAGACCAACTACCCAGTCCCACCTCTTGCCCCATTTCTGCTCGCAGACATGGTGGCCCAGGCCCTGGAGCTCTCCCGGAAACCACATGTAGTGATTGCCACGCCAGGGCGCCTGGCTGATCACCTCCGCAGCTCTAACACCTTCAGCATCAAGAAGATCCGCTTTCTGGTGAGTCACATGAAGCACTGATTTCTTTGTCTGGGAGATATTTTAAAACATTAGGAAGGACATGAGACAATGACAGCTCAGAGGTCAACAAGGTGAGGCCTGTTTTAGTGAAGGTAACTGAGGGCAGGGCCTCTTTAAGATATGTGGTTGGAGCCAAGAGGGGTAAGGGTGTTGGACAACCAGAAGGAGCATGCTCAGGGCCTACCCTCTGGACTGGTGCTTACCCTAGATTCCCCTGCTTGCTGGTGCTGCAGGTGATGGATGAAGCAGACCGGCTGCTGGAGCAAGGCTGTACAGACTTCACCGTGGACCTCGAGACTATCCTAGCTGCTGTGCCAGCCCGCAGGCAGACATTGCTCTTCAGCGCCACGCTGACGGACACGCTCAGGGAACTGCAGGGCTTGGCCACCAACCAGCCCTTCTTCTGGGAGGCTCAGACCCCGTGAGTCCATGGCCACATTGGGGCAAAGGCAGAGTGGTCAGGGTGAAGCTCATACTCAGTGGAGGTTATGACTTGTGGACAGGGCATCAGTCCCATTCTGCAGAAGGGGAAGCATGGCACAGGGTGCGTTTGGGATGGTGTGGCTGTAGACACAGAAGGGAAAACAAATTGCCCATCCCCCAGGGTAAGCACGGTGGAGCAGCTGGACCAACGCTACTTGCTGGTGCCTGAGAAAGTCAAAGACGCTTACCTGGTCCACCTGATCCAGAGCTTCCACGATGAGCATGAGGACTGGTCCATCATCATCTTCACCAATACGTGCAAGTGAGCCTGTCATGCCCTTTCTTGGTGGATTCCCGCCCCCCAGCCCCCACAGAGGCCCATGGATGACTGCATATCATGGGCATGAGACACAGCCAGTTTCTGGGGCCTCTGCTCAGACCAGAAATTTTGGAGGATTTGCTCAAGGAGGCCGAGAGGTCACCCATCTCAGAGGCAGAAACAGACCAGGGTTCATCAGACCCACCTTAACCGGAGGGGCTGTGCCTGGGTTGTCCCGAGGCCCATTGATCAGCACAACCCCCAGGGCAGTCATCTTGTAGCCCCAGGCAACCCTGAGGGACACTTTTAACTAGCTCTTCCTTTGAAGTATTTTTTTTTTTAAGATTTATTTATTTATGCATACAAGCACTGGGGTACAGGCCAGAGGTGTAGGGGGCGAGAGGATTCACCACAGACAGAGCGGGGAGCAGAACAGGCAGATCAAC
>JAGFMF010011659.1:9382381-9416181 GCA_019455555.1 Galemys pyrenaicus | reverse complement strand
CTGCTGAGGGGAGCAGCGGGCACAGCAGGAGAGGTCTGCTGCACCATGTGGGTCCCCTCCCTGGCCAGCAGCAGGGATCGAACTCGTGCTGCAGTAGCTATAGTTTGCTTCATAGTGCATTGCTTAACCCACTGCGCCACCAGGGAGGCCCCCTGAAGTATTTTTTTAAAGATGTATTTATTTATGCATGCAAGAACTGGGGTACAGGCCAGAGATTCAGAAGAGGAGGATGAGGATTAACCAGAGAGAGTGGGGAGCAGAAGAGGCAGATTGACTGAAATATGCTGCTGAGAGGAGCAGCGGGCAAAACAGGAAAGGTCTGTTGTACCATATGGGTCAGCTCCCTGGCCAGGGATCAAACCCATGCTGCAGTGGCTATGGACCTAACCCCTTGCGCCACCAGCGAAGCCTTTTCATTTGAAGTACTGGGGAAGGTTGTCAAGAAATCATAGATGTTCTAGCAGGGCTGGAGTTGGGAGGCCTCCTAACTGGCTGCTGGCCCCCAAGAATTATCAGCTACCAAGACAGAAAAGTGTGGAAATAGGGCCAGCTCTTGGGGGCTCAGGCCATGTGAACAGTCAACAGACAGGGCGTCAGCAGGCGGGGTCCAGCCACTGCACCCTGCTTTTCCTTCCTCATCAGTGCAGGGCCATCAGCTTGGAGCGTGGGAGTAGGTGGGTTAGGAGCTCCTTCCCAGGACCCTGGCTGCGGTTTATAACATGTCCTTCCCACCAGAACCTGCCAGATCTTGTGCATGATGTTGCGCAAATTCAACTTCCCCACAGTAGCTCTGCACTCCATGATGAAGCAGGTGAGTTGCTGTGCTGTCCCAGTGCCAACCACCCCAGCATGCCTCGCACCCCATCTCACCCCCCAACCTCAGGGCCTTTGCCCAGCCACTTCCCTCTGCCTGGCGTACTCCTGTTGCCTTCCATCCCAGTCTCACAAGTCCCTCCTTGGCAAGGCCCTCCTGTCCTGTTGTTCAGCTGTGTCTGTTATGGCGTCTGCCCACCTGACCTTGTTATGGTTGCTCCCTCACTGTACTGTGAGCCCGTGGAGGGCAGGACTGCCCTGGCTCTGCCCTGGGAACTGGTATACCCCATCCAGTAAGCGTTCAAATGTTCAAAATGCTGGTGTCAATTCTTCTGGCACAGAAAGAACGTTTTGCTGCCCTGGCCAAATTCAAGTCCAGCATCTACCGGATCCTAATTGCAACAGATGTTGCCTCCCGGTGAGTGGCCCCAGGGTGCCCCATGTGCTCACCCCATGATGCCCCCACTGGGGGGCCTTGGGCATGAATCTGGTGGCCCGTTTCGTTGCTGAATGACCTTGGAGAGTCCCTGTTTCAGTTACTCCACGTGAACAATGGTGCTGACTGGCCTCTTCCCTTAGGGGCCTAGACATCCCCACAGTGCAGGTGGTCATCAACCACAATACCCCCGGGCTCCCCAAGATCTACATCCACCGAGTTGGCCGGACGGCCCGTGCAGGTGAGCCGGCGGGGCGTGCGTCCCTTTAGCCTGCCACATGTGGACAGTAGAGACCTGGGGGGTAACCAGCAGGTGAGCGATATTGGAGGCAAATTTGCAGGTTGAGGGGCTCACTCTTTTGGACACACAGCAGAGCTGCTCTGGCTTCTCCATGTGACCCCATGGTGTCCAAGGTTTGGTCCTTCACTGTGACCCCTGCCAGGAACCAAGGAGGTGTCCTATGTCTGCTCAGCTCCAGAAGGGAGGAACATGGGGTGTGTGGGATTCTTTCACACCTAGGATGGGGAGAGGCATAGTTCCTTGGTGCAGGTAGGTTGGGCCATGGCCCTTCTCTTTACTCTGTGGTAGGTCATAGCAGCATTCTGGGCCCCAAAAGCCTGGTGCATTGAGGAAGCTGAGCTAACGGTGATGACAATGTAATGCCTGCTTAGGGCTGCTCCAGGCTCCTGGGCCTCATCAGTTGTGAGTGCTGTCCTAGCACTGGGCACTGTTGCAAAAAGGAGTAGAGAACTGGTGTGCTAGGATCTAGCCTGAGCTCCCTGGCAGTGACATAGAAAAGGGAAAACAGCCATATTGCCAGCCCAATTTTAAGTTAAACAGGTAGCTCCCCTGGGACAGACTGAGGTCCAGCTGGCAGTGGAGCCCTGGGCTTCCTTCACCTCTCCCGCCTGCCAAACCTCGATCTTATTTCCCTTGATTGATCAAGAGGAATCCCCAGCTGCCAAGTGGTCAGGCTCTGCTTCTGTTGGTCTTATGTCCAGGCCCCACACACAGCAGATAACTGGCACATTCTTGCAGGGCGACAAGGCCAGGCCATCACACTGGTGACGCAGTACGACATCCACCTGGTCCACGCCATCGAGGAACAGATCAGTGAGTGGGTGTGTGGAGTGGGAGAGGCTGTGAACAGCTTAATCACTTTTGTCTGAAACTCCAGAAAAGTTTCTTTTGCCCAGATTGGAACAGAAACTCCCTACAGTGGCTCTCAGCAGCTGAACGCCACGTTGAGTGGGAAGGAATTGGGGCTTCTCAGACCTATGGATAGTCCCCGTGGATGCAAGGCTCCAGGGGCAGAGCTTGGATGTGTTAAAAACCCCTTTGGGTGGTTTAACGTGTAGCCAGCCAGAAACATGTGGTTCACACACACTCAGAAATGTCTTGACTTTGCAGGACATGCTTTCCAAAAACTAAGTAATAGAGAGCTGCAGTACCTGGGCTTGCCCACCTGCTATAGCTCTGGGTGACCTTGCATGCTGCCCTTCCCCCAAGGGGACCTCACTGTTGTGGGTAAACTGTTTTTTCCTGTCATGCTACCCTCCCCTGCCTGGGTCTCACGTCCCCATAGAGAAAAAGCTGGAGGAGTTCTCAGTGGAGGAGGCTGAAGTGTTGCAGATTCTCACACAGGTCAACGTGGTGCGGAGGGAATGTGAGATTGTAAGTATCAAGGAGTTGGTCCTGGCGTGAGGGTGCTCCCTCCAAGAGGTGGCCCTCCATGATGGGGTTCCACCTCCACATCCCCCCCCCCACCCCAGAAACTGGAGGCGGCCAACTTTGATGAAAAGAAGGAAATCAATAAGCGGAAGCAGCTGATCCTGGAGGGGAAGGTGAGGACCCAGCAGGCAGACAGGTAGGTGGTGGGTGAGGTTATAGGGGCACTGCCCAGCTCAGCCACCTCCGGTCCTCCCCATGCCAGGACCCAGACCTGGAGGCCAAGCGCAAGGCAGAACTGGCTAAGATCAAGCAGAAGAACCGGCGCTTCAAGGAGAAGGTGGAGCAGACACTGAAGCAGCAGCAGGCTGACAGGGCTGGCCGAGGGGGACGTCGACCCAGACCCCGGCCTACGAACTGCCCAACCCAGGCCTAAGCTCCACGGTGCTGGCTAGGACTCCTTCCTGGGGGGCAGCTCGCCCCACCCCGCCTTGTCACCCCACCTCAGCAGCACCTAGACGCCCCCATCTAGCAGAGTACAGCTCATCCGCCCTCTGGCCCCTACCGGCACCGCCTCAGAACCTTGGAAAGAGGCCTCAGAGAAGGAAAGGTGGCTAGTTGTGGCCAGAGGCCCTTCATGGAGGTGCAGGGGGGCTCAGAACAGAGAAGCTGCTTGCAAGAGGCACTCAATAAATGGATCTTTTGATGTCCTGTCTGGGGGCTGAGTCTAATGCGCTTCGTGTACCCGCCTCCAAGAATGTCACGTCACCCCACCCCACCTGATTCTCCACTCCTGTCCAGCCAGGCCCAAAGCTTTACGCTGTGAGACCAGCTTTCCAGTGTGGCGACCTAAGGTTTGTGAAGCTGCCTCGGTGCCTGTTTCTTCTGTGGAAGGTTAACATAGCAATTGTACCATTCTCCAGCCATATCCGTGAGGTTTAGGGAGACTGCTCCCTCAGTCAGTGAACACCACTGCCCACTTCATCTAGGGGCTGCCCCACCTGCCCACCTGAATTCATTTAGGGTTTGAGGCCAGAGTGAAGAGGGTATTGACTAGGGGGCCACCTAAGTTCTGAAAACTGAAGCTGAGCTGAAGGGTATGGGGCACCAGCACTGAGCATAGCTGGAACCCAGCCCAGCAACTTTCCAAATGTTGCCGCGCCTGCATGGCTGACCAAGCCCCATGTGACCCAAGGGTGCACTGAAGAGAAAGCTAGTAGAGGGCCCCATGACAGTGGCTCGATGCCCAGAGCCCACAAACCACACGCACACACAGCTATGCTTAGAAATGTAATCTGGGCGCCAGCGCATGCCCCGGCGATTCTAGAAATTCTACACGATGAAAAGCTCAAAACCAGCCCCTGAGCTGAGAGAGCCAGGACCAGCTGGGCACTGATCAGGCCCTCCCCAGGCTGAGTCAGCCCTAGTCCCAGCCAGGGCGAACAGCCCACTGTGCCGCCTGCGGCCCAGCCCGTGCACCAGGTGGGCATGGTTTGTGTAAAAGCAGCTTCTGAAGGCCTGGCTCAGGGCGCACCCCCAGCCAGGCGGGCCAGGCCCTCCCGTAGCTCGCTCAGCTCGAACAGCCTGACGTCCAGCAGCTGTGCGGCCCGGCCCACCTCGGCCCTCGCCCGCTCCCGGTCAGCCCGCGCCTCCTCTAGGCTGCGCTCCGTTGCTCGCAGCTGGTGCTCCAGTTCCACATTTCGGGTCTCCAGGTCCTGCAGGGAGGGGCAGGGCGAACTGGGGGTCCTACAAGTCTCAGGTCACAGCTCAGCCTCCTCACGGCCCCCACTCTCCATCTCCTAACTGCCTACCTACTGCCTCTGCCGAGGCAATCCGTGGCCCCAAGCATTGCAACATCATAGAACTGCTCACATCCCTCATCCGCTGAAAACCCTCCTCTGGCCAAGGGGTTGGGAAGAAGATCCACACTCTTATCATTGCTCACCCCAACTCGAGCCTGTAGCTCCCTGCTCTTCCTCGAGCGGGTTCGCTTCCCACTGCAGGGCCTTTGCACATGCTGTGCACTCTGCATTTCCCCACTTCTCTCTCCCAGCATGCCTCTGAGGGTGCCAGATCCTTTCGTACCCACAGGAGGCATCCCATGAAAATTTCCCAGATAAAAGCCTTGGCAATAGCCAGGTATGGCTTCAGATGCAGGTCTTTGATTCTAGGCTGGGATGTATGAGAACTTGATGGGGTCAAACATGGAAATTCAGTAGGGAATCAAACTGCTTGTTGAATAGGAAACAGTACCAATAACAACTACCATTTACAACCAGGTCTTCCCAACCTCAGGTCTTCCTGAGCCCATTTACAGGTAGAGAAACGGAGGCTCAGGGAGGCATACAGCTGCCAGGACTCACCAGGAAGGGGAGCACCCAAATGCACCCCACAACAGGGGCTGATTGCCAGTCGCCTTTACCCCACCCCAGGAGCCTCACATACCTGCACCTTCTGCTGTGTCTCCTCACGTTCTGTGGCATCTGCTACCTCGTGGGTCCCACCAGTTTGGCTCTTCAGCGTCTGAATCTCCTGGGGGAGAGAGTCCCAGGGTCTGTTTGGAGGTCCCAGCTTCCCCATGGGATGTCAGGGAGGGCGAGGCCAGGGACACAAATATAGGTAAGTTCACAAGCTAAGTGCTCACCTGGTCCTTGGTTTGCACCAGCGCCTCCAGCTGCTCCAGGGATTGGCACAGCCCTTCCTTCTCATTGACTGGGGTTTGCTCCGTGGCTGCCTGGGCCTCCAGCTCAGCCACCTAAGCAGACAGGAAGGACAGCTCCTGACCCCGGGGAACCTGCCTCCTGCACAGTAACGCCCACTGGCTGTGTCCACCCCCTAGCCCTGAGAGATGAGACTTTAGGGCCTGTCAGCCCTCCAGGTGGCATTATTTCAGACCCATTTTACAGAGCAAGAAGCCGAGGTTCAGAAAGCGACACGACAGGGAGGAACCCAAGGTCCCTGGGCAAGAAGGGTGCCCTTACTCGCTGCCGCAATCGCTCAGCCTCCGCGCGCTGGGCCTCTAGCTGCTGCCTCCACTGGGCAGCCGCGGCGTTGGCCTCCCGCAGAGCGCCCGCCAACTTGTTGTTGCTGTCCTGCAGTGCGAAGAACTCGGCCTCCCACTGCACCTCTCCCACCGAGCTGCAGGAGCGACAGTGGGGGTTGGCAGCGGCTGGCCGCAAGGGGCGGGGGCGGGGCGGGGGCGGGGCGGGGGCGGGGCGCGCAGGGACCCAGGCGGGGCCCGCACTGGGCGTGGTCACCCTCTGGCGACCGGGTGGGGCGGTACGTCCTAGCGTTCGGGGTCTCCCCCCGGGCTCTAGGTGACAGCTCAGTGAGGAATGCGGGGCGGGGTCGGCCCGGGGGACGCGGTGCGAACTGGTGAGTGGGAGTGGGGAGGCTGTCCCCGAGAAGTGGCCGAGGCGCGGGGGAGTGGGGGCCGTATTACCCGGAAGGCGTGGCCAAAGTAAGCACCAAGTGGAGGGGTCCACTCCCCAAGGGATTGGATGGCGATTGCGTGCGCCCCTCTCAAGCCTCGGGTGTACGGTCAGAGCCCGCCGCGCCCCATCCGCCGGCTTCAAGCCAGAGCCTCCCCCAGCCCCATACTGCTCCTCGTCCCAACCGCTCCCTCACCCCTCGGACAGCATCTTCTTGAGTCGCTCCCGCTCTGCGGGCCCGGGGGCGTCTGCGCTCTGACTGCGGAATAGTTTCTCGTCGCCAGGGCCGTTGGTGCTGATGAGGGGGCTCGGGGGCACCTAAGGGCATAGACAGAAGTCACAGTGGCGGGTGGCTTCAGTCCAGGTCAGGTTAGGAGGTCATGACGTGGGTGAGGACTGATGTTAGTGGGGTCCTGATTGAGGGCAGGGTCCCTTTCAGCACAGGGAACCTGCTGTGCCCTTCCCCTCCTCAACCACTTTCCAAGGCTCCTGGCAGAGTTTGGGTCCCTGCCCCCCACCTTGCCGCCCTGAGCAGGAGGGATCTACAGTAGACCTGTTTAAATCCACTGAGCTTATTCAGAATCTGGAAGATCTCCTTGCTCTTCCCTCATAGCAATACCCCTCCCTGGGGTGGAATTTCAACACCTTCCCACTGAAGATTCAGGCCAGAAGCCCTCTCCTCTGCATTCGTTATGAATCTGCCTCGCCACCAGAATCTCGAGCCCTGAGGACACGAGCCAGAGCCAGCCTGCTTTTGCATGTCTAACCTGGTGCATGCACACGCAGGAGACAATTCTTTACTCTGTTCTCCTGTGTGCCCATTTCAGTTTCTGCCCTATGAGCTGGCTTTCTGACCTTCCCTGAAACAAGACTAGGTCATCCCCATAAGATAGGTCTGTGGCACTACACCCTTCCCCAAGTCCCTACCACCATCTCACCATCTCGTCACCTCACTACCACCATCGCATCTGAACCTTTGGGTATGGGCACCAGGGCACGGCGCAGGGAGTGCTCACCTGGTGGGCTGTGAGACCCAGGGCTGGACTGGTGAGCTCCCCACCATCCTGAGATTTCTCCCGAGCAAGCTTGGCAGCCTCCTTCACTTCCTGGAACTTCTCAGCAAACTGGGGTAGGTAGGCAGGAACAAATAGTCACCAGCTTGGAGGCCCCCTGGCCTCCTCCCCTAGGCCCCATCAGGTCACCCCACCCAGTGCCAACCCTGTTGCTTTGGAAGGAACTTTTAGAGAGAAGGCTTTTGAAAGATACCCTGGTGAGCAGAGTGGGGGTGGGATGGGGCCTGAGGGTAGGATGGGGTGTTCACAGCAGTGGTGCAAAGTAAGATTCCTTGAGAAAAGAATCCCCTCATCCTCTCTACGAGGTTTATTTCAACCTGGAGACCCTGAGGCAGGTGCTATTCTGACTTTACTGCCTGGGACAAAATCCTTTTATAACAAAAAAAGAAAGCAGCTCGGAAAGTCACCCCTTCACCACCTTGCTGGTCTCATTTTTGTTTCACTAATCTCTACCTTTATCACCCATACAGTCAAGGTATGACACACTTTTCATTTTTAAATAAAATTTCTTCATTTGAAGATAATTTCTAAAGAAAATATTTACAGACATACAGCTACTTGAGGTGTGCCAAGGGGTTGGTGCAATTCATTGGGGAAGTAGTCTTTTTAAAAAATAGCCAAGAGCAACCAGTACTTTAATTTGTACTTTAATTTCAAGACTTTAATTTGAATGTGCAAAGAAAACTGACACTTCTAGGAGAAAATCATGGTGATCTCACAAGACACAGGAAATACTGATGTCTACTGATAGCTGAGGGTGGAGGGAAGTCATAACAAAGGCATGCCAGGGTGTTTGGAGAAGCTCCTAGCCCCACTCAAGCACCCACAGGGGCCAGGGATGCCCAAAACTGGAGCTGGTGACCAGCAAAGCTCAGATGTGCACCAGGGACCTGGAAAGGGGTTTCTGGCTTGTCCAATTTTGTATGCCTATTCTGCAGCTGTCCAGGGACCCAGTCACCTAGAAAACCCAAATGCACCCCTCTCACTCTTCCCCTAGGCCCACCTGAGTCAGATGCTGCTCCGAAGCAAAGCCAAGGCCATAGACAGTGTTGGCTCGGCTGTCTGCCCACTGCCCAAACTTCTGGGAGGTTTTGGTGAAGGTCATGTTGGGGGTAATGGTGCTGTTGATAATGGCCTGAGGAGGGAGGAGCAAAGTTCAAGGATGACTAGACTGGCAATAATGAACATGAAATTCCTAGGCTGTCACTTTGTATTAGTCCCTCAGAGATTCTTGGCCTGAGTCCTCTCAGGTAGAAGACACTGAGGTCCAGTAAGGCACAGAGCTCCCCGGCCCCAGGCAAACAGCCAGGCAGCTACCACGCCCAGGCCTGCCTTCACACCCAAGTCCCACCCGGAGACCTTGGCACCCCCGATGCTGATGATTCGGTAAACATTGCGGGTGGCATCGTAGAAGTAGGAGACGGTGAGCGCATGCTTGCCGGCCGGGATCCAGTTCCGCTTGGTGGTGGGATCGATCTGGAACACGTGTGCCCGTGTGCTGAAGATGGGCTGCTCCCTGCGTGGGGAGAGGGCTCTCATGAGGGGAGTGTGCCCCCGAGCCCCCTAACCCCCTGGAGGGGTTCAGGGCTAAGCCAGAGTGGCAGGAGCTTACCTGGCTGTGGACATTTGTCAGGCTGGGCTGGGTGGGCTCCAAGAGGTAGCCAGAGGGATGGCAGGTCTGTTGCTTTGGCCTCTGGGGAGAGAGGGGGTATGTGACAGATTGAGGAGGCCACGGCTATCCAACCTCAGGACCCACCACCCGGCACACCATTCATGCAACTGTTTCAAAGACGGGAAAAGAACCATTCAAGGCAGAAGAACATCTCTCATCTCTCCCCTTTGAAGGAAGCCCTCCTTCCCCACACAACACTGAGGTAAGTCTCTGACATCACAGCATAAACCTTCATTGTCAAGTCCTAGTTAGTAGACCCCGCCCCCACCAGTGAAGCTCCCTCAGTCTAGGGACTGGGTAGAGACAAAGTCCAGGACCAGTACTTTCTCCACAATACCCACCACATCCCAAGCCAGGGCCTCCATCAAAAAATGGGGTGTCCCTGGTGGCGCAGTGGGTTGAGCAACGCACTGTGAAGCAAACCGCAGCCGCTGCAGCATGAGTTGCTGCAGCATGAGTTCGATCCCTGCCGCTGGCCAGGAGGGGGACCCACATGGTGCGGCAGACCTCTCCTGCTGTGCCCGCTGCTCCCCTCAACAGTGTACTTCCGTTGATCTGCCTGTTCTGCTCCCCGCTCTCTGTGGTGAATCCTCTCACCCCCCACACTTCTGACCTGTACCCCTGTGCTTGTATGCATAAATAAATAAATCTTTAAAAAAAAAATGGGGTGTATCCCGGTGCCTACTGGAGACCAGCCCCCCACTCCACTCACAGAGGGAACCCCTCTGTGGCAGGGGTTCCCAACTTCCCCTCAAGGGGGGAGGCACATCCTGGAGTCAAACTCCAAGTTCCCAGAGAGCCCCCAACCTAGTTAAAGACAAGCTGTCGCTAAACAGGTCAGCCCTGGTGCCCACCACCAGGTGCCTCACCAGGCAGCCCCAGGGGAATCCAGGATCTGGAGGTGCAGGGCGCCCCTATGCCTCGCTTCTGATTCCCCTAGCCACCACCCAACATTAGTCAGGAACAGCTACCGGAGAGATTTCTGCCCCTCACCTGTGTACCCCAAACCTGCATCCGGGGGACTCAAGAGGGATCTGGGGGAGGGGATGGCAAATTGGAAGAAGGAACGACCTCAGTGGCCAGAGGGGGAATGCCTCTTCCCCTCCCCCAGGTCCTGGGCAGCTGCTGTCCGGGTCACAGGGTCTGAAACCGGAGCCCCTGGGTGGAGGAGGGGCGGCAGCTCTAGTGGAGATTGGAGCAAGTCCTGGGTCGCTGGGGTTCTGGGGCGCAGGGATCCGGGGAACTCAGGCCCTTCCGGTCCCGACGCTCCTGCCTCGACTTGCAACGTTTGGGCAAAGTTACTCACCAACTAGTCATGCGCCTCGGACGCCCGGCGGCCCGGGGCTCCTGGAGGGGGGCCCGACCCCGCCCGATGCCTGATCCCCAAGCGCGTGAGGGGGCGAAGCCCCACCCCATGCATCCCAGCTCTGTGATATTCAGTCAGAATCGAGTCCCCACGCGCGGCAGGAGCGGGTCGCCCAGTGCGCGCCCCAACTTCGGGAACTGACACCCGAGACCCCGGAAATTCGAGATCCCCACAACACCCCCACTCCCCGACTTCGGTCCAGAACTTCGTGGCCACCTCCTGTCTCCTCCGACCCCTGGTCCAGAACTTCGGATTCTCCACGCCTCCCCCGACTCAATTTCCAGCACCCACTGCCAGCCCCAGGCTCGTATTGCTGGCACCCCGCGCGCCGCTCCCCGCTCCGACCCCAGGTCCGGAACTCCGGAGACACCTTCGCAGCCTCCACCGCCGGGTCCGCAACGCCGGGAATCCCTCGCTCTGCGCCTTCCCCTCCCCGACTCCGGAACTTTGGGCCCCTGCGGACCCCCCAAGCCCTGGAACTTCGAGGTTCCCCGCGCCGCCCCCAGCCTAGGTGTCCACAACTTCGGAGACCCCCTCGCTTCCTCTTCCCGGCCCTGGAACTTCGGGGACCCTCTGCGCCCGAGGCGCAGGCTCGGTCGGCCGGGCTCACCCTATGGGCTCGGCGCCCCGAGAGTGTCCGCGCGCGAGTGGGGTGCGGCCCCCCGGCGCCGACTCCGCGCAGCCCGGCGCGCTCCCGCTCGCTGGCTCCGGGGCCCGCGCCCTCCGCGCCGCCCGCCGCCCGCGCCTTTGTCTGCGCCGCCGCCGCCCGCGCCGCCTCCGGTCCCATCGCGGCGGGTCCCACCGCCACCGCCCCGCCTCCGCTCCGCAGCGCCCCCTGCTGGTCTTCCTGGCGGGGGGAGGGAGGTGACAGGGGAGTGTGCTTCGGGCCCGGAGGGGGATGGAAGAATGGGAATGGAATTTGGGAGACATCCTTGGGTCGGGAGTGGCCTGATTCCCCAGGTCTGACTGTCTGTGCCCTCACTGCCTGGGGTCGTGAACTTCTGACTATGATGGGAGTCCAGGGGCGTGTCTGCCGCCTGGATGGGTCCCAGTGTCGGCACACAGTAGATGCTCAGTGGGTGTTGCCAGGAAATGAAAAATACTTGGACAGAGAGGGCAATGGAAAATGATGAGAGCGGCAAACAGGCAATTAATGGAACTTGATCTTGGGTACCCAGCTCAGACTCCCTGCCTTATTTGCCTTCTGTCCCCCTCTGCTTCCCTCGGGACAGCCATAACAAGGAGGACTCAAATTATTAGTGCTGATCCCACAATCAGTCCGCTTGGAGGGGCTGTCCTGTGCGGTCCCCAACCAGTGAGTGATGCCTCCAGAGGTGCCACCTCTGGACAGGGGACCTTCTCCCCTCACACTTTCCTAGGAGGCCATCTTCTAGACCTGAGATGGGATGGACGTTCCCCAGCTCCAACTGGCTCTTGTCAATCCGGTGACTGCCCTTTCTTTGGGGATCCCTCAAAAGTTAGATGGGGTGGGTGGTAGAAGCTCCCAGCTCCTCAGAACCAAGTCTGGCAGTTTCCTGAAACTATGAGCCTCTCCTTCAAGCTTTCTGATAACCTCAGAGATTTGGGCTTTTCATCTCCTCTCCTTGTCCTTTTTTTTAAAAAAAAATTTATTTATTTACACACAAGCACTGGGGTACAGGCCAGAGGTGTGGGGGGTGAGAGGATTCACCACAGAGAGCGAGGAGCAGAACAGGCAGATCAACGGAAGTACACTGCTGAGGGGAGCAGTGGGCACAACAGGAGAGGTCTGCCACACCATGTGGGTCCTCCACCTTGGCCGGCAGCAGGGATCGAACTCGTGCTGCAGTGGCTGCGTTGGCTGCAGTTTGCTTCATAGTGTGTTGCTTAACCCACTGCGCCACCAGGGAGCTGGCCTGTCCTTTTATTTCTGTGGGCCCAACAGGAATCCCACTGAGCCAGCAGCCACCTTAAAATGACTTTCAGGTGCGTTCCAGTTCCTGTGGTTTCTGGAGGCTCACTCCCAGGTCACTGTCTGAGTTTTTCTCCCTCCAGGCCTTTGACCAAGCTGTTCCTTCCACCTTGGATGCCTGACCTCAGCCATTCCACTTTATCCTTGCAAGCTCAACTCTACGGCCTCCTGTCCTTTTGTTACAGGGCAGGGAGAGGGGCACCCCAGAATCCCCAAAGCTGCCCTCTCTAAGTGGGTTCTGCCCATCTGCTGCATCAAGACAAACATATAAGGCCTCTAATAGAAAGGGACTTTAATGCAATTAGGGAATAATACAGAAAAGACAAAAAATATAGTTGCTAAGTTAAGCATTTAAAGTTACTCATTTTTTTGAGGGTAAAAGTACAGCCAAATAGGATTGACCCAAAGCAAGGCCCAAAAGCCTGCCACAAGTCTAAAGGGCCTTTCAGTGGAGACCCATAGAAAAGGGTCTGAGAGGAAAAGAGCAAAATAAGTTGAAAGCTGCCATTATTAAGCTCCCCACAGGTCTCTCACCCACATCTGTTCCAACCAGTCCAAGACCGAAAAGCAAGCGTGGTTTCCTCACACGCCTCTCTGCTCCACGAGCCTCCTCCAGGTCTCCTTGCTGCTCTCCATCCTGCTTCCTTCTTCCTCCCTTCCTTCTGTCTTCTCCTATCTTCTGTCTCCAATCTTCTCTCCAGCATCTTCTTATTCCTGCTCAGCTCCACCCCACTTAGGGTGGGACAGGGATTCTGGAACTTCCCCTTTTCCTGGGGACCACCCTGTTACACTGTGATCATCCCCAGCTCCCCCTGCCCAACCCCCCTCTCATTCTGTGGGACTCCTGATCTGTGTCACCTTCCTGTTAATCCTGTCACGGTAGAGTCTGAAGACTCATCCAGGATGATTCTCATCCAGTTGGGGAAGCTGATCCTGTGACTCTGTTCACAGGATCAGTTTCCCCAGCTGCTTTTAGCTTCATAAGGCATCTGTACCAACAAAAGATTTGGCTTCACTCTCAGGCCCTAAGCCACAAAACACTTGAACACTGTGGGGAACAAAGAAAATACCGTCTGTTCTGTGCAGAGAGTGACTTTTCCTTATTAACAAAAAGAACATTTTTTTTTTAATGTAACTGGTGAGGTGCTGGTGGGGCCAAGTCTTCTGGAAACCACTCAGGGGATGCTGAATGAAAGAGCCACGGAGCCACGTGGCTATGCTGTGGGCGTGGTCAGTGCGTGGGCCTGGGCAGGCTTCATGTGTGGGTGGAAAGCTACAGTGTGACAGAGACTTTGGCCCCCTCAAGCCTCTGAGATATGGCTGATCTTGAGCAGCCCCTACCTGAAGTTGTCCAAGCTGAGGGTGTGGCTTTGTCCAGTTTTCTCACCTGGAGAATGGGTTCATGCTCTTTGTATGATCCATCTAAGGGCAGAGGGAGGAGGCAGGGGAGATCCAGCAACACCAGCAGTTCCTCATACCCCTGAGAAGAGATGGGTAGGGGGCTTCCTTGGGTTGTGACTGTGAACCCAGGCTGAGTCCTCTTCTGCCTGAGTCTTATAACTTTCTTCCAAGGGTTGGGGGTACCCTTTCCGGGTAACCAGGGGCTGCCACCCCAGGATGGCTGACTAGAGTGACAGTTTTCCCTTGGGACTGAGGACACACATGAGAGAATGAGCTCCCTGTCATAGAAGGAATGAAGCAGGGCCTAAGACAACTCATTCTGCTTTAGGAGAGTTGCATTTGCAGAGTGGCTCTTATGGGTCAAACTCTGACCTTTGCTTAGTGACATCTGATACAACCTTTGAACTGAAACTAAATCATCTCTCCCCCATAGAAGGTTCTTGTCTTAAGAAGTGTGCCAAAGCTACATGCTTACCTTCAAGGCATGATGGGTCATTGAGACCACTTGGATTAGTTTATGTCATGATTTGACTACTGCGCACCTCTCTCCTAGCGTCTGGAGCAAGCCTGACCTGCAGCAGGAATCTGTAAATGTTTTCAGAAGGAGATACCCTAGGCTCTAACCTGGTTGTCTGGTGACCTCCAGGCTCACATAAGGTAAAGACTGGATCCCAGCCTGACTCTTGCCAGCTTTGTGACCTTAAAGACACCATTTCCCTCTCTTGTGCTTTAGTCCCCCCATCTATAAGAGGTATGTAAGAATGGTGCCTATTTCTGAGATTTCCTGTGTGAATCCAAAGAGTCCTTACACAAAGAGGGCCTGGCCTAAGAGCATAATAAATGCTAGCTATTATAAACACTATATATATCAGCCATGTTCTTAAGATTTTCTCTCTTTTTTAAAAAAAGATTTATTTATTTATGCATACAAGAGTTGGGGTACAGGCCAGAGGTGCGGGGGTGAGAGGATTCACCAGAGACAGAGTGGGGAGCGGAACAGGCAGATTGACCGAAGTACACTGCTGAGGGGAGCAGTGGGTTAGACAGGAGAGGTCTGCTGCGCCATGTGGGTCATCTCCCTGGCCAGCGGCAGGGATAGAACTCGTGCTGCAGTGGCTGAGGATACTTCATAGTGCTGTGCTTAACTTTGCACCACCAGGGAGGCCCCTGTATTCTTAAGATTTTCTTTTTCAGAGGTTGAAGGGTCCCACCTAGCCATGAACTTTCTAGGGAATGGATCCAACCTAGTATGACATCCTCTAAATCTTCAGCTCTGAGACTCTTATATATCCCTTCATTCACCCTTCTTCTAATTCTCCCATTTCTCCAGTCATAACCAGTTGGACCAGTCACCAAAACAGCCTCTTGTCAAACTCCTATTCATCCTTCAAAGTCCCATCCCTAATGCCCTCTTCTCCAAAAAGACTTTCCTCCTCTCCTACTAAATCCTTTTCAATACCCTCCCTTCTTATGGCCAAATGCAGATGCCAAGGGGCTGGGAATGGCTGTGTCTAGCTCTGACTCTCCCAGCCTGAGGGCATCTCACAAACTGGGCTACAGCCTTCTTTAGGCTTGGCATTTTTCAGCATGGCGTGTCATCAGAGAGGAGAGTTTGATGACCCAATATTGGTGGCTTTTCATCACTTGAAAGTGACTGCACCTTAAATTTAGATCCAATTTAACTTCTGTCCAAAGCCAAGGTTAATCCATTAAACAAGTAGCCCCCAGGAAGTAAGTCTCTCTCAGGCCTAGGCATTAAGGTACTGGGAGGAGAGATCTGACCCTGAGTTATGAACTTGAGGTCCCAGGACCAGGGTGAGTTGGGGAGAGGGGGACATCAGCTGCCCTGTCCCCAACTCCAAGCCTGGATCTCACTTGGCTCCCACAGACCTAATTACCCTCATTTGCCTCATTTGCCACATGCACTAATTACCTCTGTGGTGCCAGGTGCCTGGGCGGGGCTGCCCCATTTTTGGGAGGTAGGTCAGGACCTGATTATTTTTGGCTGTCTTGTCCTTGAAGGCTCCTCTGACATCAGCCTAAGTGAAGGACGGAAAGTGGGGCGGAGAAATTACGGCCACGCCAGGAGGGACTCTGGGAGATTTGGGGACCAGGCTGGCCAGGAGGGACTCTGGGAGATTTGGGGACCGGCTGGCGTGGGAGCTCCCTGAGCAGGAGGTTTGGGCCTGAGGGTCTTGGGCACATAGCTGGCGGTGGCAGGACCTGGAGAGGCTGGGGATCAGTCAGCTCTGCGGTGAACTGGTTGAGCCTGTTTTAAATAAGGCACCTTCTTTGGAAGAGAGGTAGGGGGAGGTGGAATGTCAGATGGGCCAGCTTTGGGAACACTGACTACTGACTAGGACAACCGCTGACTTGCTGTGTGTTGTTCCTCTCTCTCTTTGTGCCTTTCCTCAGCCTGAGAGATCAAATGGGGACTCTAACTCCCCGAGTGCTCCAGGCCTAAAGTACAGTAAAAACCCGGGGGTGGGGGTGGGGGGAGGCCATTGCAGTGCGAGTGGGAGTCTTACTTACTCAGAGTGGGCTCTGGCCACTCAAAAGGTCCTAGGGGCCAGGTGGGGCCTGCTGGATGGTGATAAAGTGTATGGGTTTGTTCTGGTGGTACCAGGGAGCCCTAGGAGGGTTTGAAGCCACAGACAGTGAGGTGATCAGAGTTATGCTCCAGGCTCCAGACAAACTTTCAGCTTTTAGGAGAGAACCAGGATCTGTACATGTGCAGGAAGGTCTTCTCTTTCCCTGCGTCTCATTTTCCCCACCTGGAGCAGAATCCCAAGGCTCAGGCGGCCCCCAACACTTAGACCCTCAATCAGGGAAGCTCCCCTCCCCCACCAGCTCCCAAATTCTGGCCCAGCAGCCTGCATGGCCTCCTCTCCGCCTGCCCCCACTCCTACTCACCTTCTGTGGCCTTGAAGAAACAGCTGTGGGAACAGAGAGCGGGAAGCCATGGGGAAGGCAGCGTGGAGGGGCTCTGGGGGCCTGTTCCCGCTTGGTGACAGCCCACGCAGGGCCGCTGGGTGCCGAATGTTCTTGCAGGAACCCAGTGATTCAGACGCTGCAGCCTCCTCCCTCAGTCTGCCAGGGGAGGCCATTCCTGGTCTTCAGGCACAGACTGGAGTCAGGATTCGCCCCTCTGGGGCACCCCCAAACCATCCCCCTCCAGGAATCCCTTTAACAGGCCGTGTATGGCTCATTTTCCAACTCTCAGCACTTCCTGTGACTCTCCTGGAGGCTCCAAGGAAGAGTCAGGTCCTCGTGGCCTTTGGTCAAGTCACTGGACCCACTGAGCCTTTGCACTCAGCCTGGAATGCCAGCCCTGATTCCCCTCTTTCTGGAGGCCTTCCCAGACACTCTACTTCCCCAGCTCTGACCCCACAGGAGAGGGGTATCTGTGTAGCCCTGCCCCCCTACACCCAAATGCAGATCTGAGAGGTTGGGCCCTGCTCCCTACAGCCTTTAAAGCCTTGTTCACCACCACCCCCNTCCCCCCCCCCCCCCCCCCCCCCCCCCCCCCCCCCCCCCGGAAGGAGGAGGCATTTACCTGCCTTCAGGGAGCCCTGGGGCAACTTGGGCTCAGACTGCGAGGATGCAGGGGCGTTCTAGGCTGTGCAGGAGGACCCTTCGGCTGTTAGCTCAGGCTACTGAGTAGTGCCAGCCTGCGGGAGGCCGGCCCCTCACAGCTACAGGAGGGCCACAGGGACGTCAGACAGGGAGCCAGAGGATGGCTGCTGGCATTATTTTGTATTTTTAAAAAATATTTATTTATTTATGCACATTAGAGCTGGGGTGCAGGTCAGAGTTGTGGGAGGTGAGAGGATGCACCAGAGAGAGAGTGGGGAGCAGAACAGGCAGATGGACTGAAGTACACTGCTGAGGGGAGCGGCAGGCGAGACAAAAGTCTGCTGTGCCAGGGTCCCCTCCCTGGCGGGGATCGAACTTGCGCTGCTGCGCAGCACAGATGCTTCACCGCAGTGCTCAACCCGCTGCGCCACCAGGGAGGTCCCTGACAATATTTTTTAAAGGAGAGAAAAGTAGGGAAAGAAACAGGCAAAGACACTCGGTCATAAGCAAAAGCTGCTGGGTGGAGGGGCACCAGGAAGCTGCACATGCAGAGGCCCTGGGGCGGGAAGGGGCTCACTGGAGCAGCGGCAGTGGCCAGAGTAGAGGGTGTTGGGGGATACTGAGAATCATGTGGCTGGGAGCGCCATAGGCTGGGTCTAGTGGGCCCCAGCAAAGAGTCTGGATGTTACACGCAGAGCACTGGGGAGCCATGGGAGACTTCTAGTCGGGATAGACAGTATTGGTCAGGGCCCCATACTGACACGTGGTGAGTGAATCTAGGAGGGTGGTTCTAAGACTCTCATTCTGGTTCTGGTGCTGCAGAGAGCATCCTGGCTGTGCTGGATGAACAGATGACACTGCCCTTAGTGCTATTGCTATTTCTTTGGGGATGGCCCCTGGAGGAAGCCCATCTCGCCAACCCATCTCTGTGCCTGGCTGGACTTTCTTTCAGTCTCTTGCAGGCCCTCATGCCTGCCCTAGTCTTATCACTAAAATCCCAGCCCCCAACCAGATGGGAACATCTGCGCCCATCTGCTTTCCAGAGTACGGATCCTGCACCCTCAAGGGAAGTTACAGAGGAGGCTGCAGTTGCCTGGGCTGAGGGTGGGGGCCACTAGGGGAGAAGAGAGTCACACATTGAGCACCAGCAGCATACACAGGGGAGACACTGTGTCCAGGCTCCAATCAGGGTTGGGTTAAGTCCTGGCCCATTCAACTCTTCTGGAGACCTAAGAGCAGTGGCTGCACCTTCCAGCCTGCCGATTCCTCTGGGAATCACACCTGGTGCTGGATAAAAGTTCACAGTTGGATGCAGCTGGGGCAATAGAGCCACAGGATTTGCAGGACACAATGCTAAAGAAATGCAGGGGGCCCGCCCTGGTGGCACAGTGGGTTAAGCAATGCACTGTGAAGCAAACCACAGCCACTGCAGCACGAGTTCGATTCCTGCTGCCGGCCAGGGTGGGGGACCCACATGGCTCAGCAGACCTCTCCTGCTGTGCCCGCTGCTCTCCTCAGCAGTGTACTTCCGTTGATCTGCCTGTTCTGCTCCCCGCTCTCTGTGGTGAATCCTCTCACCACCCCCCACACCTCTGGCCTGTACCCCAGTGCTTGTATGCATAAATAAATAAAAAAATCTTAAAAAAAAAAAAAAAAAGAAATGCAGGGATCCTGTTGAGCTTTAAAATAGTGGCCCCAACATAGGGCCCCCCCTGGTGGCACAAGGGGTTAAGTCACAGCACTATGAAGCTATCGATCCCCTGCCAGGGAGCTGACCCACCTGGTGCAGCAGACCTCTCCTGTCTAACCCACTGCTCCCCTCAGCAGTGTGTTTCAGTCTGTCCACCTATTCTGTCCCCTAGTCTGTCTCTGGTGAATCCTCTCACCCCCTGCACCTCTGTCCTGTACCCCAGTTCTTGTACACATGAATAAATAGTGTGTTCTTCTCAGTACAAAATAGTGACTTCTCAGCCCAAAACTGAGAAGCTGTCCTGAGCTTTCCTGCCACCTTTATAGCTGGAGAAACTGAGTCCCAGAGAGTAAAGGGGGCATGTCTAACAGCAGAGGGACCCATGAGGATCCTCCAGTTCCCGAAATGGAAGCAAGTGTGTTGGATGTCTGGTGAGAAAGACAGTTGGACTAAGCCTCCTTGTTGCATCTTGGGGCCTCCAAATGTCATGTTATGGAATTCTGGAAACTATGGTCCCTGTTTGCCTGCTCTGTTACTTCTCTAACAAATCCCCAAGTAAACGGGAACCAGGGAGCTGCAATATGGGAAAGGTGTCCTACCATGTCTAGGGGCTTCCTGTTGCATCTTAGGGTTCCTCAGGCTTTGACGTCTCTCCTGGGGGACAGGAAGGATGTGTTTGGTGGCTGGGCTGCTATTCCAGGGATACACTTCATTGTAATGAGCAGGGGTAGTAAGGAGGAAGGTTTCAGGGTTTAGGTAGTTTAGAATTGGTCAACCCTTCACCCATCCACACCTACTCATACATTCATCTACCCAACAACCCACCCACCCATCCACTCACCCTCACATCTGCCCATTGTATCCATATATCTACCCCCACTCAAACATTCATCCACCTATCAATCTATACATCCATGCAAACATTTACAACCCATCTACTTACCCATCCATCTATCCATCCATCCACCCACCCACCTACCCACCCAACCATCCATTCATCTATACACCCACTCAAACATCCACCCACCCCCACACTCATCCATCTACCCTTCCACCCATTCATATATTTGCCTATCCATCCATCTACCCATCTATCATTCCACCCATCTACCCACCCACCCGTTCACCCACCCTCCCACACATGCAGGGAGGCATCATCCATAATCCTCCATCCACGCATCTGTCTGGCTATTCTTCCACTTCTCAGCCCATCCTACTTTTGCTCATCCTTCCCAACTGTGTCCCTTCCTCTAGGTAGCCCTCCATGCAGAGCCCAGGCCTAACTCCATGGAGCTGAGAATGATTGAGTTTGGTTTAGTCTCCATAAGCCCTGGGCTCTTGGAAGACCTTGGGCTGATATTCTTGGGTGCCCAATGGCATCTCTGTGTGAGTGGCACCAGAAGACTGGCAAGTTCTGCCTGCAGCCCGTCAAGGAATCAGACAGGCATCAAACCCTGCATGGGGCTGAATTCTGTATCAGTAATAAAAATCACCATCCTATAAGCCCACTAAAACTTCTCCAAGAAAGGCAGGAATCCAGGTTTGGTCTGAGTCCACTCCAGGCAGCAGAAGTTTCTCCAGTGGCAGACAACTTCCACTGACCCTTGGGCACTCCATGACAAGGAAGGGTCACCTTATCTCTGTAAGCCTAAATTCCCCCTTTGGAAAAATCTCTTTGGATCAGTTTAATTGCCCATTTTCCAGGAGCCCAGGCGCTGGGAGCTGGGGGTATGTCAACCTGCTCAGATTGAGGCCAGGAGGAGCGGGACTCGAGGACAGCACCCGTGGGGAATTTGGGACCATGCCTGGGGCTGGGGTTGCATGGGACAGACATGTGAACCTTTGCGATGGAAACTTCTTTGTATGCCTTTTTTCTGATTGTCGAAGTTTTGTGTGCTCAGTGTAAAAGCAGCTTCAGAAAACAGAGCATAACGTAAATACTTAGGTCCGGTCATAGCATCTCATCTCCACTACACACTCTTGGGGAGCTCCCTGGAAATTTAAAACCCATTAGCAGAGGAAGCAAATTAATTCCTCGCTGAGGGCACCAGTGCTCCCTAAATATCTGTGGAGTGAATAAGATGTCAAACATAAAATCACACACAGAAAGCAGTTAGTTACTAGCAGGAGGATCTATTTCATTTGGATTTTTCTCTTTTCTCAGCCACAGCAGGACACACTCTACACATGTCATCAGCATAGTCCAGATGATGACAGACTTCATCATCCCCCATGGAGTCTCTTCCATGGCTTATTAAACTGATCCCCAGTGGCTGCGGAGCTAGGTTGTTTCCTCCAGGGACACCTTTTGGGGCCAGTCCTAGAAGTGGAATCATACATGTCAAGGCTGCTGGCCGATCCTTAGGCCCCTCTGAGCTCCACGCCACAGATCTCATGTCCAACCACTCCTTGCTTTGTCTTTTTCTTTCTTTCTTCCTTTTTTTAAAAAAAATTTATTTATTTACAAGAGCTGGGGTACAGGCCAGTCACGGGAGGTGAGAGGATTCACCAGAGACAGAGCAGGGAGCAGAACAGGCAGACTGACTGAAACACACTGCTGAGGGGAGCAGTGGGCGAGGCAGGAGAGGTCTGCTGAGCCATGTGGGTCCCCTCCCTGGCCAGGGATCGAACTCACACTGCAGTGGCTGAGGATGCTTCATGTGCGTTGCGTAGCCCACTGTGCCACCAGGGAGGCCCCCCCTTTTTTTTTTTTTAATGTCAGGTCTTGTTTATTTGATGCTTTTAGGAAATCTCATTGTTGACTGGACTCGGACTCAGAGGTGGAAGCGCTGGAAGCAGACAGCCTCTGTCTCTCGGCACTCTGTCTGTTCCTGGTGTTTCTCTTTGGCCTTCTCCACGCCCTGGGCTAAAAGTTTAGCAGACTCTGCAGCTTCTTCCTGGTGTTCTTTGTTTGTTTCTTCAGAGCGATGTGCCAGGAGCTGGAGGCACAAGGCACTGGGTCCTGGGGGCTTCAGTCCAAGGTTTCCTCTAGGACTTTCTCACAACACCCCGGGGGGGTGGGAGTGGGACTGGGGAACCATCCTCCTTATAAGATTGAGAAGTTCACAGGTCTGCTAGCTCGTGGGGCCCGGGAACAGTCACATCAGCAAATCCAGGAATGTCCTTGTCTCTTTTATCATAACGACCAAGTTGAGAGCACTCAGGGAGGCATCCCAAGGTCAGTCGGAGAGATTCGGGTTTCTTTTGCCAGTCCTCCTCCTGCCACACAAAACCACCTCTCAGACTCTCGCTTTGATGGGTGAGGGCTTCTATGTGACCTTTGCAAATAAATATTAAAGACACTTGTTTAACAAATGTGCATTAAAATGCAGGTGAATAGGGAGTAACTGCTCACGGGAACATGGTTTCCTTTTGAGAGGATGAAAATATTCTCAAATTTGTAAAGGTGGTGGTGACTACAGAACATTGTGAATATGCTGAATGCCACAGAACTACAGACTTTAAAATAATGAATTTTTTGTTACATGCATTTTACCTCAAAAACAAACAAACAGAAAAACAGAGGCCCCAGCCTTCCAGAAAGTTCCCAAAACTCTGCTCAACTGTCTTCCTCCAGGAAGGCTCCTTCATTGCTGCACCCAAAACCCATGATCCTTCCAGCACTTTCCATCTGTTCCCCCTTTAGTTGTTTTCTTAACTTTCATCACTCCTTGGGGTTATTTCACTCACTCATTCACTGTGTGTTGTGCACATGATGGGTCCTCAGTAAATACTAGTTTAAAAATGAATGTTTATGAAACAGTAGTTATAATCTGATTCTTCTTACCATGTCTAGCAAGAAGTAAGACACAACATATAACAGACAGTGGGTCAGAGCTAGGCCAAAAAAAACCCCCACAAAATCCACCCAGAAAAAGGCATGTTGCCAGGAGCAGATGGGTACACATTCTCAACCCCCTGTTTATAGTGTCCTTTATTTCTGTCTTTATAAAAGCTGGAGGATGAATGAATTGTATGCATTAAATCAAACAGAGTGTGAGAGATGGGCAGAAACTTTTCCAAAGTGGCTCTCCGAAGTGGAGAGAGAGGGAAATGGGAGTTCTTGGAGGTGACAAGTTGGGGTCCTGGCGTAGAGCCAGGAAACACTGGGACTTGAGTGACTTAGTATGGCCCCTTGGGGGCAGTGGCTGGGGAGAGAAAAGTCACATCTGCCATTACTTGAGAATACACCTGCCATTGTCCAAACCCAAAGCCCAAACTCTGGGGAGAAGGGATCAGAAGAGTCTCTGATCCATGGTCAGCATTTTCTGGACCCAACATCGGGTGGCCCAGCAGGTTAAGCACCACACTATGAAGCTGTCTGCAGCCACTGCAGCACGCGTTTGATCCCCAGCCAGGGAGGGGCACAGCAGACCTCTCCTGCCTTGCCTGCTGCTCCCCTCAGCAGTGTGTTTCAGTCAGTCTGCTTGTTCTGCTCCCCACTGTCTCTGGTGAATCCGCTCACCACTGCCCCCCCCCCCCACCACTCTGGCTTGTGTCCCAGTTCTTGTATAAATAAATAAATAGATCTTTAAAAAAAACACCTCAACATGGACTCTGGTGGGGCCTTGCATGGGACTGGGCAAAGGCAGTTCAGGTCATACATCCACCTATATATCTCCAGACTCCTTCCTTGCTGGGGATCGAACTCGTGCTGCAGTGGCTGGTGACAGCTTGATAGTGCTGAGACTTAACCCCTGCACCACCAGGGAGGCCCTGTGTGCCTCTATTTAAAATATGAAAAACTTCAAAGTTTGAAACAAACAAGATAAAAGGGACAGGTTAAAATCTAAGCTCTCTGAGTTTATTTTGTTTTATAAATGTGTCTTTGGGACTACGTACATGCTTTATTTGGTCACTGAACAGAATTAAATGAAAGAGAAGAGAGAAAAAAAAATGCAAACCAAAAACCTTAAAGTCAAAATGAGACAATTGAACCTAATTGTATTTTTGAGTTGGTGGCTTAATCCACAAGCAGGAGTAACTTTTGATGCCTTTAAAACACTATCGTTTGAACACTGTGCTCAGTACACGCAGAACATTCCAACATTCCCCTAGCGGGCTTTCCCCAAGGACAAAAAGAATCGCAAAGAAATATTAAGCTGTTTTTGACAGTTGTAGCATTATTAATAACATTAGTGTTGTTATTCTAAAACTATTATGTGTCTTTTAAAATAAAGCAAATCAGTAATTTTGTTACTTTAGGTATATTAGAAATCAAGATTTTCAGTGTTCCAGAAAGAAAGCTGTACAAAAGTAAAAGCAAGAAAGTTAAGTCATATTCTGCAGCCCAAGTAATTTGAATTGGAAAATCAATATACCCCAGAATAATCCTTAAAGAAATTAAAATTTCTTAAGAAGAAAAAACATCTCCTGACTCTGCTGAAAGACCTAGAAACAGCACTGGGCCCTGAGCAGAGAGCAGCCTGAGGCCAACCATGGTCTCTCCAACGTACCATTTCCCCAAAAGGAGCCCGGGCTGCAGAAGAGTCCAGATCTGGACAGGGTCAGGTCAGAGGAGCTTGTCCAAAGACTGGGGAACAAGCAAACCCTGAGGGATGCCCCTGACCAGACATGGAACGAATGAGCAAGGATGAGGATAAGGAGCAGATGGATCACATGTGTTATCAATCTATTCATGTTCATGTTGATGCTCCAAGGAAGGAAAGAAGGCGGGAGGGAGGGAGGGAAGTGAGAGGAGGGGACGGAGGAAAGATGATAGGAGGAAGGAGGAAGGGGGGGGATATGATAGTGATAGTGATAGTGATATGTGATAGTGACCACCTAACCTTTCTAGAATCTGGTCCCGCATGCACTGGGTTTGTGAGAAGCGGGTGCGTTGAGCTACTGACCTGCAGCTATTGACCAGTCTGTTCCAGGCTGGCTCCAGGAGGTAACCCGCCCCAGTGGGAAGGTGCAGAATAAGATTTCCTGAGATGGGGACCAGACTGGGGTGGGGGTAGGTGAGCAGAAAGAAGCACCTGGAACTCTACAAACTAAGAGGCTAAAGGAGATATGATGCAACTCTGGCTCTGGTCAACAGAGGCCAGCGCCTGCTGCTGTGGGCCCTGACCATCCCCTCGGTGACGGGAACTTCTGTGTCCAGGCTCACCCGGGGAAGGGTTGGCAGGAGGTCACGGTCATTATTGTGCTTGCTGTCCACAGGAGGAAGTTGAGGTTCAGAGTGTCAGGTCGGGGTTGCCCAGGTCCCAAGCCAGGTGTTCCCAGGTCTCAGTTCCACCAAGCTATGAGGTCTGGGCTGCCCCACACCCCACACCTGACTCAGCTCCCTCCAGAAATGCCTGCTGGCCAGGACTGGGGTCTTGTCTGCATTGCATGAGGCAGGTGTAGACAGTCTACTCTGTGTTGCAACCGCAGAAGGGGTTCGTGTCACTTCTGGTCCCTGGTTCTAGTCACTTTAGTACCTTCATACATTCACTCTACAAAGACATGTTGAGGCCAGATCCTGTCCCAGGCCCTGGGCTGGATGCTGGGGATTCTTGAAGCCCAAAAGGCAAATACACAAACAGGGAGAGGCCACAGGTAAGGTGCACAGAGAACGAAACCTAACAGGATATGGGGTGCGGCCTGGAGCACGGGGAGGAGGAGTTACTCACAGGCAGGAGGAAGGGCATCGCGGGTGGAGGTACAGCCAGTACAAGGGCTCTGGTGGAAAGGCCGAGAGTGTGTTGGAGTCACAGGCACGGGGAAGGGCTCTGAGGCTGGAAAGGATGAATGAGGGGGAGAGGGAGGGAGAGATAGCAGGGAGAGGGCAGGGAGGACTGAGTTTTCTTTGGGGAGCAGTGCTACATGCTGCAGGGGCTTCTATCCCAGGGTGATGGGAGCAATAGGCAAGCTTTGAGTTGGGGAGCAACTCCATGTGGCTTAAGTTCTGGAAAGCTCCTCGTGGCTGCCACAGGACAAAGGTTCTAGGTAGTGTCAGGGAAGTGGAAGATGAGCCTGGGCAGTCTTCCTGTCAGGAAGATCAGGGTGGAGGGGGGGGACGGGGGAGGGGAGTGGGGTCATGACCAGCTGGCCAAAGTGTAAAACATTCTAAAATCTGAGAGAAGAGGGCCTCCCTGGTGGCGCAGTGGGTTGAGTACCGCACTGTGAAGCATCTGCAGCACAGCAGCGTGAGTTCTATCCCCGCCCAGGGAGGGGACCCACGTGGCACAGCAGACCTCCCCTGCCTCGCCCACTGCTCCCCTCAGCAGTGTGTTTCAGTCCATCTGCCTGTTCTGTCCCCTGTTCTGTCTCTATGGTGGATCCTCTCACCTCTCGCGCCTCGGGCCTGTATCCCAGTTCTTGTGTGCATAAATAAATAAATGTTAAGAAAAAAAAAAGTTGAGAGAAGAGTCTTGGGAGTCTCTCCTTGAGTTAGGGAGGCTTTGGGCCCACGGGTCAGTGTTGGGGTGGCTAGAAGCCTCACAAGAGTTTCTCCCAGTGGCAGAAGGCACTAGACTTGGAGATGAACTTCCCCTTGGTGAAGACACACGGGACCTTCCACATGGGGAACTCATGCACAGCTGAGACATCCGTCCACCTTCCCCCCTCAAGGGAAGGCAGGAAAAGGAAAAAATAGAAAGAGGTGGGGTGGGGCAGCAGGAGGCAGAGTTTCACCATCCCTGCGGGAAGGAAGCAAGTTGAAGCTGGACTGCGCCTTCCCATCCTGCTTCCTTTGGCAAACACTCCACAAAGAAGCTGCATTTTGCTGATGGGGCAAAGCTGGGCAGACATTAGGACAGAGCCACAGGGGACATGCAGACTGTCTGGAGTGGAGTCAAATGGATTGGGGCTCTGGACTGAATCCCTGCTTCATCCCTGGTTAGTTGTGCAATCGTGGAAATGCGTGGACTTTTCAAGAAATCATTCTGAAACAATAGGATATCCACGCGGGCCAAAAGGAATCCCATCTCCGCCTCACCCCTTAAACCAAAATTCCACTTGGGCAAAGCTGTTTCTCACTGTCAGGCTCCTCTGGGAGGTGTTTTGTGAGTTTGGGTCCCATCAGCCCATGGTGCTTCTGGCACTCAACAGCCACTGTCATTATTATTATTATTTCTTAGAAATATTTATGTTTATTTATGCATATAAGAACTGGGGTGTGGGGGCCTCCCTGGTGGCGCAGTGGGTTGAGCAATGCACTATGAGGCAAACCTCAGCCACTGCAGCACGAGTTCGATCCCTGCTGCCGGCCAGGGAGGGGACCCACATGGCGCAGCGGACCTCTCCTGCTGTGCCGGCTGCTCCCCTCAGCGGTGTGCTTCTGTTGATCTGCCTGTTCTGCTCCCCACTGTCTGTGGTGAATCCTCTCACTCCCCCACACCTCTGGCCTGTACCCCAGTGCTTGTATGCATAAATAAATAAATCTTTAAAAAAAAAAAGGAAAAAATGAGATAAATCTATATGAACAAGAGTGTATATATTTATAACAGAGTTGGTGAACAAAGCCATTTGCATATTCATATGTAATGTAGAATCACATTTTAGTAAAATTAAGAATATGTGTACATTTCTGCATCTATGCATTTATGTCTGACAGGTGTAAACTACCTGGAAGGATAAGAGTTTTCTATTCCACAGAATAGAAAATTTCCACAGAAATTTCTATACATTTTGATTTTTCACACTGAATATACATATTTTATTGCCCAATCACTGACATTATATTCCTTTCAGGCATATAGCATGATGATTCAGTAATTATATATTTTACGGAATAATCCCTGCCACAAACCTAAATCGAATGAACACCCATCACCACACATACGATAAGAATGTCTAAGACGTATTCTCCTAGCGACCTGTAAACATACCACACAGTATTACTAACTAGGTCTCCGTGCTAAACCTTCCATCCTCAAGACTTACTTATTTTAGAATGACCCTCTACACCCATTTGACCCATCCCATATTTTTGCACTTAAGTAAAATAACAGAAGACAATTTTGTAAGAATTAACCTTTTCCCTTATCACTTACTCCTGTGGTTCTGCTGGGCCAGGCGTCCCGCTGCACTTCCCCCATGGGTGCCTGAGTGTGTGTGTACAAGGTATATAAGTCTGAGCAGAGGAAGTCAGAAGATTAGGTTTTTTTTTTTTATTTAAAAAATTTATTTATTTATGCATACAAGCACTGGGGTACAGGTCAGAAGTGTGGGGGTGAGAGGATTCACCAGAGACAGAGTGGGAAATAGAACAGGCAGATGGACTGAAACACACTGCTGAGGGGAGCAGCGGGCGAGGCAGGAGAGGTCTGCTGCGCTATTTGGGTCCCTCCCTGGCTCTCTGGCTATACTCCTGCTGAAGTGGCTGGTGTTAGCTTGGTAGCGCTGAGACTTTAACCCCTGCACCACCAGGGAGGCCCATTCCTAGTCAGGTCATTTTCTCCTTCGTCACAGCACCCTTGGAAGCAAGAATGATTTTCATCTTCCTGTTGAACAGAGAAGGAAACGGAAGCCCAAAGAGGGGAAGTTGCTTGTCCAAAGCTGCCGAGAAAGTTGTAAGAACTGGGGCCTCCCTGGTAGTGCAATGCACTAAAGCACCTCACTATGAAGCAAACCGCAGCCACTGCAGCATGAGTTCAATCCCTGCCGCAGGCCAGGGAGGGACCCACATGGTGCAGCAGACCTCTCCTGCTGTGCCCGCTGCTCCCCTCAGCAGTGTACTTTAGTTGATCTGCCTGTTCTGCTCCCGCTCTCTGTGGTGAATCCTCTCACCCCCCACCCACACCTCTGGCCTGTACCCCAGTGCTTGTATGCATAGATAACTAAATCTTAAAAAAAATTGAAAAAAAAGTTGTCAGAACTGACATGGACCCTAAGATGTCTAGTCCAGAACCTGCTCCTGGACTCGTTCATCTCACGAGTCCGCACAGTCTGCAAAACCAGGACGCACAGTGGAACAAGCCCCATCTCTGCACAGGGAATGAAAGATAACCTCCCTGCCTCCAACTGTTCTGTGTTTTCTAATCAGCCACAGTAGATATGAAGTGCTGTGTATGAAAAAAATAAATACTGTGCTCTAAAATATGAAAAGTTCTTGTTTTGGAAATGAGAGGTAATTTCTGTTTATTTTTTTCTTTCTGCTTATCTCGGCGATTGCTTTTTCTCCAGCAGAGTCACATTACTTGGATAACAACAAAAATATAATAAGACTATGTTTTAAATGCTGGAAGGCAGCACAGTGGAGATGATCTCTGCCCAGCAGTGGTGGGAGAGACATGTCTTTGTTTGATCATTTTATTTTTTGCTTCTTTACCCTCCATCAGGAAACTGCCCAACCTTTTTATAATCGGGGGAAATGGTCATATAAGACCCTGGGGTGGAGCAGCTTCTTGGGTGCGCCTCTGGTTTGGACGAACCTGGAGGACGGGTGGTGGTGCCTTCCTCCATTTGAGGGACGAGGAGTGAGGGGCCACAGGTGGGGCCACAGGCTCTGTGCTTCCTTGGAGGTGCCGGCTCTGGGAAGCCTCCATCAGAGGCTCAGGAATGGTGGCCAGGATCTCTCCCTCATGTTGGTGTGAAGGTGACAAATGATGGGCGATGAGATGATGCAGGAAAGGATATCCCAGCCCTACCCGAGGTCAGATGCTCCCTCCACCCCTGTTAGGCCAGGGTTCAAAGCCAAAGCCCTGACTTCTACAAGCATCTATTTTTGCCTTTGATAATGATGAACCAGCCTGCAGTGAGTGTCATATTGTTGCTGTCCACAGGCACAGAGATGATGCCCATTTAGCACTGTAGCATAAGGAGTCATAAGAGGAAGTTTCTCATATCAGTCTGGCAGGATGCTGATGTGGAAGCTGTTCTCATCCCGGAACTAGGCAGGCTGAACTCAGGAAGGAGGCACTCTTGAGGACATTCAGTGGATGGGGATTTTTGAGTAGCGCTACCTCTGTGAACTCACCTGGTCATAGTTCCCCAGATTTGTTTAGTGTACTTGGACTCGTGTGCTAGTGGATTCCCTCTATCAGGATTACCCCTATCACCTTACCAACTGCTGAACTCCTATTCACCCTTCAACACCCAGGGTCATTGACCTCTCCTCTAGGAAGACTTTTCTAAACCTCCAGACAGCCTTCCACTCTGGGGTACATCAGTTATAATTCCTCCCTCCAGCCCAGACCTGACTCCCTGAGGTCAAGGCTGTTTATGTTTGGCTCTGCTCCTCAGACTGGGAGAATCTTTTATAAACAATGATGTGAACAAAACCCATTTTATAATAAAATATTGAGCATCTCATGTAATTTATTGACAACTGTATTGAAAGTGAAAAGCAGAGTGCCCTAAATCTGAAGTACAGTCAAATGTGTGTCACTTTTGCACCATTGTGAGTCACAGTGACCTCAGCTTCCTGCAACTTCCTTCCCTTTTAGGACTGTTCAGGGGAATAGTGAGGAGCAACCACTTTGCCAGTGGGTGGTGCCCATAGCCGACAGTTGGTAGAAGGTGGAGCTTTCCAGACTCCACCCCTTGATGTCAGGAGGTGAGGGTGGCTATAGAGCTCGCGGGATATAGGGGCAGGGCTGGGCTTTTGGCAGTTAAAAGCACTGCACTTTGGCAGTTAAGTAGCTAGTACTTCGGTAGTGAAGCCACTGGCGAGGGAGGGTGTCAGCTGAGAAATCACTAGTTTGCCAAGTGCAGCTTTGGCTTGGCTCTCAGTCTCTGTATAGGGGATGGTACCTGGGGTAGCACAGATGGCATCTGGCCACAAGTCAGCCTGTTATAGCCTACAGATTCTTTCTCTTTCCCTCTCCCTATTTCTCAGCAATCCCTTTCCTCACGCCCAATGCAAATAAACTCTGTTATTGTTGTTTCTCTCTGTGTGTCTGCTTTTTGGTTGTGTCCTGCGTTCTTAAGTGCTAGGGTGAAGACCCACCAAGTGCGTTTCCCCATCACCCGGGTTTGCCTGGTTTCAGGAGAAGTTCAAAGCAGTCATTTGTTCCCGGCTCAGTTGGGAGCATCGGCAGCATTGGCAGCTCTTAATTGTGTTGCCAGAAGTGGAAGTGAAGTCGGAACACAGGATGCAGGCAAACTCTCCACCAGAGGCAGGGAGAGGCGGCAGCTGGCTCTACGCACAGCTCCCCAGGTGACGCTTCAGGCTTGCAGTGTCGTGTTCCCGAATGGGTGCAGCCCACGACTTCGACATCAACTGTAGCTCTGGCCAGGCGCTGAGGGATACAGCCAGTGACAGATCTTGCATCTGGATGTTTATTCAGCACTTCCCCCGCTGCCCCAGTGCCTACTATGGCTCCCCACGCCCCAGTAGCTGTGTTACACTTTCTGGCTGGTCTTGGAACTGCTTCCACTGACATCTACAACCCTCCCACAGGCACCCCACCATGCCTGCCTGGCTCACCCAGGTCTGGTTCCCTCTGATGCAGCTGGCCAACTTTCACCCCTTTGTGCCAAGGCACCTCACAGAGGGTTTCTCAGAGGAGGTGGGTTTCTAGCAGCTGAGTTGCAGAGGGGGCCAGGAAAGCATACCATAATGGTTAAAACTCTGCCTCTGCTTGCCTCTGTTTGCTGAAACACTAATCTGTGCATTGCTGTGAAAGCATTTTGTGGCTGTGTGATCATCTCCAATCATTTGACCTTAAGGAAAGGAAGTGATGCATAGTACCGTAGGAGGAATTTATTTAATCGGTTTTGACCTTAAGGCAAAAACTTGAGTTTCCTAGGGGAGAAAAGGAATTCTCTAGAATGCAACATAGAAACCCTCCCTGAGTTTCCAGCCCAATGGACATAGATTTGGGACTTAGCAGGCCCTATAACCACATGAACCAATTATATAAAATAAATCTGTTGAAGATCCCTAACTTACTGTGTCTTACAATGATCCAAAAGTAACACATGTACATTAGAAGCCATTCTTTGAATTTTGAATTAGGACAGTCTGCTTTTCTTTTCTTTTCTTTAAAGATTTATTTATTTATGGATAAAAGAACTGGGATACAGGTCAGAAGTGCAGGGGGTGAGAGGATTCACCAGAGACAGAACAGGCAGATCGACTGAAATACACTGCTGAGGGCAGCAGCGGGCAAGGCAGGAGAGGTCTGCTGTGCCATGTGGGGCCCCTCCCTGGCCGGGGATCAAACTCACACTGCGGTGGCTGTGACTGCGGCTGCTTCACAGTGTGGAGCTCAACCCACTGCACCATCAGGGAGGCCCAACACTCTGCTTCTCACTTTCAGTACAGTATTCATCAGTTACATGAAATATTCAACATGTTACCATAAAATACATTTTGTGTGAGATGAATTTGCCTGACTGTAGGCATCAGTGTTGTGAGCACAAGATCAGTGTTCCGAGTTTAAGGTCATCTAGGCTGAGTTGTGATGTTTGTGTAATAATGAGTAAAAGTGTAAATGCTTTAAAATGATACTTTCAACTCATGGTGGTTTTATTGGACACAACCCCACCTTCAGCTGTGTGAGAGCACGTACACACATATACAATACACGTATATCCTGCTGGTTCTATATCTCTGGAGACTGATGGATACTGGCACCCTGAAGCCCAGCTGGGGGTTGGGGTGGGGGTGGGGAATCAGGGCTTGTCAAAATGAGAGCATCCAGTGGTGGGACCTCAATCGCTTACCTGGCCTTTCCCACTGGATGCTGGCAGGGCCTTTCCCTCCTCCCTCCCCAAACATGGGCAGGCCGGCCAAGGACATGCATTAGAGGCCTCGGGTTTCACACCCCAAGCAGAGGTGCTTACCCCACTTGCTGCCCTCAACCAAAATAAACCCAGGGTCAAGTGCCGAGAGATCAACTACCCCCAAACCCATGGCCTGATCTGGTCACAGTTCTGGGTGCTGCCCGCCTCTCAGACAGGCTGTTCTTGGCCCTGAGAGGCAGGCGAGGTGGACCAGTTGAACCTGAAGAATGAAACATTCACTCTGGAGAGACCCAGGAAAGTGGAAGTGGTTACTTTCTGCTCATGGGTCGTGGTCCCTCTGAGGTTATGGATCCATTTAAGAGCTTCAGGAGCCCTTCGCAGTGGAGCTGGGGGGCAGGTTCCACCCCAACTCAATTTCACAGCCTGTGGAATCAAAGGTCTCATCTAATCAGTGACACTGGAGTTTATCTGGGTCCAATAGCTGTTATATATTTACCGGCAGCCCTCAGAATGTATCCACAGAAGGGAACACACGCCACACACCTGCACAAGCTTGTCCACGAGAGTCGAATGGTGGAAACAACCTAAGTGCCGACCAACAGGTGAAGGTGAACACAGTGTGGTTCATCCTCAGAGGAATATTACTCAGCCATCAAAAGGGGTGAAGCCCTGACACATGCTACAATGTGGAAGAACCTGAAGACGTGATGCTAAGTGAGAGACCAGACAAAGTTCACAGTGTGTGCTCCTTATATGAAATGTCCAGAACAAGCAGATTCAGACAGAAAGCAGATTGGTGATTTTCAGGAACGGGGGGCAGGGAGTAGGGAGTGACTGCCCATTGGGATGGGGTCTCCTGTTTGGGTGATGGAATCTTCTGGAATTAGATGTGGTGTTTGTATAATGCTGTAAATACACTAGAAGTCACTGAACTATATTATTCAAAAGAGTAAATTGAGTATTATGGGAATTATATCTCAATAAAGCTATTTTTTTTAAAGATTTATTTATTTATGCATACAAGCACTGGGGTACAGGCCAGAGGTGTGGAGGGTGAGAGAATCCACCAGAGACAGAGCGGGGAGCAGAACAGGCAGATCAA